>MUAA02000177.1:0-494467 GCA_014180765.2 Marchantia paleacea
GAAATCAAGTTTTTTGTGTTTTTAAATGCCCTTCTGAGGCTATGTCGGTTTGGGTTGGGTTGGTTTGACCCCTTTGATGGATGTTTTTGAGATGAAGTATTGTTCTTTATGTTTCTTGTGATTGATATACCTCCATCTCTGCTTCCTGTTTGTGCACCACATTTGTTTGTGTTGGTGCTTTGTTGTTTGGAGTGTTGGAGCTCCTGTGTGATGTCGATAGTGAGGTTGGATTTGCGGACTAGTCAGACTATCCATCTTTCTCCCCAGTGAGACAAGACTTGTGGACCTATAGACTGGGTGAGTGCCTGTGGTGATGGCAGGTTTCAGGTTGCCCTTATGTTAGCACCTTGTGGTGCCTCGGGTATCTTTCATTCTTTGTTTTAAGTTCTGATTCTTGATTCTAGTTCCAGTTGGGGACTTGTTTTAGTACGGTTGTGGAGGTGATACATTGGTGTCACAGTGGAGTTCTCTAGAGGTTTCGGAGTAGAGACTGCTCGGGTTAGCATTGGTTGCACCCGTAGCGGAGTGCGGTACCAACCTTGGCTTTTGAGGTTCACAGAAGATTCTGATTTGGTTTTAGAGAGTGACGGAGCTGAGCTTGGTGATATCTTGGAGTGTGTACCCACACCGTTGTTGTGGGACATGGACGATATCTATGGGGCCACCAAGGGTCCTAGACGATATTCTGGTATAGTTGGCACTATTGAGTTGGATGACTTCATCCAGGAGTTTGACTCATGGTGTGATTTACAACGGATGCGCAACTCTACGTTGTTCAGTCCGTTTATGGCTTGGAAGGGATTATTCAAGCATTTGGTGGGTCCACCGATGGATGATTATCATGAGTTCCGGCGTGAACACCTTGAGGAGATAGATTTCTGGAGACAATACTAATCTCCAAACTACATCTCTATTACTTCGGGTACAGTGTTTGGAGGTGCAAGTTCATCCTCTGTACATGTCACTGATGATACGGTTGGAGCTAGTAGAGTTGGGAAGAGTTAAGAGGTTCCAACTTTCAACCCTATGCAGGTTCTTTGCATGGTTGAGGAGAGACTACCAAGGGGTGAGCCCGACAAGTTACGAGGCTTGCGGGAGTTTCAACGGAAGACTAGGAGAGTCTTCGAGAGGCGTATCGCGAATCGTCGGTTGATGATGTTACCCATGGGGTGATAGAGGCGAAGGCATTTCAATATTGGTGCGGGATATTGGATAGGGAGTTGAGACATAGAGTGAGAGATGCTACCTTACTACGGGGAGACATCACCCACGTTGGCCATTGTGTTTTTGTCTTGCTAAGCGTATTGAGCTCAACATGCAAGAAGAGGGTGGTGACTCTTGGGTTAGAGCAAAGGATTCACCATCTTCATCAACTTCTTCACGTTACTAGTTTACAACACAAACCCGGAGTGGTTATGGTAGACATATTGGGGCGGTCTCGACCATACGAGCAGTGGTGAAGGTGCGGCTTGACGGACCATCGCCATCCTTTTCAAGTCAACAATTAGTTGTTGGGATGGTGTGTTGGACATGTGGTGGACCTCATCACAAGAAGGATTGTCTTCAAGGTCGAAGGATGGATCCTATTAGAGCAAAATCATGTGAGCATTATCACAGACATGGTCACATGATGGATCGATGTTTTGATCTCCATCCAGAATTAGGATCAACAAGAGTTGCCATGGCAGTTCCTGGAAGAGGACGAGGAGTTCGAGGTGGCAGGGGTGGTGGTAGAGGATCAGCCCCTACTCAAGTGTTAGCCCATGAGGCAAGTCATGAGGTGAACATGGCATCTTGACTGGAGTAGTTGGAGCAGAAGATAGCAAGTATGGCTATAGCCCAACAAAGATCAGATTCTATAGCTGGTGCCTCTACATCATATGATGGAGATGTTGTGGAGTACATGTGGGCAACGGCACAACAATATGCAGTTGCTGTGACTCGTAGTGCGACACATACTACTAAGTCTAGAGGAGCATCTGTGGAGTTGGATCCATAAAGAGGGGAGGCTAGCCGACAGGTTAGGCTTCCTCAGTCTTTCACATTGTCTGAGGGCATTGAACACCTCATCCATGGCTCCTAGACAACCTATTGGAGAGATGAGGGTGCAAGCCAATGTGGATGTGCTTGGAGATGGAGCAAGTAGGGACCAACCATCAACATCGTCTGAGGAAGCATCCATCGCAATGTTGGGGGCGGCAAGGACTCTTGTTCATTCTAATGTTTTCTCAGCGAAGGATTTATTGGCGTTGGGGGTGTCATCATCCCATATACTACGATTGGCAGCCACACTTTGCGAAAGCAAAGAGGATGTGTTGGTTGCTTCTAGTTGTGTGAGGACTAGAAGTGTTGATCTTGGGATCAGGACAGCTACTAGTGGAACTTGGCAAGCTGCTGCCGCTCGAATGATGGAGTTATCAGCGAGGCCGGCATACGAGCGTACCAGGGTGTCACCGAGTGCGGTGATGTTGGATAACAGAAGTGGTGTCTTCTGTTTGGTCGGACTTTCAGGAAAGGTTTATCGACCTTAACGCGTGTTGTTGGATTCTGATGCACAACCCCTTAGGTTGGGTAAGGATGCATTGCTTGGTCTTGGTTTGCGAAAGACCAATGTGGAGAGATGTCCATTCTAGATTCAGACATCTCTTGGAGGTTCTAGTGATGCCCCTGCACCATACATTACCCGGATGGCGTTGACTGTGCAAGTGCAACCGGATCATGTCACATATAGCTCTACAACGCGAGCACGTGCTATGGTTACACTTGCATAGTTCTATGATGTATTGGTGGGTGCGGTAGTGTTATACCCGATGGGGTTTAGCATTGATTATTGGGAGGAGACAACATCTTATCGGCCAGGTTGGGAATTTGGCGAGGGCCTGGTGAGTCGATTACCTGCACGATTCATCACTGATTCTAGGCCTTTACCAAGTGGAGGTTTGGCGTATGTTGCAGCCTTCAGTACTTGTGTTACTTGGCCTGGTGATTTGTTGGAGGGTAACATGGATGCTCATGATAGTCATGGTCGAGAGGATGTGACTATCATGCCAAGTCTTAGTGGAGTAGTGTCATCCACGTTGGATCGAACACTAGGTACTTCATGTATGCAGCTACAACAGATGGCAGATCAGCTCATACATCAGGCTTGGAGTGAGTCTTTTGCTCCGGAGAGGGAGGAGACGAAGGAAGTTATTCCCACTTCCACTATGTTATCCCCTTTGGATACAACGTCTATTGCTTGGCAGTATCCAGAGGAGGGTTTATGTGTGATGGATCTATTAGGAGGGATTGGCACAGGTTTGGCTGTTGTTTTGTAGTCTGGTATACGAGTACATCGATACTTGTATGTGGAGCGAGATGAGATTGCAAGGCGCGTCTCATTACGCCATGTGGCACAGTTGGTGCGGAGATACCCAGATCTTCTACCAGTGTTGGCAGTCCAAGGATATCAACAGGCCTTGCCTTCAAATATTTTGTTGTTGGGGACGCAAGACCTTGTTCGGCATGGCAACATACATTTGGTTATTGCTGGATGGCCATGTCAGGGACACACACGTGCTGGTAATGGTCATGGGTTACAAGATTCACGTTCTGGCATGTTTTGGGAGATGTTACGTGTGTTACGTTTTCTCCAGTCACATCAGACATATTCTCCGGCATACATTTTGGAGAATGTTCCCTTGTTGGGTGATCCACGTGCACGGGTGATGACGAGTGCACATCACGTGCGGTCATGGATTGGACCAGAGGTATTGTTGGATGCAGCGAGAGTAGGATCTCGTGCACACCGTCCACGTCTATGGTGGACAAACCTTCTTCCAACGGAGGTTTTATTGCGAGCATATACGGAGTGGAGAGGCCCTCACATCTCACAGTGGAGAGTATTTTGGATGTGGGTAGACACTCCCAGGCAGTGGTGAACCTTGTGGGTCAGCCAAGAGATGCATTACCCACGTTGTTGAGTTACCCAGCTTCCCATGCTTATAGAGAGGGAGGACCTGGACTTGTATGGGATTCTCGCTGCAGTGGTTGGTGGAACCCAATCTTTCAAGAGAGAGAGCGAGCTATGGGATTTTGTACCGGTACTACAGCAATACCTACATTTTCAGAGGCTTCATGATGTCATGTGTTAGGTCATGCTAAGGACCTGAACTGTTTGACATGGATTGTGAGCCTTGGATTGGCTGAGCAGAGACGCTTGAGATCCACATGTATGACTGCAAGACCATTAGTAAGCTCTTTGCCTACCGAGACGGTGGAGGCAAAAGCTGGGGACGAGAAGTGCCCAAGATCTCATCCTTGGTCTTATGGGGATGTTAGAGAAGGAGAGGTAGGGTCTTCTTTGAGTATCGTTGGAGTTTTTTGCGTGGAGCAAGCGGTGGTTACCACTTTTGACCTTTGTGATACAACACAAGAGGTTACAGCTACAGCAGCAGGAGTTGTTCACACTAAGATAGTGGAGCTTGGTATGAGAGAGCAGAAAAAGCTCTCTGCTCAAGAGGTTGTCATTTAGCAACCAGATACTACGTTTTCTATCTCTAGTGTCGATGGAGAGGAGATTTGGGATATTGAGATTGGTCTCAAAGTTATAGGAGAAGAAAGACGTAGGGTGTGGAGGTTTCTGAGGAGTTTCAGAAACTGTTTTGCCTTCAATATGAAGGATTTAGGCTGTTTGAAGGGACCTGGCATACGATTGACTTGACAACAAATGCACCAGTCTTCCGTCGTCCCTATCGATATAGTGATATGGAGAGAGATCTGATCCAAAGTAGGTATCAAGACCTTCTTGAGGCTAGATTAGTGGAGATATCATATGGAGAGTATGCCTCTGCAGTGGTGATGCCAGTCAAGAAGGATATACATGGAAATTATACAGATAGACGCTTGTATGATGACTAACGATCTATCAATCGACAGACAAAATCTGATCGATATGCTATGCCTACACTTGAGCAGATCTTTGATGCAGTTGGGCATGCAAAGGTTTTTCGATTACATTGATTTTCTGGCGGGATATCATCAGTTGCGGATTCAAGATGAGGATAAGGCCAAGATAACCTTTTGGGCAATTGATTCGCATGGCAAGGATGTGTTGTATCAATGGAAGTTCTTACCATTTGGGTTGAAGAATGCACCTGCTGAGTTCCAAAGAGTGATGGATAGGATCCTAGCCGGACTTGATTGTGCCAGAGCCTACATCGATGATATTCTAGTGTAGAGTGCTACAGTGAGGAAGCATGAGATACATTTGTAGGAGGTATTTGAACGACTAATTGCTCATGGCCTCAAGTTGCATCCTGGAAAGTGTAAGTTCTTTCAGGAGCAGGTAGAGTACTTGGGTCATACCATATACCTGGGAGGATTGGGAGTTCAAAGCAAACCAAGGTGGAGGCAATCTTGCGTATTCCACAACCCTCAGATGTGAGTAGGGTTCGAGCTTTCCTTGGACTTGCAAACTTCTATGGTCGATATGTGCGAGGATTTAGCACTATTGCCAAAGCCTTGACAAAGCTGACAAAGCTAGATCAAGAGTGGAGTTGGGGAGATGAACAGGAGAGAGCTTTTGTTGAGCTCAAGGGAAGGTTGACATCTGCCCCTATTTTGAGGAGACATGTGAGAGGTCGTCCGTTTCAAGTACATACTGATTGGACTATGTTGGGTTTGGGAGCAGTGCTTACCCAACATGATGATGAGGGGAAGGAGTTTGTAGTGGCTTATGCAAGTCGTTCCAACAATGCAGCGGAGGCAAAGTATAGTTCTTATGAAGGAGAATGTTTGGCAGTTGTTTGGGCGGTGGCACATTTCAGATGTTATTTGTTTGGAAACTCCTTCACTCTCATCACTGATCATCAACCATTGAAATGGTTGATGGAATCAGACAAGCTTATATGAAAGCTTGCACGATGGGCTCTTATACTACAAGAGTATGATTTCACGGTTATTCATAGACCTGGAGTGGTGAACTGTGATGCGAATGGGTTAAGTCGAAACCCATGTATAAGTCAAGTTGACGAAACCGGGGCTCGATGGCACGGTGATATTGATGAGGAGATGATGACGGGTTGGCATGCATCTGCCTTTTTGAGTATGTTGGCGCTTGAGAGCTATATGATATCTCTCTTGGATCAAAGAGCAGATATATTAGCCTTGGACGCTGAGACTCATGACGGTTTGATGGTAAACCGAGACATCCATGATGACATGCTTGTGTTGGAGTATCTTCGTACCGGTGCTTTGTTGGGCACCTTGAGTGCAAAGGAGCGGGATCGAGTTTTACAGAGAGCTCGACGATTCAGGTAGGAAGGTTGACACCTTCTTCGAGTATGGGGAGATGGCAGATTTCCGTGTTGTGCCACTTCCATCTCAGAGAGCATAGTTGGTCAAACATGCTCATGAGGAGTTAGGTCATTTTGGAGTAAAGTGGACATATAGCTTACTTCAAAGTCAATATTGGTGGAGAGGTATGCAAACTAAGGTGCAGCAATTTGTGGCGAGATGTATGGTATAAGATCGTGTTCGACCATCATCCAATGCCCCTACACCACAACTACATCCTCTACCGATTATGGGACTTGGTTATCGTTGGAGCTTGGATTTTGCAGGACCTTTGTCATTGACTATACGACATCATCGATATGTGTTGGTCATTGTGGAACATTTCTCCAAGTGGATTGAGTTGGTGGCCTTGTCTGACAAGTCAAGTGAGGGAACAGCTTATGCGTTCTTAGCTGCAGTGCTTAGCCGATTTGGTGCACCATCAGAAGTGTTGACTGATCAGAGTACTGAGTTTTTGGGCGAGTTTCAGGCATTGTGTGATCGAGCATTGATCGATCATCGTACCACCTCAAGAGATTATCCTGAGGCTGATGGTCTAGCAGAGAGAGTTGTTCAGACGGTGAAGAGAGTACTGCAAAAGTTTGGCTTGGAGAAAGGTCATCTGGGAGACTGGGACATCCAGCTACCATGGTTGACCATGGGTTATCGATTTAGCTTGCAAGCATCTCTAGCGTCATTCTCACCGTACTTTTTATTATATGGTAGAGATCTAGACTTACCTGCAGCTATCCGTAGAGAGTCATGTGAAGTCTTGGACTTGGATAACCCTGATGTTTGGGTTAGGGTGTGTTCTCAAAGGGCAGAACTCTTCCGTAGAGTCATGCCCATGGCATTTGAGAACCTGGCTATTGCTCAGCATAGAGATACTTTGCGTTATGCTACCATCCGAGGAGATGGATATCGACCTTCAATTCGTAGATTTCATGTTGGTGATTACGTTTACTTGCAGCAGAGTGTACCGACCACCTTGGATGTTACGGCTAGTCGCACGATTCTACGAATACGTGAGGTTTTACCTTCTTGAGTTTTGGTATTGGAGGGTCATGATGGTGTGATTTGGAAGGATCATGTGCTTAATTGTGCGCCATATCACCTTCCAAACATTGATGGTACTATGGATCCAAACCTGGCAGTTGTACGTGCAGGCTTGAGATGTATGTTTTGTGGAGCAGCTAGTGGAGCAGCTAGTATATTGATTTGTGATTCTTGTTCGAGAGGATGGCATATGTCATGTTTGACACTTGGTGTCAATGCGGTGCCCAGTGGGCAGTGGAGATGTCCTCGATGCGTTTAGCAGGCAAGCAGGTCTGACCGTTACATGATATGGATTGCAGATAGGCGACTAACGATGGGGCATTGTAGCACCCGGCCTCCTGATCTTAACCCCATGAAGGGCATATCATGTTATGGACTAGATGGCTACCTGGTGTTAGAGGGACCTAACCGCCAGTTAAGGGGGCGATTATGGTACACTTGTGTTGGTGTATGACGATCTATGTGTTGTGATGTTTTATGTGACAGCGATGTATTTTGTGATGCGATATGTATGTGCACTACACCCTAAACGTCAAAATTGTACAATTCTAACAGTGCTGGCTTTATGTCTAGCATATTTGTCCTCATGTCAAAAAAATACATTAGATCTTTTATGATCCCATCAAATTTTAAATCAAATGGACACTATATGAAAATCCTTTAGCATGCCGCTCCTATTTTCAACCCTAAAATTTTGAAACACCAAATCTTGAATTTGGAGCATTTCTGTCTGAAATTTTTTTCCAGAAATTTTGATTCTAAGCATCAAGGTAATTATGAGTATCACCCCACTTTATCAATTTTTAGTTGCATTTTTGCCCTTCAAATTCTTGATTCGGATTTTAGGCACTAAAACATAATATACAGAAATTTGAAATTGATCACACCAACTTGGATTCGACTCTACTTCTAGATAGTCACCAAAATCTTCACTCCATCAATGACTTGCATATTCTAGAGCAAAAAGATCAAAGGTACCATTGATCAAAACTCGTCAAAACACCTTCAGCTCTCCAAGAACTCATAGTTCTCATCACAAAATCCAATTTAGATTTTTGAAATAATCTTTTTTGTTCTCAAAACATCCACAGGATCATCCATATAATGTACATCAAAATGATATTTTGCAGCAATGCTCAAAATGATGCAAATCAATGTGATGAATTCAACTTAAAAAAAACAAATTCTTACCAAAAAGGAAGTAGATTTGACGCAATTTTTACATATGGCAGTGAGTATAAGCCTAGCGGCATCTTCAAACCATCATCAGAGATTTTCATCTCTACTTAACCCTCCTGCCCTAAGCCGTGTATGTGTCTAAACTTACCTCTACTCCTTGACCCAACCAAACAAATTAAACATGCTTCCTTGAAAACCACTTGTTGTTTGAAGGCACTATTGGATTTTCCATAGAAAGAATATGTTCTTTTGCCACCTTTGAAGGGGGCCTTGGAAATATAAGGAGTATATATGCCAGTCCGCATTTTTTTTTCATATATTTTTTAATTGATTCAAATTTTAATAAAAATGGTGGCATTAACTGAATTTTGATGTATGATATTCACTGTGTGTGAGATGGTTTCATATTTACGCTTCAGCCAAACACTTGATTCTTCCAGCTGTTTTTATTTTGTATGTTTCATTTTAGTTTTGATGTGATTTTACGAGGAATTTAGGACAAGCATGAGAGATAGAAATGTCTTCCACTTTTGGGTTTGACTGCACGTTTTATGGTAGTTGTTTTTAATAAGAAAGTGACACCAAAACAAGCTCGTATTAGAGAACATGGAAAAGTTTCTAAAATTAGCATAGAGGAAAATTGATGTAGGGTAGATTGAGGGACATGGGGGATAGACTTTCTTCAAACATTAAAGTAAGGAGGGATGAGACTTAGCAATAAATACAGATACAACATCAAATCTTGATAGTGATGATGAAGATGATAGGGTATGAGGAAGGGGATTACTCCTAGCAGCAAAGAATTCACGGAGGGAAAAAATGACCCCCTACAGCCTTTTCTTCTAGGGGTCAGAAGTAATCTTTAGCGAACAAATCATTCAGAATTCCAAATATTTTTCCTTTGTTAATATGGAGTATTAAGCTGTTCGTACTTCAGATAAAAAGGGAGGTGCTACACTACATTTTTATAATGGGAGACTATCCAATACTGCTCATTTTGTGCCCTTATTTTATATGTACTAATAGTTTAGGTTTCTTACCAAGACAGTTCAAGATTGTACTACCGTCTCACTATATCAATTTCTTGCACACCTCTGAAATGCTTAGAGTACACGCGTGATTTACTAAGTTAAGTCTGCACAGTGGTAATGGCTTTTATAAATGGACTTTCATAGATATAAGTCATGTATATGAATGCGGTAACGGGACCCGCTGAGCAATAAAGAGTAGAATCTTCAGTCAAAATATCAGCGATATAGAAACGCTACTAAATGTTTTGGATGTAAGCTCTTCACCTTTTTCAGTCTGCGTGTTGTGTAGGTACTGATCAACGTGGTACGTAATGCAATGTAGGAGAACTGAATATACTCAAGACTGTACAATGTTTTCCAGAATATATATTTATTTCATGAACTTTCAGGAGTCACCAAATGCAACTGCACTACCAAAGCCAGCTTTGTAATCACGGAACGAAACAACGTAACAAGGCTTTGGGAGTTTAGTTCAATCGAAATGAGCTCTCAATGCCTTGACTACATCACCAGATATGACAAAAGAAATCTGGAGCACCTTATCACAGATTGGCGTGGAGGTGTTGAATAGAGTATTGGGCAAACGGACCAGGCCAGCGTTGGAGCTGCTGAATCCGCCAGAGCCGTCACGGTCTTGTACTTGTCATTGTTTATCTGGAAAGTAGATCACCGAGAAAGTAAAATAACAAAAGGGATGGAAAGACCCCATCAAATCATACAAGGATGGAACCAAACCGGTGTCGCAGAGGACAATTCTTTGCTCTGAGAACGCCCGAGCGTCTGGCTGTAGAAGAACCCTCTAGAACCTTGTGTGAGTTGACAATCTCTTGTTCCTCTCTGGAGCAGTCCACATTTGAGTCCACATTTGAGTTCCTTATAACCGGTGTCGTGTTGTGACACGGCTACTATGAGAAGATGATGACATGTGTCATCTTCAGAGTTGTTGAGATGACGGCGATATTTTGGCGATATTTTAGGTCAGGATGGCCGACGGCTCATTGTAAGGCTGTTAAGAGGCCACGGTTGGATTGTCATCCTAGGGCCAGGATGTAGATAAGGATCCAAGGGATATCATCTTGGACCTTATAGGATATAAAGCGTGGTTGGAGTCGAAAGGAAAGGGGGGAGGTCTAGAACGTCGTTGACTAAGGAGCTTATCCGATAGAAGTGGAGCCAACGTGGGACATGGATAGAGGGCGGTATGATCCTCCAGATATACCGATGCCCAATCCGTTTGTGATAAGCATCCGGTGTCTACATCGTGATCACTTTAGGGCATGGTTAGTGTATCACTTTGGAGATAGCTTTATGGAAGTGGTGATAAACTCCCCAGATCCTTTCATTCTGCCAATTGTTTCCTACGGCGCGACTTGGGACTTAATAGTCTACGTTTTGATTTGATATTAGCATTATGGACCTAAAACTTGCCGATAGTGGCGCCTTTCAACACATGGGTCCCTGTCCATCACTATTGTCTACCAAAGGCAAGTCATAGGGAGTTGATTGTTAGGAATTTTGGCGAGGAGTATTATACTCAAGTTATAAACTCCCGGTCCCTTTTTGTTGTTCCGTTTATACTTGGGTTTCGAAAGTGGTTATTTTGACTCTTTATTAGCAACAACTTCGTATTACCTATATGATGGCTAAGTAGTGTTTTTAGGCTAGTTGTTAAGCTCTAAGTTAGTTGTGGCTAATTTGGCCCACTAGATGTCAAAATGGAACTCTTCATTCTCATTGGTTGGGAAATTTAGACCAATGAGAGCACTTGGGCAAGTTCTTCGGGGTTTTGAGGAGTTTCGGGAGCCTTTGAAGGGAGTTTTTCAGGATTGAAGGATATGGTTGGAGAGCTGACAAGGAGAGCTAGGATTTTGGCTCAAGAATGAAGGCGATTGAGCAAATTGACACTCCGGTGTGGTGATTTGAAGTGGGAGAGTGAAATTTGGACCGATGGGAGAGTTTGAGTGAATTCTGAGCGTTCTATGAAGGCTTTGACAGATCGGATTCAATAGACACAGAGTTTACAACTCGAATTTGCGATTTGATTGAAATTTCAGCTCGATTGGTTGAGTTTTGAGTGCAAAGCAGTAGTTTGAAATTTATGTATACAGTCTGAATTGCAAGATTGCATAGACTATTACAGATTTAGTTCGACGATCATAACTCATGCTATCGATAAGATTGGTCAATAAACTTGACAGAGTTGAAGCTTGGATGATAAGTCGTTTTCTTGCGAAATTTGAGTGCAATTGGATTAAAGGATTGGAGTTTATAGTGGTTTTAGTGCGCAAGGGTCTGCATATCGCCTTGTGACACATGGTATATTTCGACATTTTTAACGAGAGATCTAGAATTGAAAAGCATGTGAAACTTTCCCGAGAGTTATGAATGGTTGCAAAGTACTTTTCTGCGAAGTTTGGCAAAGAGTTAACGGTTCAATCGTTGGTTACAACGATCCTCTTCCGCTGGAGTTTACCGGGTGCAACGAGTTGGGCATGGAGAGATGAGGAGATGAAAGAGAGGGTGATTGTCAGTTCACACGAGGACGAGGAGAGTTCTTCTACAGCCAGACGCTCAGGCGTTCTCAGAGTAAAGCTTTGTCCATGCGACATAGGTAAAACTTCAGCGGGAGAAAACTATGATATCCAATGATTGGACCGATACCTCTCACTTAAACTTTATAGAAAATTACTCCACAACCCTTTCAATTACTCAGAAAAGTTTCAGATGTTTTGCTCTTCTAGATCTCTCAACACAATAAGCTAAAGGTGAAGGAGGAACCGTGCGAAGAAGATAGGTGTATTGACAAGCAATACTAGATGATAGTATACCAAATGCCACCTGCGGATCCCCTAGTAGAGGAAGTTCGTCTACATGCAAAACATCCTTGGCCAATGCAACGTCAAGGTAGCGTGAAAAAAAATCCTTAGTCCCTACTGGCACTCCTAGAATACGTAGGCCATCTGTCGATATCATACATCCCTCTGGAAGCTAAAGGTGAGGCGGAATGCCCAAAGCATACTTAGCCATGCACTTTGACACCTTGACTCTCAAGCCTGCCGAATGCTGTCTACAGGGCCCACAATGTGTGTATCATCCGCTAAGGAGGGGAACACACAACCGGGCACGGACAAAGCAGTAGACACAAGAGCTCTATAATGAGCCATGGTAAATAAGGGTCCTCCCAAAGGATCTCCCTGTCGAGTGCCAGCGGCGGACTGTAGAACGGCGACTCCCTCCTCAAAAAAGTCATGATGATAAAATAGAGAAGAATGTGAACAGTAGAAAGATCGTACAAAATATGCTTGATAGGGGTCCACCAGCCTCTCTCAGCTCTCTAAAAATGGATGTACGCGAGACGGTGATAAAAACGTTCTCAACGTCGTCTACTTGCAAGACAACCCAATCCGGATGGATATCTAGAAGTGCTCTAATGCCCAACGATACTGCCTCACAGCCTCTTGGTGTGGCGACTCCAAACTGATGTGGACAAAGATGCTCCTAGAAGTGTGAGCGATGCTGCAAGACAATGGTACGGCTGTCTAATCGCAATAAGACCTCTTCAATAACAATCGATCTGATGCCCCCAGTGTCCTTCTCCATCGCGAGAAGCCGACTAGCACCCAGAGCCTGACTAACTGACAATGGAATCTCCCCTCTCACAACTGATGCAACCACCTGGAACAACTCCGTGAAACCACTAGAGGGATCATCTGCCTGAAAGCAATCACGAAGATGCTCATATACCATCTCTGACAAACCCTCAGAGTATAAACGTGGGGATGTGCATAGAGAATGAGCAAATAATGATCTATCAAGACATAATGGCTCCTCTGGCTGATACTCCAAGACCTCTAATGGTATTTCCTCGCCCATGGATGGATGTAGAAGGCGTAAAGAGGAAATCGTCTCATCAGTAGGACTAGCCATGGACAAATGATGAAGGGCCTGTACAGCCCTACTATACTCCCCGGCCTGCCCCAAGATCCTACACCGTTGCAATCGCGCCGAATCAAAAGTATCATGTGACTGAACCGACTCCTAACCTGTGTGGCCCGAATAAACTCCTCCTGCAATGTAGCCCAATCCCCTGCTCGGAATCTCCAAAATCTAGCTGCCACCTCCCTATGTCTAGCACGTCCCCTTCTAGTATAACGTAGACACCATCGCGAAAGTAATAAAAATAAAAATCATGCTAACTCGTCCATGGGATCATGTGCCAACCGATCGAGCGGTAAGCGAAAAGTACGTCTAGCCTCGTCATGCAGTGCCTGAGGAAGCCTATGGAATAAACATGGACATGGAAATCTAGTCTCAAAAAGCCCTAGAATCGAACCTGCATGGGAAGCTAACCATTTCCACGACCCTAACGGTATACCCAGAATGCTCAACGAAGGAGTGGATGTAGTGTGTGTGTTCCCTGAAGTGACAAAAACTGATGTCGATGTGATCGTCCTCCTCACATACGCATCCCAAGTGGTCCAATCATAATCTTTTCCCCTTACGAGGTAAAGAGACGATGACACACCAGATATGGTGAATCACGAACCGCTTTTGGCGGTCCCATGAGAGACTTTCCCACATGGGTCTTTACCCCTTGCAAGGTAAAGAGACGATGACACACCGAACATGGTGTATCACGAACCACTTTTGGCGGTCCTATGAGAGAAAGTCAAGCTAAATCTAGCACAAAGGGAACGATAAAGAAACCCAGCACTCCATCATATATCTCCTCTCACCTGCAGAACCACAACCCCCTAACACACCACCTCACACTGGAAAATGCTAACTATGGAAACCCTAAAAACTAAAAATACTCATAACTTTTTATTCAGATCTCTATAATTTTCCAACTAGATTCCAATAGAACCAATGCATGAAAAGGAAGAGATGTGAACAAAAAAAACCCAACCCATATGTCTAATCGAAGAAAAATCACTCAAAATGCAATCAAAATCCTAAAAAAATAAATACAATCATATCTCGCAATATCATTCTCTATAGTCTTCAATTTAGGTCCTAATGGAACCCAAATTGAAAGACGAAGAGAATGGATTATTCACTCTCCATGTTTGACAAAGTATGTACGAAGAATGTGACTAATACTATTCTGGCACTCTCAACACTCGGCTCACGTTCACGCGCGACATGCACATCCCTCCCTCCCCACATAAGAAATAAGAAAGGACCAAGCGAAGGTGCCCACCCTTCCTTCTCTTCAGCAATCAGACAACTACTTTACCACCGACTCATTCCGTCTAATCTAACCTACTTACTCGGTTATAGGTCATGTCACAGTCATGACTGGGTGCTGGTTTCCTGCAAGAGAAAGAACCACGATTACGGTGACAAATCAACAAATGATCTGGAAATGAACAAGACCTTTGGGGAAAGCAAAGATGTCGCCCTTGTACAAAGTGTTGGTGAACAGTTTGTTGGTGGTATCAACCAAACCCACATCAAGAGTGCCTTCGATGATGTACAGAAGTTCTGTTCCACGCGGGTGAGTGTGGGGTGGGTTCACGGTGCCTGGTGGATACTGAAGCAAAGCCATTGAAACACCGAGTCCATCGACTGCGAGAAATGGAGCCTTTGCTGGTGCAACCAAATTGGCTGTGGTGACAGTTGCAAAGGGTGAAGCCGTGTTGGGTGTGACGTTTTTCAAGGCCTCGCTGGTGAAGAACTTACCATCGATGTCGGCTGCATTCATTCCTGCTGGGACCTGGAAATCCTTGGTGAGTTCTGGATCAGAGGCCTGCAAAGATTGGAAGGTCAGAGCAACTGCAACAAAAACTAGCAGAGGGAATGAAGAGTGTAGAAATCGACCCATTTTCCCGAATGCAAAAGGCAATTTGTTTCTAAACTTCTGAAGATTTTGAAGATTGTGAAAATGGTGCAGCCACTCGCTGAGCTTGAATTTTTTTCAGAATTTATAATATACTTCACACTTGATCAGGGATCTTTGTTGCTGTGTAACATTCTTCCAATGTTCTGATTCGGCGATGGGAAATGTAATGAAAAACAGTTCTGTAACTTAAAATATTAAGAAGTCTATGAGATCTTGGTCTCTCGTGAGGACTTCGTCTGATGCAATTCTTTAGATTAAGATAAAATAGGCCGAAGTAGATCATGACAATGAACAGGTGAACCTATTACCGCACTATAGTTGATGGAGGTCCCCATTTCAATAGATTCCGATGCGTAGTCCAATGAATAGTGCAACTTCAGTCTTGATTGATGCAGTTTTAATGCGAGAGCATGGTCAATAGGACGGCATTCTTCTAGTATAAAGACACGATACTGGCACTGTCGAGGTCTATGTCCAATCTCCAATCGATACAATTGCCTCTCTCTAGGCGTCAACCACTCCAACTTCGCGTAGAGATGCACCAAGAAAGATGAGAGATAGACTACACTCTTATCGTCTTCTCTTAGCTTAGTCGCCATCGCCTGTACGTTCTTCGCAAAGATCTTTCCCCAGTTCACCCGAATAGTTCCTCCGATGAACCCTTCTACAATCCTCACCTTATGCATGCTTACATATGTCGTTCTCTGCGGTGAGAAAAGTTGATTCAAGGTGAGACCATCTTCCTCCTGAAGACATATTTAATCAAGTCGAGCTTGTAACCATTCATCCCCTTCCTCTCTCTAGGGTTGAACCACTTCCGCTCATCGAAGGTGAATGCAGTATGCATCGCCGAGCCCTCCCAATCGATGCCGCCTTTGTCTTCTTCGTAGTTGCGTCCTAGAGCCTTCGTCCACATCTTGGCATTCCACTTCTTCGGTTGAGCTCTACTTCAGAGCGCAATCAATGCTTTCTCTCTCCGGACTTCATCGCACATCTCCGGGCTATAAGACCGAGGGTTGTACATAAAGGATAAAATGTAAGTATATCTAAAGTGTGCCTAAGTTTATCTTAGTCATGACTATGTTTAGCTAATTATGGTTAAATTGGAGGAAAATATAGAGTAACTTTTGGTGTGGTATATGAGAACTACTATTTTGTTGTTTAGTAGGAATCAAGAAATAGATTCCATCACATGGGTATCTTGACTTCCCTTGACTTGGACTAGTTTTCATTGGTTGGACTTGGTGAAGACCCTTAAATCTAGTGGCGAGATTGACTTGGTACACTAGAAGTCAATTAGGGAGTAGTTGGGCTTCTAGAAGATCCAAGTGGTCCAATTGCATGTTGCCATGTACCCTTTTCATTGGGGTTCGTGATCTCTACCTCGTTTAAACTTGGTAAGAGGAAGTTACATGGTGATTACTTGAAGTTACTAGGGTAAGATTCTAAGTAGTATAAATAGAGAAGTTGAGAAGCAACTCTCAAGTAGTTTTCAATGGAAGTTAGTTTTGGGAGAAGATAGTGTGGTGATCTTAGTTTTGGGGAGCTTGGTTCTTGGAGACGTCATGTTCGGAGTAGAGCCTTGATTCAATGAAGACTTTGATTACCAAAGTATCCCTTTCCTTTTGAGTGATATCTTACTCTTGGTGATAATGTGCATAATGGAGCTTGGACTTTGAGAGTTTGTGTAAGAGTGAGCAATAGGGTCATGATCATAGGGTGGGACTAAGTCCTTCTAGATTCATGATGAGCTTCCAAAAAGCCATCGGAGGTAAACCTGAGTGAGAGTCAGCCCTGAGGTCACAGGGCAGAGATAGTATCATCGCCATGACAGAAACGCTCCCCCGAGGTTCTTCAACCTCATCAACTCCGCTGGAGTCCAATCCACTATCAGAATAAGCGGTCGAATTCTCCCCATCGTTGCACTTCTTCCTACTGGAACTCCTCCGGTTCGACGTTTCGACATTATAGCTCTCTTCTCTCGCTCCAGCCACTCCACAAGTTCTTGGCATCGACTTTTTCTCGACAATTCTCCAATCCGCCACCCAAACGCGCGCTTAAATTCCCTCGCAATTCATTCGTGTGAACTCCCTAATGTATTCATGTCTAACCAATATATATTTGGAAGAATAACCTCATGAGAACCCCAATACAACTCTTTATTCACAAAAACCAAAAAAAATCCTACTTATCCCAAGAACTACGCTCCTACAGATTTTCATAGAAGTCATCTCTTGACAGAGTCTCTAAACTAATGAAAAATTCAACTAAATTATACTCGTCATTTTCATCAAATGATATGTCATGTTCTTCATGTGAAGAAGTCTCCTAGTAGAAATGAAAAGGTGACATCTAATTTACGTGAAATAAAAGTCATCCCCATTCATCCAAAAGTTGTCATGATTCTTTTTATTCATAAAACTATCCAAAAACTTCATGGAATCGTCCACCGTGAGCTTAGACTTGGTTATACTTCCTCTGCCAATTCCTCATCCTTGTTGTTGTCCCCAAATAATCTCCTTACCACGTTGTTTGAAATATGTATTTTATTGAATTTCTATTAATTTCATTTAGATGTTGGACCATTGAACTACTTTCATCATTCCCCCTCTTTATAATGTCAAATTCTTCAAAGTCGAGAAAAAGGATTTCAATCTTCCATCTTCGTGAATCATTATTTCTCAAATTTTTCTACATTTTTAAAAAATCGCACATTTGATACTAATTTTGTTTGAAGAGCTAATTTTCGATATTTTTTCTAAAATGGTGGCATTCGTGAATCAAAAACAATGATATATATGTGAGAATTCAAGAAAAAACTCTCTTTGCATGAAAATATGTGACAAATTTTACTCCTTTTCAAATCACCTTCCATTTCATGATCACATTACTTGTTTAATTTATCATAGTGTTTGAGGCTAATTGTTTAGGAGAGAGAGTGGTTCATATGGTGAAAAGAGTACTAAGAAAATTTGGTTTGGAGAAAAGACATATGGCACACTTGGATATCCAACTAGCTTGATTGACCATAGGTTTATCAATTTATCCAAGAAGCATTTATAACATACTTCTCACCATACTTTTTATTATGTGGTAGAGAATCAAACTTACTTACAACTATTTGTTGAGAATCAATTGAAGTCTTGGACTTGGATAACTCTACTATTTGGGTTAAAACTTTTTTGTAGAGTAGTGGTCATGGCATTTGAGAACCTAGCTATTAATCATCATAGAGATACTTTGCGCTATGATGTTATTCAAGGAGGTGGATATCGATTTTTAAATCACAAATTTCATGTTTTGATTACATTTATTTGCAAGAGAGTGCACCAAACACATTGGATATTACTATTGGTTTCATGACTTTATGAGTACACGAGACCAATAGTATTATCCAATGTGATTGGTGCACTATGTGTGGTGATGATGTGGTTTGAAAGAATCATGAACGTAAATATGCACATGGCACCTTCCAAATATTGATGGTATTATGGATCCAAGTCAAGTAGTTGTGCAGCCAGACTTGAGACATATGTTATGTGGAGCAACTAGTGGATTGGCTAATATGTTGATATGTGATTCTTGTTTGAGAAGATGGCATATGTCATATTTGACATCTCCTCTCAATGTGGTGTCTATTGGATAATGGAGATGTAGTTAGCACGCAAGCTAGTTAAGGGGAAAGGATTACTACCCATGATGCCATTAGAAATACGGTGTTTGCTATGGCGCAAGAGGATGGATACCTCACATGGAGGAAGCATTGTTATGCCTTGCAATTGATTAGGATTAGGGCAGACCTTTTTTTGGTCCATAAGAACCAGATTACTATGGCAAATGTGGTGGTTACCCATCCTACACACGATATAGTTTTAGTGGGGATGATCATCCATCCTCTAGGATGGACGGCAAGTGGAGCCACGGTAGCCAAGGTATCCAAGTATAAGGGTATGCAAAGAACTCACCTCTTTGTTCCTCTAACTTTAGAGTTATATGGAGTTATGGACACTAACTTAGACATGTTTTCGAGGGAGTGCACGAGAGTCTACCATATTAGACGATAGGGGATATCACTCTCTTTAGCTTATTGTATAGTCTATTTAAGGCAACGTGTTTCCATTGCTTTATAGTGAACACTAGTTGGTGCAATCCATAGAAGAGCAATCACTTTATATGATGCTTATTTGAATCCTCATGTTGTTTGTAGACCGTTTGACCTAGATAGTTTGAATATCTCAAGTGCAGTTTGAGATATATCCGAGTGTGATGCTATTGGGACCTAGCCCCATGTTACTAGTTTGGTTTCATCCATGTACGACTTGATGGGGTGTTCCCATCCTTTTTGTTATTTTACTGTGGCCTTGTACCTATCCCAAGGTTAGGATTCTCATTATTATATACCCTTCTAGTCAAGTTAACTACTTTTTACATGGAGCACATTTCTCATTATCTTTTTAAGTACAATCATAGCATCAACATTTCACTACAACATACATTAGTCTCAAAAATAGATAGTAAAATTATTATACTCATACCATATTAAGGTTGTCATGATATGTGATGATTTTTTGAGGCCCCAAGTTACCACCATACATTTTGATTTGCATACATGAGATTATCATTTGACATGAGAGAGATTAGCCCTCTTTTTTCACTATGCCATCAGGCTGGGTTTTGACTCTTTTAGCCCCTCGGCCCTATTGATATTTGTGATGGTTTCTGCCATCGTTCTTTTAATCCTATGCTTTGCCCTTTTTCTATTAACATTTATATGAGATCGAGTTGCCAATTAATGTTCACCCGAGCAATTTTCAGCCACTATGTCGAGGGAGAGCATGAGGTATATTGAACTTCTCGTGTTGGTTAATAATAACCGGATTGCAACGGAGGACGAAGGCCCGCCCAGCAAGGTGCATATAAATGTCATGTTTTAAACGCGACTGCTTCTTTGGGTAATGGGGACATATTTGTTTTATAGATCACATGAGGTTGTTGCCCTACACATTGTAACCTCTTCCTTTCCATGGGTTTCCTTATGCTTGTATACATTGCTTTGCTCATAGAGCACTGGCCGTTGCAATCCATAGGAGAACAATTTCATTGATGATTCTTGGGATGCTCCCTAGTATGTAGACTGTTTCATTAGATAGTTAGAAAATATGACATGAAACAATACATATTTCCCATTGTTGATGCTATTGGGACCTAGACCCATCCTACCCAATTGTTTATACATGGAAGACTTGATGGGCATTTCCGTCCTTTTTGCTATATTACTCGCTACTGTTTCCTTGCATCCCATTGTACTCATGACTGAGATATTGCTTTTCTACGAAAGGAGTTTTTAAAGAGCTCATAACAAGTGTGGTGATTGACATATGATACAGCGCTCGGGAGAACATTTCCAAGTTGATTGTGTGCACTTGGACTGAGACTTCTGGAAAAACTGGAACTGACATGCGCGTCTTCTGACATACTTGGCTTGGGGTTTCTTGTATCCACATATGAAAAGCACTGCATTCTGTTTCCACGGTGGCCCAGAAATGCTACCATGGCGAAGAAACTATGGACAACTCGGAGGGATATTCCTTGATGCCATGTAATAAAATTTATTCATCTCATTACGAGGATGTAGGACTAGAACCTTTTCGGATATTTTAGTATAACATGCTTTTCTATGATTTTCTACAACGTATAGTTTTATTGTCCTCGATGCACATGTCGGAATGGAGCCTTGTGCTCTTAAAGGTGCTTCACCCCCTCCCTGGAAGCAACCGTGGCCGAGTCCATCAACCAAACCCAAGAGTAACTCCCGTTACAACGTGCCTAGCCTGGACCCTGGTTCGAGCGAGAGATATACCCTTCCTCCCAAGAGAGGTAAAATCCCTTGGTGTCTCCATTATGATGTCACATTGGAACGATAATCAAATCGGTATCCACTCAATGTAAGATGACAGTAACTACGAGTCCGGTCAAATACGTCATCACCTCAGGCCTGACAGCGGATGTTTGCCTGCATACTTAAACCCAAGAGAGGCCTCACTGAAGTACAACAGCCTCCGACTGGATCTAAGATAAGAGCAAATTCTCTTGCATTGCCCTTCAACGTACATATAATAGACCTCTTTTTAAAATCTTACGCATCACCGACTTTGTCTGCTTACACAGTCACTGTACTCATAAGAACGATGTTTTTCTCGACACAGGTCAAAAATTACTACTGGAAGCTGGGAAGTGTTTTCAATCCCCATACATTACGCAGTTGAAAGAAGCTGACTGCAGAGTACTGAACCTGGAATTTGTGCTTGGAGTACGGGGCCCTGTCTGGGCCTAAACGCACTCTATGAATCTTCCGAGATATAGTCACAAATCTCACACATGTGAAACAATGAGCAGGCGATGTTTGACTCTGTGATCGAGACTGAAACACAGACTACTCAGTCTTTCACGTGTGTCAAGTGTGTAATCCTATCCCCTGGTCTTTACAAAGATCATCGATAAGGAATCCTATCCCCTGGTCGTCCTGACTTGACATACGTGAGGGACCTTTCCACCGCGGACTGAGCGAAAGTAGCCACTGATGTTGTCAGTGATATTATGATGAAATTCAGACTGTCGAATAGATTTTCATGGTGATGTTATCGGGGGATAAGCCCAGTTACAAAGTCTGTCGAAGTAGACATAGAGGGCTCAGAGGAACGAGGACGAAAGGATGGGTTGAAATGTAATTGGTCTGATGGTTTCCGACCTCCCGAGGCTGCAGACGAGCTGGATGAAGCACTCATTCTTGTGCTAGATGGTTGCTGATAAGCTCGAGCCCCGCGTTCAAGCTCCATAGCTTCCGTGACTCCTCTTAAAACACCGAGCATGTCTGGTCTGTCTGCTGGATCATTTTCAAGGCATTCCAATCCTAGTTCAACGACTTTCCATATAGCCTCGATGTAATAATCTCCCTCCAGAGCTGGGTCTGCTATAGCTTTCATATCATTGTCCCGTAAAAATCCTTGGACCTGCATCAAGTGATGTGATTAATCAGGTCAGATCTTAGCCCAGTCCATGAGATGATGGAGATGTAACCCTATCCACTTATGGTTGAAGGCCATCGAATTTCATCAAGATATCTATAGAACAAAACAATCATGGGGGTCTTACCATGTCCTTCAGGTGGCCTTTTTTCGCAATTGGAGGCCGGCCGGTGACGATTTCTAATAGCACGACACCAAAACTGTAGACGTCGCTTTTCACTGTTAACCTCTGCGTTGAGAAGTACCTGGATGGATGAGCAAGCCACTTAGCCGTCACAAACAGACTCGGAGAAGATCTGCCGATCTACCTGTTGACACCTTGAAGCCAGCCTAGTGTTCCCAGGTCGATGGGCCCTTGTCAACTTCAACACAAACATTCATTCCTGTTGCATCAGGGGTTCAAAGGATCAAGCTACACGAGGAAATGGGTGCATCTACTGAAGGCAGATTAGATACATCAAGATCAGCGGAACTGAACGTACTCTGGATCCAGATAGCCAATTGTTCCCTTGATGAGAGTCTCCACTGCTGTCTGGTCATCCCCAGTGACCTTAGAGATTCCAAAATCAGCGACTTTTGCTCTCATCTTGTCATCCAGTAAGATATTGTTGCTCTTGACATCCCGGTGGATAATGGGCGGTTGGCATCCAGTGTGCAAGTACGCCAATCCTGCACACTTATCCAGTATTAGAACCACGTTCACTGAAGTACCACAGAGCTGACACTGCCCACGACATTCGACAAGGTATTCTTGGCGATCGGGTTTCGTTTAGTATCGCACATGCACATCCTACTGTACGAGAGACCTTCAGCTCATCTTAGTTCTTGTTCTTCTCCCCAGTTTGTTACTTCAAGCACCCCTCAGATGAATGAATGAATTTCAGGCTATGACAGGAAATTGACAGTTTCCCATATGCACTGACGATTCACACATGAACATGAGCTCCTGTATAATACACTGACGCACTGATTCTCGGCAGGCTCTAGATAACCCTGTGAGTATGCAACAAGGTCGGTGGACTCCTGTTCTGAGCTTACCTCGTGCCGAATCTAAAGCAATTTCCAGTCTCGTGCGCCAGTCAAGACAGCACCGCCTTGCCCCACCTACCAATTTCACATAAAGGATCATTGTCACCGCCAAGCAATCTCTAGGTCATATCTTTCTGAAGTAGCATCCACTATGAGAAGGCCACAAACTTTTAAATACTCGTATGGTGCTCACTAATGATTTCCATTACCATAGAGATGATCGCGTACGGTTCCTTTCTTCATGTAAGCGTATACCAAAATTTGCTCCTGCGACTCTTGACAGTGACCAACCAGGGACACGAGATTTCTATGATGAATTCTTGATAGTAAGTCCACCTGTCAAGGATTAAAGCAGAGTCAGGACTCGTTTGTTTTGACCATGAGAAAACCTCGTCCTAGCCATAGACTCAAAAGATTTGTCACATTTCCACAGCACGATCTAAATATCAAACTTTGATAAACTGGGTGGTCTGACTATCTGAAAAATGAACGGCAGTAAAGACTTTGAAACTGCGCCTCAAATCTTGACTTGCTAGTACTGGATAACTGGTGCATACTGTCTGTGCCACACTGAGATGTGTTGTTCAACGAGCTCCTTTTCGAAAAAGATTCACGCTTACTTTGTTGACTTTCGTGCTTTCGAACTTACCTCCATAAAGAACTCCTTAGCTCCCTGGTTGCCTGAAGCCTTGTGGACTTTCACAGCAACCTCCTGTCCGTTTGCCAGCTTACCATAATAAACAGGCCCAAAACCACCTTCTGCAATCATGGTATGAAAGTCCTTCGTAGCTGCTTTGATCTCCGCCAGGGTGAAAGTCCTTGACCCTTGCTCTACAGCAGCCTTGTGGCCTGGATCTGGAGGAACCAGGGCTGGAGAAACGATACGCAGTTAGATTCCTTCACTTTTGTGACAGTATTCTATATAAAGTAGTAAAACTATACGCCTAGATTGTGATAGCCTGAAGCACAAGAGGAGTCTGAAGTGTATTCTTTGCATAAAAATGACGGACATTATCCAACATGATCTAGAACGATACATGGACTCCATATTGTTGGTCATGTCACAATTTCAGATACTTACCAACTGACGAAAGTTCATTCTTTTCTAAGAGATCGGCCTGGTTGTCAGTCTTTGGTCCTGGTCGTAGATAGAAGTGCATGAATGCGCAAATAGCGATTACGACAATTACCATAGATCCACAAACTGCACCAATAATGAGCCCCATTTTGGAACCTCCTTTTCTCGTATCGCAGGCACCATCACACTGCAGTTTGGGATTACCAGAAGACCTAGACAGAGACGAGATTCATAGTGAGTGTCGTATTGAAAGGTGAAGGTGACAGTCAGTCATGTATTAAATTTCTACTGAACATAGCAGCCAGAGCATATTGAATACTATTTCAAAGTCTGGTAAGAACTTGTGTCTTGGGGGAAGCTAGACCTTCAAGTACCAGATGACGTTATCTAATCACAAGGAAATTCGATTCACCAACAAACGCAATAACCCACAATCCCGTGATACAATTCTGATTGCGTTTCTGTGCCCTTGATTCTTTTGCAACGTCTTGGCAGTTGAACGAAATCGTTTCTTTACACCTACAAGCCGAATGCTCTTTTCTTGAAAAGAAACAATAAGGTTTGCCAGATTACATCGAGAATCGACTTGGTGCTAGCTGTCTGTAAAAGACGATGCACCATTGGGCTATGTGTCCATCAACGTGTTCTACTGGTATCCATCTAACTCTATTCTCCGATTGACATACCAGTTCACTTCTACAGATCCAACTGAGAGAATCATGCAAGGACAGACAAGGGGAATGAATATTGGCTGCATTCGTAATCATGAGAATCGACGAGCGCGGAAAGGACAAAGGACTCGTTGCCTTACTTGATTTGCAATTTATTGCTGTTCAGAAGTTCTCGCGGCAATGTTCCGCTTAAGTCGTTGTCATTAATATACCTGCATCAACCCAAAGGCTATCAGATCTCAGGGAAAGATCCTGCAAGTCTGGCAGTCAAATATGTAAGTCGAATATTGGGCATTCGTCCTCAGTTACAACAATCCCTCGACTTCCGATCACTGTCTAATCAGACGAAGTCCTGATGTTCCAGATCTCTACGTTACGATGATTCATGCATGCAAAAGTTACTCATTAGACGGATGGTAGAATCGGAAGAGGTGCCTGTGAGAGATGACTCACAATTCGATGAGTTCGGGAAGATCTGCCAGTGATGCAGGTACTGAGCCGGTCAAGCTGTTATTGTTTAGATGCCTGCCAGTCATAGACACAGAAAATGAATTAGACATTGTTACAAAGTGCGCTTAAATTTGATATGTCTATCGTTGCTACCATACCATACGTTGCAGAAGTTCTGTATGAGTTAGAACAGAGATCGATACTCACAAAGTCCGAAGCTTCTTCAAGGAACTTAATTCACTGGGGATGGTTCCATCCAACTCGTTACCGGTGAGCCACCTGAGAAGAAGGACATGACTCATTATACTGGTTGGCGGCATTGAATGCAAATATCAGCTGCACACACACATTCACTCAATCACTCACATTCTCTCTCTCCCTCTCTCCAGCTATGGAAAAGGTTGTTGAACGTACAAATCGACCAGCTCCGTCAGATTCCAAAGGCTCGGCGATATTCCGCCCTTGAGTTTGACATTCGTCAAGTCTCTGTTCATGTTTCAACGAACAATCAATTCAGCTTCCTAATAAAGGAGCTAGCTCGAGCAATACAGCATCGTGCACGAGCTAGACGACAGCAAACATTCGACAAAAAAATGCATTCTCTTGGGAAATCTGGGCGATAGGGGCGTATTGCCGACTAATACGAACATCACCCGTACAACTTACATTGAAATGACTCGCAGGACGCTGTTGACAGTGCCGCATTTAATCCAGTCCCAGGGGTGTGGTGAACAAGGATCCCCGGCCCAGAGTGGTGACAGACCAAAATCGTTTTGGAGTTTCAGAAGAGCGCTGACTGAAAGCAAAATTCCACAGAACGATCATCAAAGCCCAGAATAAAAAATTCCAAAAACGATTCCAAAAACTCAAGGGGAAAAAAGTCCACCCTCTTTCACCATCAGCCAAATGGACGACTGAATCAGGAAGCCCAGATGAGCAGCAAACGCACCGTCGTTCGGGTATGCGGACGGCTGCAGAGGTATGTCAGCAAACACCTCCATTGCATTGAGCATAGCAGGACGTTGACTCAGAATCGTAGACCTAAAGTTGAAAAGTGTGAAGTCGGAACTGACGCCGACTGTCACATTGGTGGAGTTGATGGTCACCGTATCCGATGCACGAAAGGTCAAAAAGGCAAATCCCTCTTCCTCCATGCCTACGGTCTGAAACGACTCGAACTGCCGTAATGCGGTGGCGTCAGTCCCTGTATACGGGACGAAGTCCCACACGTACAACCTCACCCGGCATTTAGTCGTCTGAGGCGCATACACACCGGTGTCAGCCAGCAGCCCAAAGTCCTTGGATTCAATTGCATTTTGCATCACGGACAGCGGAGGTCTGTCCTCGTTCAGAGCTGCCATCACATTGTCCGGTAAAGGCAACGTGGTGTTGATGCGCGGCTGGTTCGTGTACGCAGAGCTGAAGGCTGAGTCATGATGCGTTCCCTCCCATCGTCGATCGAACTCGTCCAGAGGATACCTGAGCAGAAGAAAAACCGTTTTCAGGGTGTGCGATTTCTGAAAATCCGACCCAGAGTGCGATGGAGAAGGATGGAATTTTTCCCTTGAGTGATCAGCTCAAGCATCTCTGTGGAAGATCACCATGGCCCCAAGCAGTTTCAGTTCTCAATTGACCAGAAATGCAGGCACTGGCTTCTCATTTCACGTAAGAGCAGATTCACTTTTTCAACTGACCATATCCTGCTCGTGCACCAGAAGCGTAGGCCAGTGGCGTCTATTCTATTATCTGCGCATTAGTGTCATTGACGAGTCGTAGATTCTGGGATATATCACTGAACTGTCGGCGAGGGTTCGTTCTCAGTCGTCACGAGTTTGGACTGCGACGGTGTCGATGAGTCATATCCCATCCAGCACGAGGAAGATTGCTTACCTTATGGTTTCGAAGGACTGTTCAGCGCCGCAACTGAACCGTCTGACCAGTGCGAGGATGTTCGATTGCAGCTCGTTTCTGTAAGCATTGCCGAGAGGTCTCAACTCCAGAGATGTTAAGCAAGGAGTTCCTTCTCCCACGTCTTGCACGCATATGGAAGTTGTGTCGCCCTGGGCAATGATGACTGCTTCTGCCCACAAGGGTGTATTTCTTATGCTTGCGGTGATGGCAACATTGACCCAACTCGTAGAGTCGATCGATCCTTGGAAGAAAATGGTGTTCCGGCTTGCAGGCCCGGTGCCATGGAGGGTTGAAGCTCGCACGAGGTAGGTGCTGCCGGGAGTCACCGGAAGCGTGTAGCAATTCTTCTTTCTTGCACCGCTGGCCGAGGGAGGAAAACATCTGCTGGTTTTGAGAGCTTCAAGGTTGTCGGATTTGTCCAAGTTCGTAGTCACCTTCACGTTAGTGCCCGTCTCGATGTAACCGTCGTCTGTGACCCACTGGATGCCCGTCACGCGATCGGTGTAGTTCCTGGTTCCACCGCAATCGATACTGATGAAACCTGCGGGAAACGACTTCAAGTGTTCAATGTGATCAGCTCTAAGGACGTTGACTTTCGGCATTTCCGACATAACAACACCTCAGCTTCTGTATTTCTGGCACTTCTGGCGATCCTTTTGCCCGAGGCTCTCCAAACTGGGCAATTCCTTATTTACCCATCACTTCAGAAAAAACTCTTATCTCCCTTTCAATCACGAGCAGCATGAGCTGGCTCAAAGCTCTGCGGGCTGTACAAAAGCTTCTAGGCGCCTGAATTCTTTTCTCACCCAGAGTGCTGAGAGACCCGTAATCACAAATGATGTCATATATCGTCTACGCAAATGCAAACCTTGGCAACATGTAACTCGACAACGTGAACCACGGCATCCTCTGTCTTGTGGCCTGAACCAGGTGATAGTAAGTGAAAGCAAGAAAAATTCTGGAAGAATTTGAAAGCTTCGGCTGTCGTACCTGGCTTTTGTGCGCATGACAATTCCAGAGAGCAGAGCAATGACAGCGCTACTGTCAGTGCCAAAATCCCAGATCCAGCTTGTCCTCCGGACATGCTGTAAAGCCTTTGATTCACACAACTGTGCTTTGTGATTTGTAGTTTTTAAACTCCGAGAGAGAGAGAGAGGGCTTCGAGCATTCCAATTTGGAGGCCCGGCCTGTTCCAAGTCCCCGGGGTCCTCAACGCTTCCTATACAAGATCCTGAGTCTGACGTGAGGTGCATCTGTTTGTACAACCACTTCACGCAAGTCTGCAACGTCTCATCGCGAGCGCTGGATTTCTTCTACAACTATGGACCTGTCTGGATGGTCCCTCACCAGGCCTGATTTCTTCACCTGTTCAGACGTCTACCTGCAATCTTCCAGTCATTCGACCAACTCTGAGCTGAGCACCGCTTGCTACTGCTATTGCTACTACTACCACCTCCACCACTACTGCCCATGCAGCTTCACCGACTGATGGTTGGTGCGGAGCCTACTAATCTTCAGTGCTCCAACCGAGACTGCAACGAAACCAATTTGGGCTTCAGCTGAAACCTGTACACCCTTCCACTTTCGAATATCAAATATCCCCATGAAGATCACAGCCCATCTACTATCGTCCACAGAAGCAGCGGATTCGGAGCGCCTGGCGCGTTTTGGAGCCCCAGGCTCGTTCCTGAAGCTATGATCGCTGCGACAATCCGGATGCTTACAAATTGTTCTTTTTGCGACCTTTCTGTACGGGACACAGGATTTGCTCCCAGTCCTGCTCGAGTGTTCAGACGTCGGGCGAGCGCAGTAGGCCTCAGAATGTCCCTTGTCTTGATGACACTTGCTCAATTCCGAATCGGCGTAAGGCTACATTCTCGCCAGGACTGGACCCATCTACAACACAAACAAGAATAAGAACTCCCGAGGCGAAGAATCGGAAACGTCAAGAGACCCGTGCTTCGAGCCTTCAATGCCCGCAGGCCGAGATTCAGCCCCGAATTCGCTGAGCAGCGTGGTTACTGCAGTAAAAGGCCTCTTACTATTCTGCGTCTGTTGGGGAGGCAAGGGCTTCCCCGGAGCGTTAAGAGGAAACCACGATGCCACTCTCCATGCCGCCAAGCTCGCGGGCTCGACCGATGCGCGAGTCTGAGCTCGTCCCGCTGCAGCTGCTGCTGCTGCATAATCGATCGATGTCTTCGACCGCGATCGTCGATGCTGCGCGACTGTCGTCCTCGACGTCGCGCGGGTAGCGCGTCGTGCCGGATACAGGCCCGAGGCGGGGCCCGCCGGCCACAGGATCCCGATTCGAGCCATCTCCGGATTCATTCTCGAGTACATTTCACACCGACGTAGTGACGTGGGAAGTCTCGACTCGGGGACGCCCGCGGCCAGCTTGTCCCCCAGCCGACTAATTCCACGCCTTAATGGGGTTGACAATTTTCCATCCTGGATGTGATCATCTACGGCCTTCGTTCACTGAATGTCAGCCCCTGTCGTCCCTCAATCTCTTACGTAACCAGATTCCAGAAGTGTACTTTCTCGAAGTTCCTCCTACGCGCCTTGTTACTACTTCCACGTACGCCTCAAGTGATATACGCGACAAATTTTTTCAGACTGCCTAGCCCCATCTGCCGGTTTCATGTGTGGGCGATAGGTCGAATACTAAAGGTCCTTCTAAACCTCGCACGAAGAAAAGGATCGCGAACTCACCACCCGAAGCCGCGTTGTCACTCTAACTTAATTGCACTCTGTTTCTGTAACCAACTTTAGAGGCACTCTCAGTTCCAACCGGTCACCAGCGGGTACGAGGAAGTACGTTTTCTAACTTTATGGGTGTGAGCATTGTGAGGTAAACTTTAGTTGTCTTCGAACGGAGTACGAGGAAGTGTATACTTGCTCACGGTACAACCGTACAACCCTTTTTGTCCTTTTGGCTAGGGGTGGGTTAGTTTTACCACGAGTTCAGGAATGCCATCGTGGATGACACACTAGAGACCCCTTTGCCTCACCGCAGGGCACAGTAGAGCGCCAAAGCTCCAGTAAACAAGCCGCAAAAAACAAGGAAAAAGGAAAAAAAGGGGAAAAAGGAAAAAAAAGGTTTGCCACGAATCCTCATTAAGGGAGAGAGACAGTAAAATAACCAAAAGTTAAGGGAGACCCATCAAATTGCACAAGGATGGAACCAAACATTTATCAATAGGCTCCAATAGCATCACAGTTGGAAATATGTACTATAGCGACTAATATGTCCCAACTATCCATGTCAAAAGGTCTACAAACAACACATAGACTAAAATAGGCTATACACTAAGATAAAGGAATTGATGACCCATGCCACATAGTATGGTATGCTCTCGCACATTCACTCATGAACATGTCGAAGTCAGTGTGACTAGTTCCATATAACTCCAAAGCTAGAGGAACAAAGATGTGACGTCTTTGCATACCCCTACACTCGCCGCCCATCCTCGAAGATGGGTGATCACCCCCTTTGAAAGTACATACAAGGCTGGCTTAACCCTAGTGGACTGCAAAGCATACCAACGCTCCCTCCATGTGATATATCCAACCTCTCGCGCTATAGAAAACACCACATCCCTAATGTTATCATGGGTAGCTATCCTCTGCATTCCGAATGGGCAACAAGTCATATGAACGCCTACTACATCTAAAGTGATACCACACTCACATGTGAGTAATGAAAATGTAGATGGCTGGACCAAGCTAAGACGGAACCTTATCGCTATTGAGAAAGTAGCTGATGCGAGTCGAAAGCCATAATGTATGATCGAGCCAAGATCCACGAGCATGCACCCTTGCCAGAGCAAGAGTGTAGACGAGCCCTACTAGTACGAGGAATAGCAAGATCCATTAAGAGTGAATGTAGAGCCGGATCAAATTTTGGGTCCATCAAGGTAGACTCTAGACCTATAGTCCAATCGGTGGCCAAAGAGGGAAAAAAAGGAACTCATGTTGTACCTCGATGGGTAAAGTATGTCTTGTATTTCGCAATAATACTTGCAAGGAAATGACCCCTAATCCATGTCTCTCTCATATATATATATATATATCAAGGATAGCATATCTAGAACCGGTAAGTAACTTGTGGGAAGGAAACCTCATCCCCTATTCAAGGCGCTCCAGGCTGCTACAGCCCCTACACCCCGCGTGACAAGGATTTCTGCAAATTTTAAAACTGTATCTTGCTAAATGAGATGGTGCAAACATCGGTTTTGTGCAGGTTTGAAACTTGGACTTAATGGACGTTATAGTACTTCGGATCAGCGTTTTATGTTGGCGTGATTTCAGAAGGTTCTCGTTTCGCATAGCGCTGTCAATTCAAAGTTAAAAGCTCTAATCTGCGCAGCATGAATAGAAGTGGTGGCCTCGAACATTTTCTTTTTCAGGCTTAGGTGGTGCTGATGTTAAGCAAGGTGAAACGGGGAGCGGCCATAAGAAGATAAAAATGAGACGGAAGATGGGCATGGGTAGACATCCGAAGCCCACAGGAGTTGCTTGTACGGCCCACGGTAAGGCCATCACCGTTCGCAGTATGGTGATGAAACTCTCCCCGTGCACTCGGTTTTTCCGAGCGACATAGGATGAACGGACAGAGGGTATGGGGAGGAGATGAAGGGGAAAATCAAATCATCATTCTGCACGGCTCTCAACAGTTGAGCATTTGTTAGGCTTCAACTTAGTGGGCACATCTATGTTCGCTCTCACCTGCCTTTCATGCGGAGCACCTTCCACCGAGTTGACTAAAATCAAAGTGCAATACATGCCATCCAGACCTCAGGATTCAACGCACAAGGAAAAGAAAAGAGAAGAAAAAGAGTTTTGTGTGTACAATTCAGTCAACTCCACCGCAATACGTCGTGGAACTCGAAGGGAAAGAGAGGCCAAAAGTGTTCTTCAAGTCGTCAAAAGCATTCCAGTTTGTAGAAAAAGAGATAGCATGATACAGGCGCTCCGAATAGCTTGGGCTATGAAGCAGTCCTCATCTCAATGATATAGTAGGAGTTGACTTTTGATAGATATCCAACTTAGTGGAAGGAGTTATTTTTATGTGAGCCAGCTCTTCTTTCAGTCTTGCAGTCATGCTGATTCTTGGAAGTTCATCTGGCTTCTCACAAAAATGGGTCCGTGGAGGATGCTTCCTTCATATGCAATCCGTTCATCCTATGTTTGATAAGCTGTAACTTACTCTATAACGGCCTCTAGTGGACATTTAGCCGAATACCTATCTATTCTGACTAACCGATGGAGTGTCTTGACTTCTGCCCAGCCGAGAAGGAGAGCTAGGAGATGCACGTTTCCGAAAATACTCCGTGAACAACACGAAACACCACAGTTGATTACAGCTGCCAAAGTGGCTATCTTGCGAGAGCGCAGTGAAATCGTGAAAGGGGTGGGACTCAAGATCGTACTGTGTGAAGGGCAGCTTGATAAACGAGCTATAGGAACGGATTTCGCAGTTTTGCATTTCAGAAACGAACTTGTACAGAATGATACGTCTACCAAAAAGGTCAGCGACAATGAAGGTCCCTCGTGGTCAGACCAGGTCCAAATCGACTAAAAGCGTATGCCGCACTTGTTCATCCTTATAACTTGAAGCAGACCGGCCTCGCCGAGCCCTTTACACTGATCACGGTAGGCAGGGGCTCACAATTAGATCCACCTCCTGCGTGATGGTGACGAAAATTGCCAGGGTAAACCTTCTGTTCCACAGAACTTGTTGTAAGAATTGTTGCCGAAATCTGTGGCATCGTTTGTTGCATTTGCTTCCAGCGGCTGCGGCTGGAGATTTGAGCGCCGCTGCCGCCTTTCAAGAACCATCGAGTGCATCTTGCGTGAGAACCCAATGAACGCAGTGAGTCCCATAGAATCGCCCAAGCGTGGAGCTGAAACGTCCGCCAAGCTGTTCCATCAGACAGCGCCTATCCAGCCAAAGCACGAGATGGAGAATCTTCCTCACTCTTTAGCAGTTTCACTGCATACTCTACGTGTGTCAGATATGTCTTATCATTGGCTTCCATCACAGCGTCCAAAATGGTAGTCCTGCTCCTGTTGTCAGAATTTAGTGTTAAACCGCCCTAAAACTCGTTTCCGCTCAGGTGAACTTTCCTCTGTCTGTCTGCTCCATTGTACCAACAGACGTCTCTGTCCTCGCCACATGCAGAAATGAGTCTAATCCTGAAAACTCCAAACGTGAGATAAGAACTCCTACATTTTTGCAGGTCGATGCTCAAATCAAAATAAGAGTAGGATCGACAAGACATCGCATCATGATCACATACAGGATATCGCAACAGAGTTAAAGGACAACCATCGTCTTCTATTGTTCCTCCTGTTTTCAGTTAAAGTCCTCAGCCTTTGGTTTCAGTAAATTCCCTGTTTTCAAAGAAGATATAGACTCCAGACTCCAGAGCACAAAAGACCGACATTTTGGACGAATTAAAAGCTCTGTGGTAGAATCGAACCAAATCTTATAACATCCCTCGGAGCTAGCACAAATTCTATCGAACAAGTATTCGTCGGTGCTAGAGAATAAAAATATAGCTATATCAGAAACTGTCGAGTGCAGGTCAACAACGGAGGTATAGCTCAGTGGTAGAGCAATCGGCTGCAGTCCGATAGGTCATCAGTTCAATCCTGGTTGCCTCCTCTTCAACACTTCAAGTTTTCATGGACTATTCTAAATTAGTATATTCAGAAACTGTGCAGGAGTTAATATATAGAAGTCATTTCACCCAATTTGATTACTACGTTTTTCCTTGATTAGACAAGGTTTTTTTATTTCTTTCATTGAAGGTATCCTAAATGCGGCCGCAGGAGGTATAGCTCCGTGGTATAGCTCCGGCTGCAGTCCGAGAGATCGTCAGTTCAATTCTGGTTTCCTCCTAATCTATTATCAATGCTAGTGCGTAAGGTTGATTTGAGAGATGCCGTTCATATCTATTGAGAGGTACATCCGGGGTTAAGATCCTGTTGTTGAATGATCATGTTTCCTTTCCTTGGGTGATGTTCAATTTGAATTAATTATAGATTTGGCATTCATCAATTTTTAAGACATGCGGAATCCAGTACAGTATCATGCTGGAGTGTAAAAAGCGGCGAAACTTGTAAATCCTTGGACACAAACACCCAAGATATAACGAACGTTCACTGGTATTCAATACGTATCTATTTTTAAAAAAGATAATGTACTTTCTGAACTTTTCCACTATTATGTGATTTGAGTAGTTTTTCCTGGTGGGAGTTCTATGATAATCAATTATTTATATAGACAAGTACAAGGTATTGAACTCAAGGTATAGACTCCTTTATTATTAAAACATACTCATTCCAAGTGTATCTATTGATGAGTAGAAAAAAAAAGCTACAATCGAATTAAATTATAAAACTGAATTACTTTTTAACTTCTAAATAATTAATTTTATAATGAAATATTTTTATTTTAATAATATAAAATTCATTACAAAAAATCATATGTTATATTTATTATACTCTTAAATTAAAATATTTATGAAAAATTTGTCCAAGTTGCATCCAATCATCAAAATAGGATATTATATAAAAAATTTGAAATTGAAATAACAAATAAATTTGATTATTATACAACATATTTATTTTTTGATGAATGAACTTCAGACTGAAAATTTTTACTATGTCCATCAAATTGTAATCTATGTATATATAAGTAAAAATTATTAAAAGCTTTAACAATATGAAAATATATTTACGTCATATACACCAATTTTGCATTTTTTAGTTTTGTTATGATATAACTTCAACATATCATAAACTTAGATAATTTAATTAAACTTTTACAAATAGTATATTTAAAAATATCTAAAATTGAATTACCCTTATTTTTCAACCATCCATATATATATATATATGTAGGTGATTCAACTCTCAAAAATTTTAATATTATTAAAATAATAAATCAGTTAATTATACATGATATTTTTTATTCACATTCATAATGTTATTTTTTTAATGATGATATAAAATTAAATTTAATAAAAATAATTTTTTAAATCACTCTGATTAAACTATATTTATTAAATTTTCATATAAAAATTAATTAATATATATTTAAATCTATTATATTTAAAAAATCTTTACAAAAGTCATTAATGTCTATATCTTTTTGACACGTAAATTTTTTATTGCATATTCAAAAAAAATAAATTTCAATTGTATTATGGTTCATTTTGTGTTCATTTTATCATATGTCAAGTCAATCATGCATAAGGAGAGTTTTTATCAAGCATTTTGATAGTATTTCAAACACTTAAAGGGGAGATAATGAATATAGAACCTACAAACCTATATAAGATAGAGAAATTTTAGTGATGGTAAAAGTCATAAACCATGTATGTGCACCCATCCTCCATGATGGGCAGCGAGTGGAGCGGCAGCAGTCAAAGTCTCCAAGTTTAGAGGTATGCATAGAGGTCACCTCTTTATTCCTCTAGCTTTGGAGTTAAATGGAGCTATGGACACCGACTTCGACATGTTCGTGAGTGAGTGCGCGAGAGCCTATCATACTAGGCGGCATGGGGTATCACTCTCTTTAGCTTACTGTATAGCCTATTTTAGGCAACATGTTTCCATTATTCTACAGAAAGCACTAGCTGGTGCAATCCATATGAGAGCAATCACGTTAGGAGATGCTTCTTTGGATGCTCTGTTGTTTGTAGACTGTTTGACCTAGATAGTTCAGATATCTTAGGTGCTGTCTGACATATTTCCCGGTGTGATGCTATTGGGACCTAGCCATCATAGAACAATCCTTTGTACGATTTGATGGGGTCTTCACATCCCTTTTGTTATTATACTGTGTCCCCTCTACGTGTCATATATGTGGCAAATCAACAATGTGAATCCCTTTTTACTTTGCATATTGTGATATCTATCAATATTCAAAAATTTCATTCATATTCTACTTCAATTCTCACATCATTTTTATATTGTCTTGGGTTCTGTCGTTGCATCTGTTTTTATTTATATTTTGTTCAAAAAAATGAGAATTTATTTGTATATTGATTCACTCATTCCTTACACATGATCAATACTTTTGCGTCATAGTAGAATCAACTCATTACAAGTTTGAGATGAGATGAGTACATTTGAAAAGACTTACCTCAAATGTGCAGATTCTCTAACCTCCGTTAGCTTGATAGATTGTCATTGAAATAATGGTTTTAGGACCATCCATTGACTTGATAGAAAAACAAAATACAAAATTTGTAGTCCTCAAAGAAAAAAAGTAGTGTTTGCTCTGTCTTTAACAGTTGTTCAATGAACCAAAATTACTGGCCTCAGAATTCAGTTCAAGAAACTGGATAACGTAGAATAGAGAAGAAGTGAACTTATTCGTATAGATCAGATTCTGCATGTATGCATCATTAAGATGATGGGTCAGTTCCTTGTGTGATATTTGAAGATTTAGTATTATTTCTCCATGTTTTCCTCTTATAGTATATGTTGAAATTTTTTTCTCATGCATTAAGACCTTTGTGTGAATTTATGTTAAAATAATTTAATCTGCATGTGTAAATAGAAATGATTTTTTTCTATTTACAATGATACATTGTACATAAAAACTGTATGTGGAATTAGAATTAAAATCTATCTATAAATTTTTCCCATTATAAATAAATTTTCTATATTTCTCTTATGTATAATATAATGCCAGTATTAAATTAGTGAAAAAAATTTACGACGTGAATGTTTGGGGAGATACTAATTTAAAAAGTACTTTTGATAGGTGAAGAGATGGACAAGCACAAAGTTGTAGTATTTGCAAGTGGATATATTTACGGTAAAATATAACCACCAAAAAAAATAAATTTACAGATCAGTTGGAAAAGTTACTTTCTTCTTATATATACATTGCGTAGACATGGTGTGAAATTATGAGTTTGGTACTAAGGTCGCAGTTGGCTAGCGCGTCGGTCTCGTAGCTGACGAGGAATCCGGGGATCGGGCGTTCGCGTTTTGAACTCGGGCCTTTCGGACGTGGTTGGAGCTCATGCCTCTTGGAGGTCGTCTTTCGCGCGCGTGGCGACTTGACGGAATTGTGATGAGTTTTGTGGATCACCGCCTGACGAATAAACCCATACGGTGTGCGCGACAAGAGCCTTCGCATTGGGTTCATAGTTTTGGATCGCCTCTCATCGAAATCATCAGCCGCGTGTTCAACCCAAAGCGAACTATTCTTTCGCCTTTTACTACAGAATACCGTGTGCAGGACACAGCAGCGGCTTGTTCAAATATTTGGAACGCTCCTTTATGGAGCATCCCCAACACACATGAGAACCAGGAAGTCGGAGGCTAATGGGCTCCCAGAGTTAGCGGACTAGCTATCTTGGAAATAACACACGGGTATTCGGTTCCAGTTTACTGTATCTCCTGTTCCGTAGCAGGGACAAGCGGAGGACTATAGCCGCACGCAGCAGCATGGTGAATTCTGTAATTCAGCGATGCGTGTTCCTGTCGAACTCGTCGTTCCCCTTCCTCAGTTGATTTAAGGTTCCCGTTCTGATCGCAATTGTAGGAACAGCGGGATTGCCGTGGCTCTGGACGCTCTCCGGCCCCTCTGGCTCGAAATTCCAAGGCCACATTGTCGTCCCCAGCCCTTGGAACATGTCTGGTTCTGGCTCGACCGACCCGCAAGCACCCGCCGCGGTAGAAACTCCCGTCCCGTCCGTAGAAACCCCTCCCGTGAGTATCGGACTTTCACTCGCTTCCTCGTGCTTCTAGACGGTAGCAGTAGTGACGTGGCTCCTGTGACCGTTGCACGTCATCGCCCGCAGCGATGACGTGACTTCGGTTGAGAAGGGAGGACAGTCGTCTCGCGACCTCAACCGTAGCACCAGGAAAAATTCGTCATAACATCCTCACTTCGACATCCTTCGACAACCTTCCCTTGCCGTTGCCGCAGCAACATGATCAACGTTCAATTATGAATTTGATAATAAGGTCGTTGATTGTATTGAATGAAAATGGGAGGGGGCTCCAACAATGGTTTTTCTCGAGGTTGATGACCTGCCCAAAAACTCGGGAGAAAAAAAGTATCATCAATTACAATATGTTTCCGATGTAATTGATCGGTAAATAAAAGAGCTGCATGTAAACATAGATTTTCTTGGAGCACACGCATAGATGATAAATAATGTTGTTTATTGTCTATGCAAATAATTCATTGTGTGATTGCTATAGTTGCATTTGTTGTTCAAATGGGGATGTCGACGTTGGATATCAGGAATCAACGAACTTCAGATAGCCGTAAAAGCCAAAGGGGCATTCCGAGAATTGAACTCGGGACCTCTTGCACCCTAAGCAAGAATCATACCACTAGACCAAATGCCCTCTATGTTGCGAGTGATCAATTTAATATATATACTAATTCAGACAAGCTCTAGAGCAGTAAAACATGTAGCCAGTCCTCCCGCTAAAATCGAGGAGCCGAGGAAAGGTTCTACCGAGAATTGAACTCGGGCTACTGGATTCAGAGTCCAGTGTCATGACCGCTAGACCATAGAACCGGATGTCATCGATGGTAACAATGTTTATTCATAAACATTTCGTCCTCAGCGTTTCTGCCATTTTTGCGTGCATTGAACAAAATCATGGTGACACCAGTTAGTTGCTAATGATCGTCAACCCAGCCATTCCTGGTGGCTGGGTGCTACGTTTCTATGAAAACGAAAGGAGGAGAGACATGTCTCAAATTTAGCCTGCATGATAACAATTTGGTATCAGATCAAAGTTCCAAGAAACCGGACGTCAGTGTTCAAATGAACACCATGCCAAGCGTAAGCAGCCCGAGGCCGAATGCAGTCTTACCAACACAGAAGCATGTTGTGCCTGCTCACCATCCACAATTCCGAGCAAAAAGCGACAACAAAACGAACGAGTCATGATAAGGATAAAAAGGCAGGCTGAGGCAAAGGGTTCCTCGTAGCTCGTGATATCGTAACGGCGCTGGGTGGTCGAATTCTTCTCGTGGGCATGTTCGGTACGAGAAGCTCCTCAACCAGATGCGGCAGGCAGAGCCATGAATCGGAGCAGCAGGTGATCGGAATGAAATTCGAAGCAATTCAGCTCCTCTGTCGTTGCTTGTTAGAGGCTGTACTGTCAAGAACTCAGAGGATGGTGCCTCATGAGTCCATGGCCTCTTTCAACCTTATCCTGCGTTCTTGTCAGTGCAGCGTCTTCCGAGCAACTTACCTGCTCAGTGCTCTCCCTCCCTAGCTCAGTCCAAATTCTCCACAACCTGAACATCTGCCTCTCCGGAGTAGTATGGAGATAGGTGAATGCGGTTCGCTTTTACCACGCTCCTGCCTGGCTTCTACGGGACGACAGCAAATAGAAGCTATGGAGTTCGGACACTAGATCACGATTGCAGCCAAGGCACGACAAGGCAAAGAAAGGAAAGGCGACTGGCGGAGTGCCTTGCCTTGCCGTAGAGTGCCAGTCATCAGCGTCCGGGAGAAGCAGGTGGACACGAGAAATATGGTCCCGGTCATATAATACTCTATGCCGCGCATGTATCTATCGATCTGCAGCCTACATCTGGGGCTTCGCACTCTCTTGATAGGAAATTTCAAAGGTTTCTGATATAATGGCACTAACCTCCGCTCTCGGAAAGATGGATCCTCTTTTCCGTCTGCTCATGAGCCGAGACGAAAGAAAGACATAGTGATAATAAGTGCTCCTCTTCTCCTCCCGCTCCTTCAGCCTCCTTTCTCTCTCTCTCTCTCTCTCTCTCTCTTCAGAATGGACTCGAGGACTGTTGTGCAGTTTTTCCCCATTGCTGCACGATCGGGCAATTTAATGTATCCCGCAAACCCAAGGAGCATGCATGCATGCATGTCTACTGCAAGAGCTATGCCGAGGCTGGAGATATTGGAGCTACCGGTATAGAACCCGATCCACGCAGAGATCGACATGTACCTAATCTAGCACCATCACACAATAGAGTAGATGTTTATGGAGCCCCATACAATTGACGTGTGGATGGTGTGAGCTGCTCTTAGTGCTCTGCTCCGAATATATTCTGTTATTTTGTACATGTGTGACACGTGAGCTCCATCGACTGACGTAAGGCTGACAATAACAATGCATTTGTTCGACCATTGTGGGGGAGGGGGAGGCTAAGGGGAAGGGAAGACCTTTTGTCTAAAAGAAATGATGCACTATGCTATTCTCGTGCACCAGGAAAGAAGAATATGTGTCGCTTTTTCTTCTTCTTTCTCCAAAGCTTTTTTCTTTTTTTTTTCGCTTTTTTTGGCGGCATGTTTCGGCCTGGAGCTTTTTGAGGTTTTACAGGCACTGAAACACCCTGCATTGGCCTGCGGTGGAGGCAACCGGGTCCCGAGTACAATCCAAAGCTTGATGGGAAGAAAGATCCGAAGGAGACAAACGCACCACCCGGAGAATTCATTGCACGGACAACACTAGCTCCATCACAACCCTGCTGCTAGAGGAGCAGAGAGGCCGCAGACAAGACGAGGAAACACCACGACACAAACCAGGAAATAGGGTCTGGCACGCGTAGCACCTGACAGAGCATGGGCAAGAGTAAAGAGACCTGGACCAGAAGATAACTGCCTGAGCTGCAGATGAGTTCGGCTGGACCAAGTGGCGATCAGATCAAACGAGGATGCAGTGACCACACCCCAGGAATTAGGTCCAAACATTGTTCCTTCATCTACATTTCAAATTTACTTTTGACTCCCTCACCACTGGAAAAGCTGCTACACATTCTTTATCCAGCAACCGTGACCATGTTAGCTGTAACTCATGGCCATCACATAGAGTGATTCTACAACAGATACTGCGCTGGTGTCAGTCGTCACACCTGTGCTGCGGAGAGAATCTGATGAACGAGCGTTCTAAGCCCTTACACTCTCCTGCATGAATGAGTACACCACATACCTCAATGGAAAGTAGCTCTTAGCATCCTCAAGACCAGAAAATACACCACAGGGTAAGCTACCTACAGTCAAGCTGAGAACTGAGAACATGTCCTCTCTATTTGTTGTCCCTTGTCAGAAGAGCCGACCTTCGGTCAGTTCGTTCGCTTGACGATAGTCCAAATTGTCACATGCACGCAGCACCAAACCCAAAAAAATAAAAAAAATGTGTGTCAACGAATAAACCATATGAGACTTGACTCTTATAATTATAGTGGTCGACTGGGAAGAATGAGCTCATTAGAGGCATCTTCAAATCCACCGTCAGCCCATGACCTCCGAAAGGATCATGTTTAGTGTCACTAAACATCATGGGCAAAACATTCACGTTGGGTCCTCATAAATATTATGTTACACCCATAACAACGAGGTCATCATAGTCGGTCTCAATATCCGTAAGAGCTCACAAACGGAAGTCTGTCGAAACTTTATCCAAAGTTCTACATCAAATGAACTCTCAAGTTCAAATATAACATAGGAGTAAACAGCGTTAGACAAAGGTGACAAGACTTGTTCAGCGAAGGTCCCTCATTAAATGGTCACAACCTTCACAAGGGACTCATCATAGATGTATCTTGCTAGTAGATAGATATGTATCCAGGTTCATATCCCTTGCTCAATAATACTAGTGAAAATTGAGCAGTATTTCTCGTCCGTGACGCCGACAGTTCACAGAACACTTCATTCCCCGGTTTCTCATCCCTAGTTTTTGGGTTTCCTTCTGCCCTCTTCGTACGTCATATTGGGTTGTCCTAATGCCCTGATTTGTGCTAAAGGGTTAAATGAATCACGTCGTAGCATCGAGTGTAGTGTAATCACGCGATCCTTCTCGGACTAATGGTGAAGATACTTTGAGTTCAGATTTTCCACATATGCTGATGATGTTATGCAACTCTAAAAGCCAGGAATAACTTTCATTATAAAAAATGGTGATGATCGAAACGGTGACTCAAAAGAATCAGAAGGGTAGTGTAACCTGATGTGCGGTTGGCAACTGGGCATGCAAGGCAGCGCGAATGCTCACGCTGCTCAGGGCAAGAAACAGAAAGAAACGTATCATGACATGACAAAAGGTTTTCATCCATTAACACGCCATATCTTAGCAACAAATATACCTCGCTACAGCCAAGGTCTCGAAATGCGCCAGCCAGAGTCTGCACCACCTGGAGTCACAATCGTTGATTAACCGGCGATGGCCACGCTACTCATGGCATTCCTCCGTTGCCATGGCTTTTCGGCAGCTACATGCACTGGTCAACACCATCCCATTTTCCTATTATTATAACCGTCAAGTAACATACACATCACTCCAAGGATGTCGGTCCTCAAAGTGGACTACCGCTCATTAGACTCCTAGCGATGAGTTTCGTTACCTACGGGTGGACGGAGGGTAGTGCATCGAGTTAGTGCCAGTCTTTCCAGTGTGTGTGTGTGATTGCGGATATAATGAACTAATGGCACCCTCCCGTATGCACGTGCAGTCATGGAGATCTCCCTCGTAGTGTAAACCTAGTTCAAGGGTATTATAGAAACATCAACACGACAGTCGCTCTCTGCACACACTAGAGAGTAAGACGCTAGGTTTACCAAGTGGCCCACTTCGCTATCACCATCACACTTGTAAAGGAGTTGGAATCCCTCATCCCAATTCATAATGCTTAAACAAAAAAGGAGTCTGGTTTGTGCTCGTTACAAGCCCCGATCCATCTATCTGAATCTTCTAGAGTAACTTCTTCCAGATTCATCCCTCTCTCTTTATGGCCGAACAAAGTGCACGTGATGAGTGAACTCCACGACGCGTACTCTTCTCGCAATCTTACCATCTTTTATCTGCTTCAAACTACCCGTGCCGGAAATGTGGCAACGTGGGGTACACTGTACACAAAATCAATTTGACACTTGTTGCTACTCCTTTGCTAATCTATCATAACATGCATCTTCAACTGCCCTGATAAGAAACTTGAAGGCGCAAATTAGAAATGCTTGAGGTTACAAGTAGACAGACCAAGACCTGTTCTTCAACTGATAGTTGACGAATCAATCCACGTGGAATGCAACTCAACAATCACACAACTTGTGGGATTACCCCTCAATACAAAAACGAAACCGAGGACGAAGTGGCAAAGTGAACAAAACTTCAAATGCTCGATGTCACTGAGACAACGTCAATCGATTACAGAATCTCGTGATCTGTTTACAGAAGCGTTGCGGGAAAGCTAAATGAAGCGTATACAAGAACCTGGGCCTTTTGAACCCAAATCGTACTCAACTAAGTGCCAAAATTGCCTTGCTTCTCTACAGGTAGATGCATGTAACCTAGTAAACTACAATCTTCTCTTCCATAGAAAGCATATCGAGCAGCCTCTTTTGTTTACTTATTTCAAAAGCCAATTGAACATATTTTGAAAAAGTACAATAGACTCCTATTTGGAGACGGCAAATCGCTACAATCTGGATATAATCATCATGAAAGGTAGATTGAGACGCACATTACCTACTCAGAAACTGCCACCTGCAAGAGCAGCAATCTGTAAAATACAGGCAGAAATAACACATTAAATGTATGAAACTAGAGAATGTGCGCACTATCTACTTCGAGAGGTAAGCCTTTGGCGATCCTGACGGACTCGGTATGATGTGTAGTATCATAATCTACACAGGAAATGATATTGTGAAAAAAGGATTATAATTTCTACAGGGGCAACTAAATCTGAACCACATCGTCACCTGATTGCATATCATTCTGATGGGCTCGATGTCAGCAAATAGAATCTCAATCTAGTCTACTTACATCTTTCTTCCTTCAGCCCCAACCTTAGAAGTTTAATACTCATTGCGCTAGAGAAGAACCATGATCTATCGTCTCTAATATAGAAGCCAAGAAAGACAACACAGTGGGAACCACAAGATGAAAGGAAGAATATCAGAGAATTACGACATAGCAGACTAACAGAGCTGATGAAATTCAAGGAATGTACCTGATCGCACATGCGTACCACTTTTGACTTTCTTCCAGTAACAAGTGCTAATCATGTCACAAGACGGCTTATTTGCTGCTTGGGTGGAGATACCTTGGAAGGAGATGTACCCAGCATCTTGCGGACGGAAAGCAAAGGATCTGCCTGCATACAATACTCATTCCCTCTGAATAACCAACCACAGCCCCTTCATTATCAAAATGTTCTTAGACCTAGAACTGCAGCACAGGCTAATCCATACACTGAAGTATCCCAGGCACTATTACACAATTGATTGGAAGCAGCCAAACGGACAACCTTTTGACGTCCCAACAAAACCGACACGTAGAGCAGGGTGTATTGTTGCAAAGAAAACAGTGAAAGCTCAAACTGCCATAACAGATGAAGTCTTAGAAGACAGAATGATGAAAAATACAACAAGTAGACCAAATCAGTCCCGATACATACTTTATACATAGAAGCGGTAGACTCTGTCTCCGCAAGACCACCGGCTTGAGAGGTGTGCAGGGCATCCACGGTCAACTGCCAGCCACACGCTGCAGAACTACTGCTACTAGCTGCCGCAGCAACATGTACATTCACCCAAGGGCAGAAATGACGATGCTGCCTGATCGGGTCGAATTCTCCAGTCTCCGTCTCCCAGATCCTCATTTCCTCCAAACCTCGTCCTGCGCAGGAGAATGACAACGATCATATGTAATGTCATGGAATATTCACATGATAAAGAAGATAGCAGACTTAAATTTGCTACAGTGGTTAGTCTACGGAACCACCAGAATCAAACATGCAGCTCTAAATGGGCAAGAGAAACCTGACGGAAACTAACAAACAAATTGAAGCGGTCATATGTGATATTCACCAGAAGCGAGAAATTCAAACAGAATAAATCATGAGATAATTTCTGTAAACCAACTTAAATTCGTAAACCTAGTACACTTATGGTATCCGACATAACTTTTCCGCAAAGCATACCTGGTCCATTCACCGTAGTGCAACCATTATCTTCATCCGCAGTTCCAGCTGCCATGTGCCCATCTGTGGCCTCTTTGTCCAGGGCACTGTCACCATATAAGATAACAGCCTTCGTAGTATCCACGGTGCCTTCGTCGTCAGTCTGGTCCCGATCATCCGCACAGATTCTCTTCCCTCTACTCTCTCCAGATTCACCTTCGGTCGGACCTTTTGCTTTCGATCGTCGTTTACCGGGTCCAATTGCAAGCATAACTTCGTGGCTATCTCCACGTGCATCGCGGAGGTCTGCCTTTTCTGCGTCCTCTGCCACAGATTCACCCATCAAGCCTCGGTCAGGAACGAACTCTCCCATTAAACCCTGATTCTCATTCACTTCAGTCACAAATTCTGCCTCACCAGCAACACTGTGTGTCCGATGCACAGAGAAATCAGCACCATTCACTTCTCCCTGTAGTTCAGCCTCATGACTGCCTTCCATCCCTACGCTTCCACCCCCCATCGCTACACTAGCTCCTCCACCAGTACCTGTTCCAGTACTGATAACAGCTACATTCGTTTCAGCCCCTTCATCACACCCCACTTCATCACTCTTACTGAGACCTGGTTCTACAGGTTGAACACTTCTTCCACTCCCTGCTTCTCTACAGCCACTATGCTGAGCCTGCACAACTGTCTCGGTTCCTTCGACTTGATCCACTAAATCGTGGGTCTCACCACTCGCTGCTGTTTCATGTCCATCACTATCTTCACGATGATTCTCTACACTCTCCATAGAGTTTTCCTGCTTCTGGGTATAATAAGTGTCTATCGCATTCACCGAGGAGGAACGAGGAAAATCTCGCGGATCCTGCCTTGCAAACATAAGCGCACCTTGTGCTCTCTTGTTCCTCTTACGAAGAGTACCTTGAACTTCGGGCTCTACTTCTACATTGGCATTGGCAGCTCCGGACGTAACAGCAGCTCCCTGTGAAAATTGATCTACGGCAGAGCTATCTGTTCTCCGCTTACGTTTTAAAGAATCAGCCCCCTTGCCTACCTCACCATCATCCATATCATGGTCCACGACAGTGCCTTCAGCACTATCAGCTGGTAATGGTCTACCATTTGAGGTATCCACTGTGCTACCAACCTGATGAGCACCATGATCCCGGACCTGTGGACCTCGAGATTCATACGATGCGACCCAATCGCCCATTTCGCTGGCCTCCGCTTGTCCGAACCTAGGCTGAAACCCGGGAATGGGGCCAAAGGTTGGAGGTATCATGGCAGGAGAGCTTAGCTGGGTGGGTGGAGGACCCCCAGCAATTGTGAGACTCAAGTCCAGCACTCCTCGAGAAGAGGGTCTTACACGAACAGGAGTTGTAGTGGCCTCACCAGCTTCCTCTTGCTGTTCTGCAGGCTGTTTCCCTCGATGACGTAGCCCACTACCTCCATGGATGCCACTAGCTGCACTCGCACCGCACATCGGTGTATTTGGGAAACTTTTGGGTGTCACTGGCATGTCTGCTAAAACAGAACCCATGATTGCTGAGGGACGAGGAATTGTGGAGAATCCCCACAATCCAACACTTGCTCCGCACAGGCTGCAGTCCAGAACTGCTGAAGCCGGGTCACATTTCTTCTCAGGGCTGGCTTTGAAGCCTTCGGTGTCTTGTTTCTCATCCACTTTCTCCCCTCTGGATACCAGTAACACGCTAGGCCCCGGATCTCGGATCTTTCGGGCTTTCATTTCATCAGAAGAACCAACTGAGCGGAAGGTCCTTGTCGAAGGCGCGGTACGCTCCTCACAGTCTACTGTGTAAGGCAGGAGCCGAGGCTCCCAACCACACAGAGCGATCAATCTCTGTGCCTGCAACAGATCCCATTTCAAACGTTTGTCAGCTTAAAGAGACAGCAACCTTCGGTACTTAACTAGACCTTCACTCCGAAAGTATATAAACACGCTAAAATTTCTGCAATTCATGGAGCAAAAATAGATTGAAAGCCCAAGCTGAACTAGATACCTGATAGAACCCGTTGTAACTGTACCCAGTTTCTGATTTCTCTCCAGACTCGGCACCAGAGACGTATCTTTCGTTCTCATACGGAAAGCCGCTAGCTAATGGAGGAGGCTGAGCAAGTATATTCTCCACCTGTGACCCTCTGGAAACCTTGAGGACATCAACTGCGGTACTGGAGATGACCGGAAGTGCAGAAAGTTGTAAAAGAGCCTCGCAGCGATCATTGTAGCCTCCAACGAGATCAGGAAGCGGAGTAGGAGGAAAGAGAGCAAGACTCTCTGAACAAGCATTGCCCTTCCAAGCACACAAAGCTTTGTGTCCTGATTCCAGCTGCTCCCCGAATGCTTCTGCTGCACTATCAACTACGTGTACATCCAGAAAAACATGGGGGGTTCATTTCAGAGGTTTCACAGTCATCCTATGTTCTCTCGTAACGAATCACCATAAACATGAACTTTTTCGACTAGACCATCCCCATTAACTATAAGAAGATGAAGCAATCCCACCAGAGACTGGCTTCAGTAAGTATGTCCTAAGTTTCTGATCATATGTTGAAAGATATATAACGACCGTAAAAGCAAGGAGAGACCCCCAAAAGATGTCTAACCCCTCATGAGTGATCCGCAACATAGGAGATCATTCAGTAGGCAAATATCTAAATTGCAACACTTCTGTAGACCGAAATTGTGGGATTCAATGAGCATTGATACCGTACGTTACTTCCATTACCAGACAAAAGAGTGATGACTTCACATATTTGACAGATTTCAGAAAGACTGTGCGTGATAGAAAAGAAATAGTTGCCCCATCTGGAGAAATTTATACCTTGTGTTCTCGTCCACGAGGGAGGCACTGGAAAACTTAGACGTGCACCACATCCCTCGCACGCAAGAAGGTCTATATCTACATTCACCCAACCTCTTCTGGCGCAAGCTACAGGACCTGCCACCTGGGAACATTAACACAAAGGCATTAATGTAAATAAAGGAACTAAGTTGCCAGGGAAACCACTCAGCTACAATTAGTACAGCATAGATTTCGGAGACGATTGACATAGAGGCAAGCAGCAAGCAAGAATCAACGATGCGCATGTCCAAATTGATAATGCACCTGCGGTTTGCCAAACCAAGTGATAGACTTGAAGGTTGCAAGACGTCTGAGAAGGTCTCCCCGATCCCAAGGTCTGCAAAATGTCTGTGCTGAACCATGACCTGGGGTGCTAGTGCTCACGGCTGCACGGGGAGGTCGAGAACTCGGGGTCGATAAAGGTGTTACTGCCCTCGTTTGTCCACGCCGATCTGCACTAGCCATGTTGCTGACGCGTGATGGGGTAGAAGCTCCCGCTGAACTGCGCAGAACGTTCAACAACGCACATTTATGGTTTGAAACAAACAAGCCTTGTACGTGGGACATTGCCTGTCTTTCACTTCATTCAAGTCTCCTTTTGACTGGAACATCTATACAAGAAACAATTCCTCATGATTCCAATGGTCATGAAGATGTCTTTTGAATGTTGAAATCATTGATCTTTCACGTTGTATCACTTGGCTGCAGATGAAATGACAAGCTTGAAGAGAATAATTCAGTTCACAAAGTGCTCTTAAAAGTCCCAAATGATTTCTTTCTACTTACTGGAAGCACAAGAAACTATTCTTGAGTTAGTAATAAAGATAGAAGAAAATCACCCATGCGAAGTAGAGCCAATGTATGGTGTACAATATGTAGGAACAACTTCAAGATATCCAAGACGAAACCCATCTAAACTTCTGCACCAGGTTCTTCAACGGCGTCGATAGGCATAGTTGGATCCATCTTCATGAACTCAACTAGGAGTATAGCTAGGTCAATTGACACGATGGTAATGCTTCAGAATACGAAGAACCGAGTCTCAGAAGAATCCAGGACACTGCTCCTAACAGCTATAACAGAGATGATAGCATCAGCATTCTAAACCAGAGAATTGATCGTTCCCAAGCATGAGCACTTGCAGATTCGACATTTGAGATTGGTCGAAGCAACTTCGAGGGAGTATGAAAACCTCACAACATGCGGTGAACATGCAAGACAAGGATTCGGAGCAGATACCTGGCAGCGGGAGCGGGTGGCGACGTCGAAGATTTGGTTGTCGAAAAGAGGCGGCCCATTGCCCGTTCAAATCGCTTCTCGGGATCCCCAGCCATGGCTCTCACTGCCTGGAATTTTTATCGAAGAACTTCTTTCGAATTCAATATGTGAGATCCGCTCCTCACCTCAAGCCTCCCATCGAAAAGTCCCCCAAATTCACAAAACCCTCAATGGATTGAAGCCTTGAGAAGCTCGTGGCTCATTCCTCGCCCCTCGGCTCCTGGCCTTTCTACTTGCTCCATCAATACACACTCTACCGCCAATTTCAGTATCGAGCGCCGTGCCCTTCGTTACAAGAGCCGTATATCCACTGTCGAACCAATTTCAACTTGTCCCTGTGATCGTTCTCTTCTATATAGTGGGTGTTCTTGTTTCACAAAGCTGAGGTTTCCTGGAACAGAGCATATCTGACGATGCTTTCAACCCCGCAAGTTGTTGGGTGTCGCTTTTTCAATCACTCTTCGTCGCTTGCTAACAGGAGGAGGTAAGGGCACAAGATTTTCTACTCCAAAGATTTACAATTTTGTTCACAAAACCATATGATCCGGATGCAAACATTTACAAAATGATGCACAATTTTGTCAAATTTCTATCAACAAGATGCTTGATAGCTATGATATGAATGATAATGGATTTATCTGAAAGGAAAATTTTAAATAGAAGAATAACTTATCTGATCTCAACTGGCAAACTCCAATCGTGTTTATTAATATTTATCAAATAATGCATTGTAGAAAATTAAAGATTTAGCAATCCTCAATTCAAAGTATTGTGAATGCATACCTTCCATATAATAAATGATTCTCTCAACATTTAAGTTAATTATTCTGCTAGATATAATATATTCCAAAAAGGAGTACCAATGGAATTTTTTTTCCATTGACATAAAAATACTCCCAATCTGCGCCTACAATGAAATTATTTACTTCATCACATGTTACAAGTCTATATATTATGAATCCAATCTGTGATGGAAAATCAATAACGTAACTTCAATCCATATGTTATATATAAAATAAATCAAAAATTTAAAACCTTTTTATGCATATTATATAATTAAATTATAAATTTTAGATTTGAAAATTAGTGTATTTTATGTGTGATAAAAAATGGACGTAATATATGAACAATCGTGTTAGAAAATTTTCTATCTAATATTTATAATATTTGTAAAAAGGTTATATAAAGACATACTTTCATTATTAAATTTTACAATTTTTAATGTAACATTATCTATTTATTCATTATGATATATAAATCAAAAAAAACATTAATTAACCAAATTTTACACATATTTAATCTTGCATGCAAATTATAAAAAAAAATTAGATTCACTTTTAAACATGGTACTAAGTAATGATGTAAAATAAACTCACAAAACTTGATTTGATAAATTATTGCATCTAATTCACTTTATTTTATATTGATTGATTGTAACAAAAATACAAGTAAATATTTTAACAATGCACATATACATTTATAATTTATAGTTTTTACTAAAAACTACATGCCATACAATTTAAATATTCAGTAGAGAGTGTGAAAAAATACGTGCACTTCTCTTTCTTGTAATTTTTTCAATAAAATTAATTTTATTCTAAATTTATGAATATGAATGTTATGAAAATATAAATAATATAGAGCTGAATAATATTGATACCTTTGTTGTATATATTCAGGTAGTGTAATTTACACTTTTTACATAAATGGAGATTAGAAACTTTAATCCAAAGACTTTAGGATGTATATTGCAATTCTAAGGTTGATGTGTTTTGAGTCTAGTACTTTGTTTACTCAGATTTTTAAATTAACTTTAGAATGCATTATGGTTAGTCTCCATGTCTTTTTCTCCCCATGTATATTTGACCCGAATTGTAGCAATAAATGATGCACATAAAAACTTAAAATAAATACATTATTAAAAAAGTATTTATGTTGATGTGGAGAATCCGATGCATAGTGAACTTATTCACTCCAACCGAAATGTTCTCATGTCCGTAATGCTATTACAAAATGGATGACAAACAAAAGTGTCATGTTAACAAACTAAATATTAGTGACAAATATAAATTCACTCAAATTCAAAAATGACATCAAACATGGTTAAAATAAATATATCAAAGATAATTATATGTGGAGTGAGTGATAGATCATACGATAAATTCAAAAATATGTTTCCAACATGAATTGCCCTAGTTGTATAACAAAGCCAATGGAATCAAGGATCAAATATTAGTAATAATTATCTTACTTTCTTATTGACTGATCATATCAGTCTGATATTTACTCTCAACGAAAACGTTAAAAGTCAAGTACAACAAGAACTCTCTATGGAGCACAACAAAAAGTATTTTATTATGATTTATAAATAGAAAATATATTTTTTAAAATGTTTTATTTGGATTTATAAAATGATCTTGATGTTTAATATAATTTTTAAAAATGTGTTCTCCTCTCATAATATAAGAATAATATAATGTATTATATTTTATGAATATTTTATTGGTTTATACTTATTTTATATGTTTATTATTTTTTGAGATCCTTATTATTTTGTATAATAACTAGAAGTATAATCTGGACCCTAAGAAAAACTATAAATGGAGAAACCTGTAAATAGAATAAACATTTAGCCTTGTCATCAAGTGATTATTACTTGGATGATTACCCATCCTCCTCGATGGACTTCAAGTGGAGTAGTAGTAGCCAATGTCTCCAAGTATAGAAGTATGTATATATATCAACTCTTTGTTCCTCTCGCTTTGGAATTATATGGAGCTATGGATGTCGATTTTGACACGTTCATGAGAGAGTGTGTGAGAGCTTATCAGACTAGGCGACAAAATACAATCACTCTCTTTAGTATATTATATAGTCTATTTTAGGTAACATATATCCATTTCTTTACATTGAGCACTAGATGATACAATCCACATACATGAGAGAGTGTGTGAGAGATTACTTAACTAGGTCACATAGGGTATGATTCTCTTTAAGATATTGTATGGTCTATTTTAGATAACATATATCCATTGCTCTACGCTGAGCACTAGCTCATGCAATCCATATGAGAGCAATGAGGTTAGGTGATGATTCTTTGGATACTCATGTAGTATGTAGGCCGTTTGACCTAGACAGTTCATATATCTTAGTTGCATATCTTAGTTGCATATGTACATATTTCCCATTGTGATGATATTGGGGCCTAGCCCCATCTTACCCTTTTGGATTCATCTATGTATGGCTTGATGGGGTCTTCCCATCCTTACTATATTACTTGATGTATGTAGTATTATTACTTGGTTTCATAGGCTTCTTTTGAACAAGGGATTAAATATATTATTGCTTGGTTTCATGTTCTCTATTCCGATGTGATATTAGTTTAAAGCTTTTAGCATCTCTTCATCCATGAACAACAATAGATTTTTAGGTGTAACGTATCAAATCTGTTGATAATCTGGATTAGACCTATAAACTGTACTTGCTGATTTCCTCGTCTCATGTGTTTACTCTCTCGATATGTCTATGAGTACTCTCATACTAACCATGGAGGGTAAGGTGGAACTAATACAAGAATTTCCCCACTTTCCCAACCTCATTATCATCTTTTCGTTAATGCACTAATTGAACAGGACTTAACGTCGTCTATTTAACATAATTTTGGCTGTTCGGTTAAATAAATTACTTTAGCGTCGATTTAATTATCTCAAGATATCAAAGCAAAACATTGATCACTGCTCTTTGCTCCTTCTGACATAGTCTGAGTCAATGCATAAGTTAGACAGGGAAAGAGATAGGGTGGAAACAAAGAAACGAAGAAGCAGCGTTATTTATTAGAGTGTATTTGTGTAACGTGGAACCTATGAGGCATGACTTTAAATTAGGAGCCCCGAAGCCTTTAGCCATCTCCGGTCACGGCAAGCCCAAGAAGCAGCGCATGCTTTTCAGAGAGCGGAATGCGAGAAGGAAGAAACAGAAGAGATTCTCAGGAGAAGGAGAGAAGAGGGTGAAGGATCGAGCGAATTTGGGAAAGCTTGAGAGCGATCGGGGAATCAATTGAAAGCCATGGAGTGTCTGTTTGGAATTCAAGGTGACAAGTTCGCGCTGCTGGTGGCGGACACGTCTCAAGTGCAGAGCATTGTTGTTCAAAAGACCGAGGAGGACAAGATCATGCTTCTCGATTCGCACAAGCTTCTAGCTACCATCGGTGAAAACGGCGACAGGTCTGTAGTTTCTTGATGTTCCTCGTTACTTCTTCTGCTGTCGTTAGTTTGTGTGGAGAAAAAAGTGCTGTGAGTAAATTAGGGCACGGATGTCTGAGACCTGTCTGTCGCCAGTGAGGAGATGATTACGGATTTACGCGAAAGAAAGCTGAATTTTTTTTCTTTGGAAGAAATTGGAAGAGCTTGCACTCGCGTTTCCTTGGTGTTCCCCTCTTTGAAATGCAAACGAGTTCTTTAGAAGCTCTGATTGCGTGCTTGACGGTATAGTATGTTTTCCAGCTGAGAGTTAGGGTTTTTTTTTGCAGCATATCGTCTACGTAACTAATCCTAGGTTCTAAATTATTTTCAGGCCTCCCGATCCACTTGCCACTGAGTGTTTTAGTTCCAAGGATGAGCGGGGAGAATGTAGCTCTTGTCTGTTATGTTGGTTGTATATTCTGGTCAGTTGAACTTATTGGCCCTGTTAACTTTCTGTAGGGTTCAATTCTCGGAGTACATCCAAAAGAACATTCTCTTATACCAGTTCCGCAATGGAATTCCTCTTTCAACTTCGGCTGCTGCTAACTTTACGTGTGGCGAGTTGGAGCACGCTTTACGGAAGGTAAGATGATACTTAACTTCGAATTCTTCGTTTACATCAGCTTCAAAGGCGGAACGTGTATGAGGCGAGTGTGTAAAGTTTGAATGCTTTTCGTTGCTCTGAGGTTGTTGAGTAGGTGAAGTCAGGTCTCGGAAATTTTTTTGTAACGCAATTTGAAGTCTACAGACGAGATGATTATAGCTTATCGTTATGTTTCAACAGAACCCTTACTTTGTGAACATGATGATTGCTGGTTACGATTCTGAGGAGGGCCCTTCTTTGTATTACTTGGATTACATTGCAACTCTTCACAAGGTCAAGACTGGCGCTTTAGGTTATGGTAAGTCTCCGTGCTTCGATTGTGGGTCTTGAATAATGATGCACGAGATTGAAAATGGCCTAGGTTATCTACGTTGAATGATTATGGTGAAGGTCTTTCTGGGTACGAAAGCCTGAGATATATCTGATATTTTGTTTTGCCCTGTATATATTGGATTTAGTTCATGGCGAGGAGTTTTGATTTGGCATATTTCGAAAGTAGAATTTTGAGATTTGCCTGATCTTTTGTTTTGCCCTTATTTTGATTTAGTTCATGGCCAGGAATTTTCATTGAAATTACGATAGGAGAATTTGGGGGCTACGGTTTTCCTGGTTTGATCAATGCTGAGCCGCGTGATCCACTGCTTAAATATTTTTCTCGTCGCGGTTGTAAAATTTTGTTGCGGAGGTAGACATGGTGTGAGGCACATGGTGTCCTCACACCATGTAGTCTTCACAAGATGCATAACGTGACCTGGTCTGCTGGAGCAAATTGAAGCTTGGACTCGAAGATTTTTCCTCATCTACCTTAATCCAGACGATTAGTAGGAAAATGTCATTTGCGTTTTGTGTGGATGCTCAAAGCTATCTCCACGCACTTGTTGCTTAAGGATCTAGGTTGCACAGGAGTAGTAACCCCTGTGCACGTAAGGCAGTGCGCAGCGGATTCTACTCGTGTTCACGAGGGTTCGAGTTTCGATGCCTGTTTTGTATCTTGCTTCTTTTCCCGCCACTTCTAGCTGACCTATAGCATTATATGCACACTGAGAGACCCTCCTCTTACAAACCTCCACGAGACCTCTGGGCGTAAAGAATTTTGTCAAATTATTTTTTCGAGTTACAAACGATTAGTCCTAGTGGTCATTGCAGCCACAATCAATTATCGATCACTGGAAGCGAAAAGTACTCAACTTTTTCAGACTCAAGATTTGTTAGTTCCTTGATAACGTGCCAACCTTTTGTTCCGTTGCTCGCAGGTGCTTATTTTATATTATCGCTCATGGACAAGTACTACTCCAAGAACATGTCCTTGGATGCCGCACTGGAACTGGTTGACAAGTGCATTTTGGAAATCAAATCACGGTTGATGGGTGCTCCTCCAAATTTTGTAATCAAGATTGTAGATGAAAACGGAGCCCGGGAGTTCGCGTGGAGGAAGTCGGTCGAGGATACCACTGGCCCTCCATCTTCAGCACCTTCACCCTTGACCCCTGTTGAGGTTTCGAGCCAGGCCTAGTTCTTCTTAAGCTCTTAATAATTTTATGTACAAATGGTCAACGCCCGGACTTTGTTAAACCTCTTTTCAGGCAGGGTAGCTCCTACAGGTCGAAGGATGATATTGGAGGAAAGAGTGTCCTCTGGAGACATTGTGCTGGCCTTTCTTTTTTAACCGTTTGGTTTGCTCCATGTGTCACATGCTACTCTCTCCGGTGTAGTTTGCAGCTTCGCAGCATCGTAGGCTCTTACATTCGAGCGAAGCTCAAGGACATGTGTAACTTTTCAAAATTACCCTGGCTAGTTACGAAACTGTGCGGGGTTCATCCGACCTATTAGCTTTCTCATGTAAATTCGACTAAGCAGATCTTAACCTGCGCAGTTTTCTTTTCATCGAGGTGGTAGCAGGTGATAGTTGGTTTGCATCCAAGGTGCATAAATTGATGTTTGCACGGAATTTCAAGAGAACACGGGGTCTAAAGATGACCCGACCCTTCAGATTTCTGAGCATGACAAACGTGTTGGTGAATGCGTGCAGGACAAGAAATTGCTCACACGAAATGTTTCAATCAAAGCACCAGTTAAGTCATCACGAGAAAAAGTGGGCAGGGGCAAGCAATGACATGAAAGTAAGATCATTTCAATTTCCGCGACATATAAGCATATGAGTGAAACCGCACTGTCCATGTGGCACAATATGTTACAATCAAAGCATCCACACATGAGGGCCAGGGCAAAGCAAAATCTTTGTAGTAGGGATGTCTTAATCAGGGCAGTATATATGCAAAGTGAAGCAACAAGCTACAAGTTTCCATCTCACTCAAAGCATCTAACACCACACGGAAACTTGCAGCCCATTTTACCCAAATTAACCACTCCACGTTAATCACCGCCTGAACTCAATTGTGTGTGTTCATGCACTATCTCGAGCACGAATCATCTCCAGCATGGTTAACTCCCTCTTTGGAGACAACAAATCTGCGTCGTATGTGAACCCAGAGTTGATCAATCTGCGAGCTGTGGCAGGTCACCGCGTTCTGAGAGTGTCCAAAACCAATTTGATGTAAACAAAGTGAACACAATTATGCAAATTGGAGGTCCATGCTGGACCGACATGTATGTACGCTACCTATCTAGAGGGCACACAATTCCATTCTACCGATAGGTCTGACTGATGATGAACATCCAATGTTCAGGTTATGATCCATTTACTGAATAGTGAAATATACAACACCCTTGGCCCTAAAATATTTATACAGATCTGCAATTCTCTTCCCCTGGCTGTGGGTGTCTGATCCAACATACTTCTTGATTGCTAGACTCACCCCTCTATGATTTGAACAAAACTTGATTCTTGTGCTTTTGACATTTGGTTCAAACTGTATGTGCAGAGGTGCTCTTGAAGGAACATTAAAGCTGAGTTTGATAAATAATAGATGTTAATTTCTGGCTCATACCCTGCTCCCTCTACACAGAAGAGACCTGAAATCACAAGATACCACCGAACAAGGTCAAAACGTAGTCTTTTGTTTGTTTCAGCTACTGAAACTATTGCCGAACCTTCAACAAAAAATTGAGAAACTGTTGCTTCTAAGGAGGATTGAAGATAACGCAAAACATCGCTTCCTACAATTCCCATCTCCGGGCAGTTGCAACAACGAAATAGAAAGCAAGAGGCATGCAAGTGGGATGATAAGGACAGAGAAAAATGAAAGATAGGAGAACTCCAGAGAACAAGACTCGCAAGTTTTCGAGCTTTGACATCGAATAGATTGCAAATTTCGCAGGCATTAATCACAAGTGTGTAACTCCCTATCGCCGTCCTCTACAATTCAGTGGAGTGATAGGGCCCAGTGACTGGCGTGTCTGGGTGCGTGGTTCCGAAATGGCTTGACTTCCCAAAATTGTTCTTTACAAATAAACACAATCCTAATCTGTCTCGTGATAAATAAAAAAAGCTAAAATGCATAATTTTAGTGATTCTGTCAAGAACTGTCCTGCTGTCTCCGAGTTCCAGTGTAATCCACTATGGAGAGCTGTCACCAAACTGTGTCAGTTTTGAAACCTGGACACATTTTACTACTGCAACTGGTAACTGAAATATGATAAGCTTCTGAAACATTAGTAATAGCATATGCTCTACGCACTATGCACCCACAAAACAAAGTATGATAAAGTTTGATAATAAGTTCAAAAATAATCTCGACAGAAATGGAAGTCCATGGACAGCTACTGTGTGGTCCTTGGCTAGTGTCTCGCCACGACACGGCTGTCGTCAGATGAATCTTTCTATACATTGAATGTGAGAATTTCATCCCATATTAAATTCAATTTCCGAAAGAAATTTCTATACGGAAAAGCATATTACGATTAAAATTATACTGCGAAACTTACACCCGAAATTGAAAGTGATCAGGTAAGTTATCTGTCAGACCACTCAACATGCATTATCTATTGGAATCTGACCGTCCTCAGCGAAACCCAATTTCGATTCATTGATTCATCTACAAATTATGAAACGCCTCTAAAACGGCCTGATTCTGTATGGCGCAAGTGAGATGAAAACCCTGTCTTGGATGCATGAAAAAGAAAATGCAGAATTCATAAATTCTTCCTTGACCAAGACTGGAGTCTAACATGCTTCAAGATCACTTTCCCCCACTATGTAAGAGCCGACATCCCATCAAGCTCACAGGTGTGAATTATTTCGCATAATCTAACAGCCAGAAGCATTCTTCGTCGCATTCATCCATAAGCTCTTGGATCAAACATCGTAGTCTCATCCATACGAGATTCGTTCATTCAAGTTACCAAAAACCGAAAATTCTCATTGATGACTAAATATCGTACCAGGAGTATCAATGCTATCGTGACATGAGGAAAAAATCAAGTAGAGGTTGGAGCTTGAGCCTTGGAGGCCTTCTCTCTCTCAAAAGTCTCGACTGCAGCCTGCAATTCATCGGTTCCGCCAACGGCCTTCATCGTGTACACATACACGGTAGCCACGAACGCAGAGAGGCCCCCTGCGACAACGAAGTTTTTCACTTTCACCTCATTCATTCCCATGATCAGCTTCCCTCCTGTCCCTGACATTGTTAGAGATATCTCCCGCCTCACAATTCAGATCTACCAGATTCAAGTCACTCTTGACTTCTGTCAAACGCAGTTTTGAGTCAATTCTCTTCTCGGAGCATTCACAATTCGCGTGGACGGACTGTCACATCGACATGGAACCCTCGTATGAGCAAAGTGGCCGACTGATTACTAGAGCACAGGCAAGGGTTAATACCGGATACCCCAAGGGTCCACCCTAAACTTGTCTGGTCACGTAACTGCTGTTTTCCCACTTGCCTTCTCCCACCAGCTTCCACACTATTTCCACTCTTCAAACAATTTAGATCGGATATTTAAATTTTTTTTGGGCAACAAATTAGCTCGGATACTAAGTTTTTTCTGGGGAACAAATTAGTTCAAATATCAATTTTTTGTGTTTTTTTTTTTGGGGAATAGAAAGCTAGATGAAAACCCCATCTGCAGGAGTACAAAGCAACCGTAGTATAAAAACCTAACCCAAGGTCCAAAATAGAAAGGAGGTAGCTAATTTCCCTCGTGATGAATCAATATGTCTACACGTAATGCTCGATATGATATTTGCGGATCCTAATACAATACTAATCTCAACTTCTTCTCCAGCGGGACGTCTAATGATTTCTGGAGTGGTTTCAGCAACCACCACCTAAGCAATAGTAACCTTATCCTACTTAGACATGTAAAGATTTGTATGCACATTAGTGAGTGTGTATCATAGCTCTCCAAACCTCATAACTAAAGGAGAAACATATGACCACTCTCATGATCAATGACATAGATGACATCTCAAATGACATCATGTGTAGCTATCATCTGACCTCCAAAAGAATGTGTCAAATGTGTCTTGGATGCATCTAGACCTCGACCACACTCGCATGTGAACACGCTAGAGGCCAAAGGCTAGATCAAACCCATTGAAAGCGCATGATTGTTATAAATGTGAGAAACAAAAAGATTAGATTAAAGATCGTGCAATCAATTATAAGATCCTTGTTGCAGCAAGAAAAGATGTGAGCTTTAGCTACCACAAGGATAGATCATCATGTGATATGGAAGAGAATATAGTCACATGGTTAGAATCATCATGTGATATGAAAGAAAATATAATCTCATGATGTGAGTCCATAAGTGATGTTTGTAATGCTAGTGCTATCATAGGGATAAAATCATCATGTAGGATGGACGAGAATATAGTCTCATGGTCTGTGTCCATAAGTGATGCATGTGACTGTGGTGCAATGATAATTTCCAGATTCTCAAATGATGAAGGCTCATGTCATCCTTTGCAACCCGTAATTTGACTTCAAAGGTTAATGATTACTTTTGACTCGTGAAACATACTCATGAAGGAGGAATCAATAACCGATGCAGAATTGGGAGCACAATATAAGAGACATCATGACCCGACTAGCTTGTTAATGTTGATGGGGCACAATATCTCATGGGCAAGCACATCCATGACTCCAAAAGTAGATGGTAATCAAGCTTGACATCTAGCTAAAAGAACCGATGTCGTGTTGTGACATATGACCGACGGCTCATTGTAAGGATGTTAAGAGCCCATATTTATATTAACTTCATAGGGTCAGGATGTGGATAAGGCTTCAAGAGAATGCTCGGAGTGGCAAGGGAATGGATGAGGTCTAGAACATTACTTTGTTGACTAAGGAGCTTATCCGATCGAAGTGGAACCGACGTGGGACATGGATAGAGGGAACATGATCCTCTAGATGTACTGATGTCCAATTCATTTGTAATCAACATCCAGTGTCTACATCACGATCACTTTAGGACGAGGTTAGTATATCATTTTGGAGATAACTTTATGCAAAAAGTGATAAACTCTCCAGACTGTATTATTCTGCCAATTGTTTCCTATGGCACGATTTGGGACTTAATAATATACGTTTTGATTTGATATACGTGTTATGGATCTGAACTTGCAAGTAGTGATAGCTTTCAACATATGAGTTCCAATCAATCACTATTGTTTACCAAAGGAAAACCATAGGGAATTGATTGTAAAAAATTTTGGCGAGGAGTATTATTCTCAAGTTATAAACTTCATGGTGTCTTTATTGTTCCGTTCATACTTAGCCGGTTTTGAGTTGTTATTTTGACTCTTTATAAATGACAACTCATATTATTTATAAGATGGCTAAGTAGTGTGTTAAGGATAGTTGTAAAGCTCTAAGTTAGTATGTGGCTAATTTGGCCATACTAGTGGTCAAAATGACACTCTTCGTTCTCATTGGTCTTGAAATTTAGACCAATGAGAATACTTGGTCAAATTCTTTGAGGTTTTGAGGAGTTTCGGAAGCCTTCAAAGAAAATATTTCAAGATTGGAGGGCATGATTGATGAGTTGACAAGAAAAGATACAATGTGGACTCAAGAATGGAGGCAATTGAGTTGATTGTCACTCTATTGTGATGATTTGAAATTGGAGAGTGAAATTCGCACCATATAGAGTGTTTGAATTGATTCTGGGTGTTTCAGAAGGGTTTGATAGATCAGGTTCAATGGAGATGTAGCTTAGAACTTAAATTTGTGTTTAGAATGAAATTTCAACTCAATTTGATGAGTTTTGAGTATGGAGTGACAGTTTGAAGTTTGTGTATACAATCTGAGTTGTAAGATTGCAATGACTGTTATTAAGTTAGTACAACAATCATAACTTTTGCTATCGGGAGGCTTATCAATAAAACTTTACAGACTTGAAGCTTGGATAATGAATGATATTTTCATGAAATTTGACTGCAATTAGAGTGAAGGATTGAGATTTGTGATTGTTTTAGTACACAATGATTTGCATATCATCTTATGATATAGTGTATAATCCGACAGTTGTGCCGAGAGATCTGGAGTAAAGAAACATACAAAAATTTCATGAGAGTACAAGAAGGTTGTAGAGCAATTATTTGTGAAGTTTGGAAAAGAGTTAGTTGTCCAATTGCTGAATATCATAATCTTCTTCTGCTGGAGTTTACCCGTTGCAATAAATTCGAACGTGGAGTGGTGAGGAGGAGAAATAGAGAGTATCAACTCACACGAGAGCCACGAGAATTCTTCTACATCCAAATGCTAGGCATTCTCAAAGTAAAGCAATGTCCATGTCTTAACTGATCCATCATATCACCACAATCATGAAGAATTTTTCTATCAAAATCATCAAGATGAGACATGAAGAAAGAAGAAGATGCTATCATTTGGCTTAGATTTGAAAGACATTGTGAGAGACATGTGGATAAGATGTACAATGCAAATTGGATCTCCTCTAAATGTGATAGATTTTTCATGTGGAAAAGATCATAGGATAAAATCTTATGTAGATGGTATGTGGCAAAGTAATCAATCTTGATTATTCATAGTTAATTTAGTCAAATTTTAGATTTGTCACTAAATCACTAAACCATAAAATAATAGTGCACATGATCCAAAAGCAAAAAATAATTTTGATATTTATGGATACAAAATAAGATGACTATATTGCATTGATGGAATAGATAAAGGTGATAGATATCTTTAAAGAATTGACTAGGATAAGATAATGAAACATGTGATCTATGCATGTGATAAAGCCATGTGACACAAGTCGGATTTTACACTCTTTTTACTCATATAGTATATAAAACAAGAAGGAGTCTTTGAAAAAGCAAAACATTTTTGAGAGCCATTTTAGAGTTAATTAAACTCACTATTACATTGATATCATAGCATGTTTATTGGTCATATAAATATGAATCACCCCACTTAGAAAAATAGTATTGATTGATACTAAAATTTGAGGAGAAATTGTTTATTAGAGTTTAACAAATAATACAAATGATTGTTTTCAATACATGTGATGAATAGGAAAGATAAAATCGTACATAGATTTTTTTCTTTTCAATAAATTTCATATCAAACTATTATATAATGAGAGAGCAAGATTAACACTATATTCAATTTATCATTTTAATGCCAAATTCATGATTAAGGGATGAGATTTCGAATGATAGCTAGTCATGAGGCTAGTCATAAGATGTACATGATATTTGAAACGGAGCACTTGGAGTAGAATATGACAAGTCTATATGTATCTTAGCAAATATTAGATTCTAGAGATGATGTCTCTATGTCTTATGATGAAGATGTTGTACAATTTATGTGTACATCGGCACAATCATGTGTAGTTGTTATGACTCATAATGCAACACAAATGATTGAGTCTAAAGGAATGTGAGTGGAGTTGGATCCACAAAGAGGAGATAGTTGGCTTATCGCGATGGAAAAAAACACTTGGGGCATTAGACCGATTGCTATTGAGGAGATCTTATTGCATTTAGTTAGTTGTACCGTTGTCCTGAAACATAGTTCACACTTCCAATAGCATTTTTGTCCACACCAAGAGGTTGTGAGGCAGTATCGTTGGACATTAGAGCACTTCTAGATATCCATCCAAATTGGGTTGTCTTGCAGTTGGACGTTAAGAACGCTTTTAACATTGTCTCATGTGCATCCATTTTTAGAGAGTTTAGAGAGGCTGTTGGACCTCTATCGAGCCTCAATCCTTTCGTACAATCTGTCTACGATTCACATTCTTCTCTCTTTTATCATCATGGCTTTTCTGAGGAGAAAGTCACCGTTCTACAATCCAGTGCTAACACTCGATATGAAGATCCTTTGGGAGTACCCATATTTGCCATGGCTCATAATAGAGCTCTTCTATCTACTTTGGGCATGCTAGGTTTTGTATTCTTAGCGGATGATACACACATTGTGGGCCTTGTAACCACATTATGTGGGCCTTTGATTACTTGACTACCGAGCTCCATCTTGTAGGCTTGAGAGTCAAGGTGTCGAAGTGTAGGGCTTGGTCTCCTTTGTATATTCCTTCTCACCTCCAACTTCCAAAGGGATGTATGACATCGACAGATGGCTTACGCATTCTAAGAGTGTTAGTAAGGTCCGAGGATTTTATCTCACGCTACCTAAACGTTGCAATTCTCGAGGATGTTTTACATGTAGATGACATTTCTCTACTAGGTCACGTTTGATATACTCTCATCTAGTATTGCTCGTCAACCCACCTACCTTCTTTGCACGGTTTTTCCTTCACCTATATTCATATCACGTTTGACAACCTTTGATCATGGACATCTTTGTCTTGATCATGATGCGTCTTTGCTTGATCCATCCATCCACATCTTCATTACTCACATGTGAGTGTGGTATCACTTTAGAGTCAACAAATGTTCATATGCTTCATTGCCCATTCGGAGGGCAGAGGATAGCTACCCATGATGCCATTAGGGATGTGATGTTTGCTATGGCGCGAGAGGGTAGATACCTCATATGGAGGGAACGTTGGTATGCCTTGAAGTCGACTAGGGTTAGGGCGGATCTCTACTTGATTTGAGAGGACTAGATGACTGTGGCGGATGTGGTAGTTTTTGATACTACTCGTGACACAATTTCAGAGGGGGTGATCACCCATCCTTCAAGATGGATGGCGAGTCGAGCGGCAATATGCATAGAGATCACCTCTTTATTCCTCCAGCTTTTGAGTTATATGGAGCTATGGATACCGACTTCAACATATTTGTGAGGGAGTGCGCAAGAGCCTACCATGCTATGTGATAGGGGGTATCACTCTCTTTAGCTTACTATATAGCCTATTTTAGTCAACGTGTTTCCATTGCTTTACAAAGACCACTAGTTGATGCAATCCATATGAGAGCAATCATGTTAGGTGATGCTTCTTCATATGCTCTGGTGTTTGTAGATGTCATAACTTATGTAACGGCATCTCTAGTTAGGTAGATATGTGTATGTAGAGTAGATACAATAATTAGAGATCTTCAATTCTTGCACCGTCTCTCACAGCTACAGATTTTCCTTCTATACAAATTTCATCTCTGCACCCCGAATACGGCAAATCATTCATGTTTTCAATAGTCAATTGTGGTACAACTCGAGTTATGGCGTCACTAGTGTCAATGATACTTCCAGTTATCACTTGTGGAGAAACATGAAATTGAATCATTAACATTCTATATTGAATGTTAGATGGATTTGAATTGCAAACCACTCGCATCGTTTCCGTTCAACATGTATGTAAAAATTAGAACGATTTACCAATAGAAGATAGTGTGGAGTGATTTTTTTATTAGAAGTTATGCTCAAGAGTACTATGGAGTTGTTACATGATCACACTTATGTGATTTATATTTTGAAACATTGGATTGTTATTATGTTTACATTGATATCTTTGAGTGATTGAGAACCATGAAGGTCTCAATTGCTGTGAATGAATTTCTAAACTCGATCATGAGATGAAAGTGTTGAGAAAAATTATTGTACAATGTCATACAAAGCACTAAGCCATGCATGACAAGATCTTTGAATTAGAAAATGAGAAGGTAGATAGAGAAAGAATTGGTGAGATGGAAGAGGAAACTCCAATACAAGACTCAATCCCAACTGCAAACAACTTCTATTGACAACGAAGAGTCAAATAGAAGACGATTTCAAGAGATAGAAGATCAAGTCAATGCTTTACTTTTTATGGGAAAGTCATGTAAGTTGGAAGTATACAAGGATAGTAAAATCATGAGAGTTTTGAAGGAATGAATAATGACGATGAATATCCATCTATCACATTTTCATGTTAATGATTTTATTATATCAATGTTCATTATGTCTTATCTCATCGATAAGGCTCCTACATGGGACACTACTTGGGAATGAATGCTTTAAGAATGAGGCGCGGATTCCAATCTGCCATCAAGATGAATGGACAAATTCTCCCCATCTACGCTGTCGTGTTGTGACGCGGCTACTATGAGAAGATGATGACATGTGTCATCTTGTCATTGTCATGACGGCGATAGTTTAGGTTAGGATAACCGACGCGGCGCACTATAAAGGTGTTAAGAGCCCACCGTTGGATCTACTTTGTAGGGTCAGGATGTTGAAAAGGCTCCAAGAGATATTATCTTGGACCTTATCAGATATAAAGCGCGATCGGGATGGAAAGGGTATGGGAGAGTACTAGACACATCGTTTTCTTTAAGGAGGATATATCGATCGAAGTGGAGCCGACGAGGGACATGGATAGAAGACAACATGATCCTCCGGATGTACCGATGCCTAATCCATTTGTGATCAACATCCGATTGTCTTCATCGTGATCATTTTCGGGCGTGGTTAGTGTATCATTTTGGAGATAACTTTTCGCAACAAGTGATAAACTCTCCGCCGATTATTCTTCGATTGTTTCCACGCGCGATTTGGGACGAATAACGGTGTACATTTTGATTTAGTTTGGGCGCTATGGATTTGAACTTACCAGTAGTGCTGGCTTTCAACACATGGGTTCCAATCCATCACTATTGCTTACCAAAAACAAGCCATAGGGAGTTGATTGTTAGGAACTTTGGCGAGGAGTATTATTCTCAAGTTATAAACTCCCGGTTCCGTTTTGTAGTAGTTCATATACTTGGGTTTCGAGTTGTCATTTTGACTCTTTATTAGTGGCAACTCGTATTGTGTATAGGATGGCTAAGTAGTGTGTTTAGGATAGTTGTAAAGCTCTAAGTTAAAATGGAGCTAATTTGGCCACACTAGAGGTCAAAATAACACTCTTCATTCTCATTGGTCTTGGAGTTTAGGCCAATGAGGGCTCTTGGGCAACTTATTCGAGGTTTTGAGGAGTTTTGGAGACCTTCTAGGGGGACATTCGGAGATCTGAGGATTGGGTTGGAGAGCTGACGGGACGAGCTACGACGTGGGCTCAAGAATGGATGGATTTGAAGGATTTGTCACTCTGAAGTGATGATTCAAAGTTAGAGTGAGAAATTTAGACCTTTGAGTGTATTTGGGGAGTTTCTGAGAACCTTACAAGGGTTTTGGGAGATCTGAGTTAACAGAGATATAGTTTTCGACTTAGGCTTGTGTTTTGATTGAAGTTTTGACTCGATTGGACGAGTTTTGAGTACGGAGTGATAGCTTGAAGTTTGTGTATACAAATCAGAATTGCGGAGGACTGTGACCGACTGTCACGGGTTAGTACAGAGATCATATCTTTTGATATCAGAAATTTCTGTCAATAAAACTTTGCACAGTTCAAGTTCTGATGATGAGTGACCTTCTCATAAAATCTGGGAGCAATTGAAGTCAAGGATTGGGATGTGTGACGGGTTTTGTACACAGGGGTCTGCATATCGCCTTGTATTACAGTGGATAAACCACCAATTGTTTTGAGAGATCTAGAAACGAAAAACATCTGAAACTTTTCTGAGTGATAGTAAGGGTTGTGGAGCAATTTTCTGTAAAGTTTGAGCGAAAGTTATTGGTCGAATCATTAGATATCATAGTCTTCTTCCGCTGAAGTTTTACCGGCTATAATGTGGAGTGCTGAGGAGAAGAAGAAGAAGAGATTGTCAACTCACACGAGGTTCTAGAAGGTTCTTCTACAGCCAGGCGCTCGGGCGTTCTCAGAGCAAAGAAATGTCCATGCGACAACGCCTTACGTACTGTAGCTACTCTCATCATTTTTTACCTTAACATCAAGTTCTTGCTCGCTCTAGATACACTCTGGTTTTGCAAGTTCTTGGCATACATTACACGATCTGTTGAGACTCTCCTCCGCAACCACCCAACTCAGTGCCAACACTAACTCACTCTTCCATTCGTGTGACTTCCTACATTTCCTAATTCTTCATATTTGTAAGAATACACTTCTCATTCCTCGAATATAACACTTTATTATGAAAACACAAAAAAATCCTACCAATCCTTCTAGCTATGCCCCTACATCCATCTTTAAACATTCATCAAAGAGGTCAAATCAACCCAACCCGGACTAACATAGCTTTAAAAGGATATTTAAAAACACAAAAACTTAGTTTTGGAGGTCTTCTGCTCTCCATATCAACCATCTGACATTGTCAATCATGATAATTGAAGGCGTTACTTTCAACTCGCCTTTTTCAATTTGCAATCTAACACACTTAATTTTTTTTCAAATGGTGTCCGTTTGTAAAAAAAAAAATTGCTATTTTCGACCCGAAAACTTCAAAACATCAAATCTTAGACTTCGAGCACTTCTGTCCAAAATGTTTTTTGGCCAATTTTGATTTATAGCTCCAAGATAACTATGAGCATCGACCCACTTTGTCAATTTTCAGCAGCGCTTGTACACTAAAAAATTATAGATTCGGATTTACACTCTAAAACCTAAAATACAGAAATTCAAAATTGATCACATCAACTTCGAATAGACTCTACTTCTAAATCACCACCATGACATTCACTCCATCAATGTTATGCACACTCAACAACAAATAGATCAAAGCTATCATCGATCCAAACTCGCCAAAACACCTTCATAGCTCCAAAAACTCACAGTTCTCACCACAAAATCCAATTTGAGTTTTCGAAGTAATCTTTTCTACTCTCAAAACGTCCACAAGACACACCGCTCATAATAGCATAAAAAAGAGATTACAGTCGAACCAAATCCACTTTGTGCTTCAAAGACTCCAGGTTTCCACACTAGCTACTATCCACCATAGCCACAATCTCAAAGTATCAACTTCAAAAACTGCCCTCCAAGGAAAGCTAATTCGAACTCTATCCCTTGAGCTCTAGGACTCCTAATGGAGCTGTTGGCCCTAACATCAGTTCCGATATGAATGGCGCTAATTGCACAATTCAGGAGAACTTCAACAATTGTATCACCTCGACTCAGGCTTGTAGGAGAAGAAATCCCCATCTATGAGTAAACACATTTAGCAATGCATCCATGTGTCTTCTGAATTGATGGGATTGAAAGTATATGGTGTAGACTTTAGCTGAGTCTTATCCTTGAACTCTTCGGACCAAGCAGTCTAGAGTCCTTAAAGAAGCATAACTGCACATTTCCCTTATTGCTTGGTTATTTGAGTACCTCATTCCATTGGGAACAAACTCTTATGCTTGAATTCAACTTAGTAATGCATCATCATGCTAATACATAAGATTGTAATTGAAGACCAGCTTTTTCTTGGCACCGCTGCCAAGGAATGAATCTACCTCATAGCTAGCCAAGAAGTGGAAGCCTAATTTTGCAGTATAATTAGCTAGAATAGATGGTTGGTGAGCTATCCCCTTGTCCTCAGGGCATTGTATCTTGCAAAGTCTCGACTATGCATGTCGGGCTAGCACACATTGGACTGATTACGTTCGTGTGAAGAAGAAATAGAATCAGAGGCTTCCTTAGACAAACAAAGTATCCTCCTTGAACTTTCGTACAAGCTACTTTCTCCACAGCGATGAGGTTCCGTCTTGGCTTGGTCCATCCATCTACATCTTCATTACTCACATGTGAATGTGGTATCACTTTAGATGCAGCAAGTGTTCATATGACTCGTTGTCCATTCGGAGGGGAGAGGATAGCTACCCATGATGCCATTAGGGATGTGGTGTTTGCTATGGCGCGAAAGGATGGATACCTCACATGGAGAGAGCGTTGGTATGCCTTGCAGTCGACTAGGGTTAGGGCATACATGTACTTGGTTCGGGAGGACCAGGTCATTGTGGCAGATGTGGTGGTTACCGATCCTACTAGAGACACAGTTTCAAAGGGGGTGATCACCCATCCTACAGGATGGATCTGAAAGTGGGCGGCGGCGACCCAAGATCTCCAAGTATAGAGGTATGGAGAGAGGTCACCTCTTTGTTCCTCTAGCTTTGGAGTTATATGAAGCTATGGACACCGACTTCGACATGTTCGTGAGGGAGTGCGCGAGAGCCTACCATACTAGGTGACATGGGGTATCACTTTAGTTTACTGTATAGCCTATTTTAGGCAACGTGTTTCCATTGCTCTACAGAGAGCACTAGCTGGTGCAATCCATAGGAGAGCAATCACGTTTGGTGATACTTCTTCGGATGCTCTGTTGTTTGTAGACCTTTTGACCTAGGTAGTTCAGATATCTTAGGTGATGTAGGACGTATTTCCAAGTGTGATACTATTGGGACCTAGCCCCATATTACTGGTGTCGTGTTGTGACGCGGATACTATGAGAAGATGATGACATGTGTCATCTTCAAAGCTATTGTCACGACGGTGATACTTTAGGTTAGGATAACCGACGGCGCACTGTAAGGCTGTTAAGAGTCCACCATTGGATCAACTTTGTAGGGTTAGGATGTTGAAAAGGCTCCAAGAGATATTATCTTGGACCTTATCAGATATAAAGCGCAGTCATAATGGAAAGGGTATGGGAGAGGGCTACACACATCACTTTGCTGACTAAGGAGCTTATCTAATCAAAGTGGAGCCGATGTAGGACATGGATAGAGGACAACATGATCCTCCAGATGTACCGATGCCCAATCTATTTGTGATCAATATCCGGTGTCTTCATCGTGATCACTTTCGGGCGTGGATAGTGTATCATTTTGGAGATAACTTTCTGCAACAAGTGATAAACTCTCCAGACCCAATTATTCTTCCAGTTGTTTCCTATGGCGCGATTTGGGACGTAACAATATATATTTTGATTTAGTTTAGGTGCTATGGATATGAACTTACCAGTAGTGGTGGCTTTCAACACGTGGGTTCCAATCCATCACTATTGTTTACAGAAAATAAGCCATAGGGAGTTGATTGTTAGGAATTTTGGCAAGGAATATTAATCTCAAGTCATAAACTACAGGTTCCGTTTGTAGTTACGTTCATACTTAGCCGGTTTCGAGTTGTCATTTTGACTCTTTATTAATGGCAACTCATATTGTGTATATGATGATTAAGTAGTGTGTTTAGGATAGTTGTAAAACTCTAAGTTAATATGAAGCTAATTTGGCCACACTAGAGGTCAAAACATTCTCCCTTCCCATTGGTCTTGGAGTTTGGACCAATGAGGGCACTTGGGCAACTTCTTCGAGGTTTTGAAGAGTTTTGGAGATCTTCCAAGGGGACATTCAAAGATCTGAAGATAGAGTTGGAGAGCTGACGGGACGAGCTATGATATGGGCTCAAGAATGGATGGATTTGAAGGATTTGTCACTCTGATATGGTGATTCAAAGATAAAGAGAGAAATTTAGACCTTTGAGGGTATTTGGGGTGTTTCTGAGAATCCTACAAGGGTTTTGAGAAATCTAAATCAATTGAGATATAGTTTGGGCTTGGATTGAAATTTCGACTCAATTGGATGAGTTTTGAGTACGGAGTGATAGCTTGAAGTTTGTGTATATAGTGAGAGTGGCAAGATTGCACTAACTGTCACAAAGTTAGTACAGAGATCATATCTTTTGATATCAGAAAGTTTTGTCAATAAAACTTTTCACAGTTGAAGTTCGGATGATAAATAAACTTCTCATGAAATTTGAGAGCAATTGGAGTCAAGGATTGGGATATGTGATGGTTTTAGTACACAGGGGTCTACATATCGCCTTGTGATAGAGTGTGTAAATCGACAGTTGTTTTGAGAGATCTAGAGGAGAGAAGATATGAAACTTTTCCGATAGTGTTGTGGAACAATTTTCTGTGAAGTTTAAACGAGAGTTATCGGTCAAATCATTGGATATCATAATTTTTTTTGCTAAAGTTTTACCGGTTGTAATGAACTCGAATGTGGAGTGCTGAGGAGAAGAAGTAGAGATTGTTAACTCACACGAGGTTCAAGAGTGTTCTTCTATAGCCAGACGCTCAGAGGGAAGAAATGTCCATGCGACACCGGTTTGGTTACATGCTTGTAGGCTTTGATAGTGTCTTCACATCCCTTTTGTTATTGTACTTTGTACACTCCTTGAACTTACTGCGGAAGTTTGAGCCCAATCGCGGTCACAAGGGCCTCAACACCTTTGGGAGACGAAGCCCGTGAAGGAGAGGAGAGGGAGACTCGATTCCAAGAAGCCAAGTTCTACGAAAGTTCTTCTTTACTATGAAAGGTTCAAAGCTCGTTTTCCTCATCTAGTATTCCGTTGTCAGCGGATCCGACATCTAGTTCGGAATGTGGACAGTAATTAGCTTCCCCGGCCAGAAGAGTGATGCGTTTCAGAAGAGAGTCAAACCCTGGAACTGCGGAATTCCAGTCAAACCACGCTACGCTGTCCCGGCACTACAGTAGTCACTCAACTTATAAACGAAAGGGAAAAATGGCTTCAAACCGAATCTAAAGTTTCGCGAAGTCGAAGAAATCCCACTGGGGACTAACAAAGGACACAATTCTTCTAGCTTACCTCACATGTCTGGCATATCCCCATGGCAGAGAAAGAGGAGCAAATCGTTTCATTAGAGAGACAAGAATGCCGACTGCAACCAAGAGTCGAAGATGAACTGCTAGAAACGGAATAAAAATTGAAGTGTATAGTGCGCTGCTAAATGCAGCGAGCAAGTCAAAGGCCCTCGTTTGCCCACGAATCTGATAAAATATGAAACTCCAAGGCAGATTATTTCATGCTCAGTCCACAGATCAGTCAGACTTCCGTTCGGTCAGCGGCCAGCAAGGGGCATTAGCACGAGGTGCAACACAAGACTCTGCCTCGAACCAATCGAGCTCCGCCGCCGTCCAGCCATTCGATCTGCATTCTATGTCACCACCTGGAATGCTAACCCTGAGCTGCCAATTCCTCGTTCCTCTGGCTCGGTTTGCACGACGTCGGAAGGTGGAGGATCGCAGAAGGTTGAGGTAAGTGCAATCAACATGAAATTACGGGAGTCCGGAACTGATTCCGTATTCTGGATCATCCGAGCGTCGTCCGCCCAAGAGATTCCCACATTTCAGTACGACTGACAGCGTACTGTATTGCATCCAGTGGCGAAGAAGAAGGACGCTTGGATGTTCCAGGGACATGGAATCGCGGTTTGCCGGTGGTCGATCTGAGGCTGCAATGTCGCTGCCTTTTTGCGCGGCTGTATCTGTATCTGTACCCGACGAATCTCGGATGAATGCTGGAATTTGGTCAATTGGTGGTGCTGGTGGTGCTGTTGACCCGAGCGCTGTCGTACAGAACCGCCGCCCTAGAACGGACTGCTCTCGGGCCGCGCATCCAAATCATTCCGGTGGCTGATTGGAAGGCCTGGCGATTCGCGCAGTGGAAATCGAGTTTGAAATCAGAGGTCTCCGAATCTGGAGCCCGTGCCGTGAAGAGAGATGGCACCGCCGGCTCCCGTCGATGCAGCGGCCACGAGAGCGTTGAGCTTGGGCATGGCGCCTGGAGAAGGCGACTATGGCTATGCTAGGCCCACGAACTCGTGGTGGCAGCGTACTTTGGATGAGAAGTGCTTGTCTCGTTTGCGAGCATTGCTGTTGGAGTTTGATCTGTCCGGAGCAGAAGCCAGAGGCAGCCTCGTGGTGTCCGATCTGGGCGGCTCCAGTGGAGCCAACACCATCGACAACGTCACTTCCATCGTCAAGAGTTTGAGGAAGAGGTTCCAGGAATCGAGGCGCGAAGTTCCAGAATTTCACGTCTTTTTCAACGACCTGCCTTCGAATGATTTCAACTTGTTGTTCCAGCAGCTGGCGTCCGCTTCTCGTCGCTATCCCAAGGAGGACTTTTACGCTGCGGGTGTTCCTGGATCCTTCTACGATCGGCTGTTCCCTCACTCGTCGGTGGACATTTTTTTGGCCCTCTCACTGCGTACAGTGGCTCTCTAAGGTTCGAATGTCACGAACCCAGCTCTTTTTGATCGAGATCTGCAGAATGTGGAAATTGAGTGCGTGTGGTTGCTGCCCTTCGATCCTAAATTCAGCCACGAATTTGGGAGTATGCAAATATGCCATTTCTACATTTTTCCCTTGTGGCAGGCATGCCGATAGCACACGAGCTGAGTGGAGCTCGAGGATGAATCAAGAGTCGAACCTATGTTTGTACCTCTGAATCATTGTGTGCAAGTGTTAGCTTCGTCATGGGTAGAGACGGTTTGGTAGTTAGACTGGAATGGTTAGTTTCGGAGTTTGTGTTCAGAATACTGGTCGAGGAGGTGTTCCCAGTTACACAATCTTCCGTCAAAGTCGCCATTGTGGTGAACAAGACCGGTCTGACGTTCCTGTCATGCACTGCATGATTCTCTCTTGAATTGTTAGCTGTATGTCATTATCCTCTCAATATTAACCTTGACAGCGAAATGGTTTTGAGATGCCACTGACTGACACAGTCGATTGCCCACTCTCTCATGTATTGCCTCGTAGTCCTCGAGGGAGGGAGGCAGACAGTCCGAAATATTCATGTTAAAGAAATTTGCCAGGCCTCTCTTGGTTCAAAATTTTTATGCTGTTAGAAACTGGTGGGAAGCAAACCTCAGTGAAAGTGTTTCAGGCGTCGTTGGTGGCGGAGAAGCACAGTCATTCACATCTGGGTCTGATGACATGTTGAGTGTAGGTTCCCGAGACGGTGACGGACAAGGCCTCCGCTTCCTACAATGGCAAACGGATGTGGCTGAACGGAGCTCCACCTTTTGTACTGGAGGAATTCAGGAAGCAGTCAATGGAAGACCTGAGAAACTTCTTGGACTCCAGGGCGGAGGAGTTGGTGACAGGAGGGCTAATATTTATCATTGTGGTGATAGCTGGAGATGGGTTCTTTGCGTGCGGCAACCCCGACCCGCTACCCGAAGTCCGATCTTTAACAAACCAGCCACTGCAGTACTCTCAGCTCATGGAATATGCATGGGAGGAGTTGATCTCAGAGGTAGGACGCTTTTCCTCATCGATTCCAACGTCCTCTGCTTCCATTTATTCAGTATCTTTACGTACCAAAGTCAATTCAAGTACATTACGAGGATGAAGGTCCTCGGATCTATTGCAACTGGAATGATGGACTGATAGTTTAGTTTGAAATATCCGTCGCTCTGAGATCCACGAGCCGGAAACTGGTAACATAAGAGTTCTCCACATGATAATCACCATCTCTAGAATGCAGAAAGCAGCTTGAAATTGAAGTTGTTGCAGGCCACAATCAAAGAGAAGCATCCAACATGCAAGGTGGTCTTCTCACATCCACCGCATCAAAGACAATCTCCTCCTACAATTTGTAGTACCTCACCTGCAGCTCGCAGGTCTGCACAAGATCTGGCTCCAGCTTGAACTGACAGGTGTATGATTTGGTCAGGGCATCCTCACGGAGGAGTTGGGATCTACCTTCAACTTTCCAGTATTTTTCCGTGACCCAGAGGATATGAAACTCCTCATAGAAGAAGAATATACAGACATCTACCAACTGCAGAGGTTCGAGCGCGTCGAGGTGCTGGAAGAAGACTACCCACATGCCATCGACCTGGACTTTGTCTGGAGCGCGGAGAATATGGTCAAGACTGGGAGATCTTTCCTCGGTCCTCTGTTGACGAATCACTTGGGCCCGGAGATAACGGATACTTACTTTTCCAAACTCCATAAGATCCTCGAAATCGTATGCAGAAATCTGAAGAGGATATTCTCTGCCTACGCTGTGGCCCTCACTCGGTTGTAGAATTCTGCCACCTTTGGTTCAAGGAGGTACTCAACTCAAGTAAGCTCGCTGTGAAGCAAGCGAAGACCTCTTGGCCCTCCCATGGACTTTCATTAGCGCAGAGATTCATTGCCGCCTTGGAGTTTCGAACAAGCGCTTTGTCATGACTTTCGTACATGTTCTGTCGGTAGGATGAAAGTTTGTTCTGGAAGAGACACTTCTGGCAAACACTGCAGTCTTTGTAAATATGAAATAGATGGACGGCTGTAAATATATCCGCGAAACCTTGAAATGGAAGATGCGAAGCAAAGGAAACTTGTTCGTTCTGGGGGTTACTTTCATACACTGATGGAGTTCTTCTGTGAAGTTTTCTTATAATCCTGCAAGATCATGTTGGCACTTGGGAGGGAATTTGATGGCAATAATTTTGTTACAAAACTCTTTGTACTTCTGGGAGTTGGAAGAAGCTGCTGCTCGAATTTCCGGTTGGAAATCACTCTCCGCGGATTTCCGGGTAAGCAATTTTTAATACAAAGACTAAAACTTCAGGAGCTTCTCGTCAGTTTTGGGTCTGGCAGCGAGCGAAACGGAAACGTTAATCGACGGAAGGGCACAAAGAAACATGAAGAAAAGCTCAATAGAGTACAAAATTCAATCCACACGTTCTGGGAATGTTTTCTAACAAAATCAGAAGTTGGCAAGTGTTTCGGCAAAGCTTGGTCCCATCAACGCAAAGTCATTAAGGGTACTAACAAAGTCATTAAGGGTACTAACAGGCCGAATGTCCGATCACGTTCTGCACAAATTATCTGAATCTCTACTCTCAATTCTAGAAATCAGTCAGATCTTTCGGTTTCAAGGTTGCAAAATATGAACCCACCACTCGAGGGACGAGTGCAAGCGAAGCTTTTGAAGGTGGAAGGATACACCGAGGCATGAAAGGTGAAAGTCTTCTGCCTATCACCTCCGAGACATTCAGAACGAAAGAGTTCAGTTCAGAGCCTGTGACTGCAGCGAAGAGTGAAGATTCCCACTGACGTTCGCTCTTCCCTGGCCCTTCGCACCAGTAGTTGAGGTGCGTTTACTTGGGAGCACGAGTCGGAGATTGTCTCGAAGGAAAGCCCAGTTTCAGTAGACATGACTGCACGGGGTTCCAGATTTGGACCTCTCATTTCAAGTTCCTGTAAATGACGGCGATGGCATCAGGTTCCCACAAGTGCCGCCTCCCCTTTCGCAGCATGGTTTGGGTGGCAATCTGCTTCCGAATTTTCTCCAGCACTTCGGGCTCGGCATTGCGCAGATCCTTCCCAACGCAGAATCCCAGCAGCTTCAAGTTCAGCCCATCCTTCTCCTGGAAGCAGTCCTCCACATCCATCCACCTATTCACACTCACCATCTCGTGGCACGAGAGCTGCGGATCCAGTCTATCCAACTCGTCCACGAGAAGCACGGAATTGCGACCTCTGACACCCAAGCTTCTGTAAACTCCAGCGATCCCAGCCAGAGATGAGTGCAAAACCACAATCAGCCCCCAAGCTTCCGGCACCAGGTAAGAATCCAGAACGATGCTCAAACAACCTCGAGGAAGGTGGTGGAGAGAGTGGGCTATGAGCACGATATCGTATCTCATCGTGGGCTTGAACTGCTCGAACGAGCTCTGGTGCAGAAACACTCCGGGAATCGGATTCTCCTGCAACCTGCAGGCGAATTCCTCGCACTGATCCACACTGGGCTCCACGGCGTCGTAGTGGATGGGCCTGCTCCCGGGGTGCAAGAGCAGCAGGCTGTTGATGAACCAGATATCAAACTCCCCGTTCCCCGTCCCCAGACTCAGAACCCTCAGCGGCCCTCGATCGTCGTCCGCTGCTGCCGCCAACTCTGCAGCTGACAGAAATGCCGGCACCGTCCTCTGCAGGTAAGCCAGCCGATCTCGCTCAGGCCGGGGGCACGCATTGACGAAGGCCTCGTAGCACTCGGCGTAGTAGGACGGAGCCTCGCTCATCGGCGGAAGAGCTTGAAAGTCCTGTATGTTGGAAACCTGCCTCCTCATCGGCGGGTCCATCTGCTCCTCCTGCTTCTGCTTCTGCTGCTTCTGCTGGTGATGATGATGATGATTCGTCTCTCCGACCTAAATCGCACCTCCTAAGAATCACCACTGCCTGCTGCTGCACAGCAGATTCGATCCTCGGATCACCGAGCTTTGTGCTGACCAGCCCTTCACGTGTAGGCTTGAGCTGGATGGAGGACAATCGCTCCGTGCTGCAGCTGCAGCTCTTGCTGTTGGGGACCGATGGAGGGAGCGAGGGAGAGAGGGAGAGTGAACTCTCGGGCCAGCAGAGAGGACGAGTGCTCTGGCTTCTCAGGGGCTTGGGGAATGTCAGCATGAGCGAAATTGACGATCACGGAGCTCCCGAGAGTGGGAAGAAAGGGGGTCGAGGCGTGGTGTACTGGAGTGTTGTGATGTGATGGCATCGGGGATTGGGACCATGGTGTGTGTCGATGGGACTGGCTTTCGAGCGGCATGCGACTGCAGTAAGAATCAGGAGCATGATGACTCATGGGCGAGCACGCTCGCGCAGGGGCCATAACGTGTCCGCAATGCACTGGACTCAGAGCCTGGTCGAATGCGTTTGCCGTGATAAAATATCGTCGCATGGGTCCGGGTCACCAGCTGCGCATCCGGTCGACATCGGCCCATGACTCGACGAGAATCGGGGCTCGCTCCTGGGCTCGCAAACGAGCAGCGGAGGCAGTTTGAGACAGCGGGCGTCCGACTTTCCCACGCGGCTCTCAAATCTGTGTCGGACTTGGTTTCGCTGTTTCTTCGTCATTGGTTCTGATTCATGTGTTAAAGTTGGCAATCTGTGTCTGGGCCTCAGTCGTCGAGTTCCGAGGTTTAATCACTCCTCAGCTCCAGTATTCGTCGAACTGACTCCGAGAGTTGTCTGAACCTCGCCAGTGGCTTGGGCATGCTGCTGTCGTCCTGAGGATGGGAGTACTTTCAAGTGCTCGTCACTCATATCGCTTTTCTGGAGATTTTCTGCAGCGAAAGTCGTGTGGAATCAATCGAATCAAACGAAGTAGACGTACTACTTTGTCGTCGGTTGGAGTAAGTTTGGCGGCTCTTTTGGTCAATGTGGAGTCGGAAGGGACTTCTGTTTCCTTCCCCCCAGCGATTCTTGAGAAATGCCCACTCGGTGAACAGGAATTTTGAGCTGGTGAATGTTCGGAGGTCATGACGAAGGTGAAGAATGCAATGCAGCTTCTTAACCGATGCTCGGCATTCCGAATTTCACGATGCGATTTCGTTTTGGTTGATGGACCTTGTCTCTGAATGCCTAAAGTCGTGGTCTCATGGGCTCTTAGACAAGTACAGGGCGTTCGAAGTGTCGAATGTTTTCATCTCTTCCAGTCCTCTTCGACTGAAGGTGGGCACAAGAGAGAGTTCAGCAGATGGTTTGCGCTGCAGGTCCATGCGCCGACACAGCACGTCTGCATGTACTCGCAAGATCGGCTGAAGAGCGTTCGTTTCAGTGATTTCCTCGGAAGAGGAAGCTCAAGTTTGTGGAGAACGAATCCTGTCTCGCCTAATTTATATGTGTCAAACCAGTTTCAGACGGTTAGTGAAGTAAACTAAGGTAAACCAAGCGACTAGTGAAACTAAGGTTTCGATCTTCAACTGAATCGGAGGAAGTTTTATTTGCCTATCAATTTCTGAAGAATAACTGGGCTTCTGCTTCCATTTGAGGTCGAGTGTGCGATACTTCGTTGCGTCCGGATGAAAACAGGAAATGATTGTTGAGTTTGCAGATTGAGCTTAAAGTATCCTGCCTAGTACACGTTCAGTGTAGCGAGCCTTATTTTCTTCTGCACGTAGCGGTAGACTCATGGAACATCATGTCAATCTCCTCTACCTCCACGCGGGTTCACTGACAGCAACCACAAGAAGAATTTCTCCTCCGCCAGTGGCAGACATGAGAGCCCCAAACCAAGCAGTCAGTCAAGTGCAGAATCCTACTTTTATCTACTTTCCCCTTCAATGCTGGATAACACTCCACTGGGTCTGTCATTCCCTCTCCTGAGGAGCACCAGCAAAGTGTGCTTCATAAATGCTGCACAAAGATAGGCCCCGAATCCGGAGCTCGCGTGCAGCTCCAGCTCGATTGTCTCAGAAATGATTGAAAGGGGTTGCGATTATCAAACTGGTCACCAGAGCATGAGCTTTCCCCTTCCTACCTCCCTCCTGCTGGTACATTCGGAAACGAGCGATGCAGACGAGCCATGTCAAGCAGGCCAGCTGTTATGTTCTCGTACTTTTCACGAGGAGCTGACACTAATCTTCGATTCCAGCTCTCATGCCAAAACCGTGCCTGCTACTACTACTACCCACTACTGTACTTGATAATCTGGTTCACTTTACACAATCCTCGAATGTCAATCAGGATACGAGGGCGATAAAGTAGGTTTGTGTATACAGTGGGTTTGAAGATTATGTCTGTCAGGATATGTCTGCACTGTTAGCTCTTCTGTTTTTGGATAAAAGGTGCCTACTGTCCATTCAGGATATTCAAGCTTTTGCAAGACAGAGAAGGTCTATTCGCGAGGCACTGAGGCGTATGCTGGTGTCGCTTGACTTTGACTTCTGACTTCACAAGGCAGTTTGTTGGCCGTAATAAAGTCCATGTCTGGCAAGACGAGCAGGGTGGGAAATGTTGTGACAGTTGTGAGATCTACGACGACCTACAGCTAGTGTCCGACTGTCAGGACTCTGGACTCTGAAGTCTATGTACGTGTGCTGCAATCTGGGACCGACCTTGTACATCTGATCACAATCAGTAAGACCACTGAAATCACATCGAGCAAATTTTCTTCAGAACCCTCAGTCGCGTCCGTAGGTAGCAAATTCGGCCTTCTGTAGTTGAATGGTGGCATCCAGCTTGCTATAGTATACCTCGTATGAGCAAAGTGGCTCTGAATTTCCGAGAAGTTCTATCAGGGGAATAAAGTGTCGGTTGACTTCAATACAGCCAAAGCAAGTAAATCGGCAAATGCCATATATATTAATCACTGAAGAATCTCAACTGATTTCATTCAGTGCCATGCAATGTGGATTTAGTTGGACATCACGCCTATTATGCTCTTTATCAGCTGGATTTTCACTGACTTGGGAAGAATGCGATGCGATGGGAAGATTTTTGAGCACACGACATGAACGTCCATACTTCCAGTGTAATCTGGTTTTGAAGGAACACATATTGTGCGAGGCAGAAGTGTAAAACAGACATGAAGCGTATCACTACAAGAGTTAGTGGGCAAGAAATGCAGAAGTACCTTACTTCTGCATTTCCTTTTGAGCCAGAAGTAAACTCGGGACCTCTTGCACCATAAACAAGAATCATGCCGCTAGACCAAATGCTCTTGCTACATTCTGTGGGTCGTTTATAATTAATAATTACATTCTGAATTATAATATAGAAACGCTAATAAGTTTGTCGGGTCTGACTTTCATGTCACAGCTGATGACCAAGTAACCAGGAACTTTCCCGTGTTTCTGTCGAATGATTGACCAAAGTCTAGAAGAATTCACGTTCACAATCATTCGTCTAAGTCTACCAGATGATGATGGCCAGCACCGTGGAGTCAATGACATCCATGACTCCAATGCCACTCCATGAGCTGGACAGTCGGTCGGTCTCCCATGTAGTTGCGTACGGTATTGTACAAGCTTTTGATCATACAGTCGAACCTCGGTCTGATGACTTCTTTGAACGTGAGATCGACCATTTATTAATTCTTCACAGCAAATGCTCAAATTCCAAAATCTGGAGCCTGATGGACTGCATTAGTGTACCTGAAATCAGCTCCGGATTCTTAACAAGAAAACCCCAAGACCGAGAAGAAGCAAATTTTACCAACCTCATTGTAGCATGCAAGGCAGGTGTGGAAATTGTCCGTGAGGTTCGTGAACTTCTCTACGACCTTGGTCGATTTGCAGCTGAGCAATCATGCTCATTATGACAGCGTGTTTCCTTCCATGTTCAACCGAGCATTGAAGCCCTCGTGGAGTCAACATGATCATCAGCTTCATGTGCCTTGGGGCGAGCACTAGTGCGAGCAAAGAAGACAAAGGCAGGCAACTTATTCGAATACCCACCCTTCTGTACTTTCCACCTCTTTGCGCAACACGGCGTGATTCGAGAACTGTATCCAGCCCAGTGCTCCAGCATTTCTCCCGCTGTTCTTCAAGTGCATCGACACTTCACCATGTCATTGATAGATCAATCCGTGTCCGTCAAAAGGAGACAACGTTAAGATGACTTCTTGATTGAAAATAGTTGGTCTCCCGTGTCGCGTTGCGGAAGGTCGAAACCTCCGGTCCTCCTCGGAGTAAGCGCACAGCTATTCTTGGTGTATTGACTGCATTTGTCAACTTACGGCATCTAAGTGTCTCAAGAATCTCAGTGGATTTTCCCCCCCAGGGGCATGCCCCATGTGAAGCTATGATTCCTATGAAGCATGTTGCTGGTTGACCTTGAAGTATCTAGTGTAAATACTCCAGTAATCATGTGGGTATCGCGACACTTATTGCTATGATTGTGGTGGTCGTAAATACAATCTCTACCCCACCAACTTCAACAAGAGATTTTAGGTGTAATGCCCGTTATCCGCACAACTGAGTTCCTGACACAGTTCCGGACGCATGGGGCTGCCGGTTTTCTAAGAAGACGCACGGCCGGCGAATGGTCACTCACCAAGTGAGATGGGAAGAAATGTAGACACACTGTAACATTCATCTCGTAGCATTAACTCTGACTGAGACAATCCAAAACCTTGTCCACAAGCTTAGGCAAATTGGACTTCCCACAAGCTTAGTACACCTATGAATATCATATCTGGAGATACATCAAACATTCACTCACACTGATACATCGTGCGTGTGCTCAGGAGAAGTTGAAACAAACCATCCCCGTATTGCACCAGATAAGGTGCAGCAAAGACAGGGACAAGATGCAGATGCAGACTCAACGTGGATTATATTAAATAAGAAGGTATCTGTTCAATTCAACAAGGTGTGCCTTTCAAGACTGAATCTATCTATCTACTTGGTAGAAGCTGTGTATCAAGTAAAGTGGTACATTCTTTAGAGCCTCACTGTTGACATTCGTAGCCGTGCTATGTTATCTAGTGGTGGAGAGACTATTCTAACATATCATGCAGGACATAGCGTTTTCTAACTCATGTAAGAAAAGCACAAACTTGCAATATAATTAATATCGTCTTCTGCTTGTATTTTGCCACCTTTTGCAGCAGCCTACCTCTCTAAAGCTAAGCCAGCACCAAAAAATCACATTACAGAAACCCCTTTTAACTGCTTCTCGTGGCGTCGTTCCACATAACCTGCACTTCTATCCACAAAAGGTTTGACTAATGTACAAAGGGTGCCAACAATTGTTAGGCCATTAGGGTGAAAATGTAACTCTGCACATGTATCAATGCATCGGCAAATCCCTCCGGCTGCCCGTCCAAGTTGAAACTCACACTACGTGCAGAGCAATAATTTGAATATGTGCATCATTTATATCTGTGAGGTTGCAGTCTTGAAAAGCTGGATCTGCGAAGATCAATGTTCTGATCTTCTTGTCTCCAAAGGTTGTACGAAGTTACACTGAGCCTCGAAACTTTTTATGGTTCCAGGTGTACAACGTCATCAGGACCTCCCAATTGAATCTGCCATATACGGCAAATATAATCACAGACCGAAAAAAAAAATTAGTCGGCCTCCTTCGGGTAAAAACAAACACTGGAGACATAATACAAATTTCACTGTCGTGCGAGTACATCAAGATTTGGTAGCTGATTGGAATGTCTAATATGAAATATTAGACGCAGTCGAGTACTTTCCGTTCATATGCGAAGAAATCAATTCAGACGATTGGGAGCAAATTTCATAATTTCTACTCACGTTTCCAAGTTTTGAAAACTTTCTGGCCAATAGAATGGCAGCGTTACGTTCTCTCTCGGATTCCAAAACCAACATAAAGGTCAGCCCCTTCTTTGCTACCCAAAATAGCCCTTGTGCAGCAGAATCTCCACCTCCTCTTGCTCCACAGAGCTGTTGAAAAGCACATGGGTCAGTTCACAGGAAGCCTACGTACTTTTCAGCTATTAGCGGAACATGCAACAGATAAGTAACCCATAAGGACGTTCACACTTCAGCCACAATAGTTGACAACAGTATCAACCTAAATTTACTGGCCTAGAAGGCGCACCTGCATGCTCGTTGAGTAATTTTCTTTTGCCTTGACAGTTCGGCCTTTGTGAAGCTTGATGCGGTTCTTGTTTACGTCCAAGGTGTGAAGGGACTGCTTTTCAACGATTTCTCCATTCTTCAGCACTATTCTTGTCTGAATATAATAAAAAACCATGAGTCCTCAGAAAGTCCACATTGACGTCGTAAGCTATACACTAAGCAAAGAAACAACAAGAGCCAGAGGAATATAAATGTCTTCATCGCCCATAATCTCATACATACAAGAGGACTAAAACAGAACTTTGAAGGCTCTACTGCAGAGAATAATCGTACGTTGAATTGAGCACCACCCTTGCTCACGAGAATTTCCACGTACTTGTCCAAGCCAGGAGCTGCCAGATCAAAACAAGACAAATAAAATAGCTCAGAAATACTTCAAATCATTACGTTTGTTCTGTGACAGATTTATTACTAACAGAGTGTCTGAAAAGTACGTAACGGATATCTGCTGTATTCAATCCTCGAGACCAAACAATCTCTTCTCTGCCTGATGACTGCATACAGATGCGTTCAATTTGTACAAGATATGATTGAGTATAGACGTTTACATACCAGGGTCTATCGGTCCTGATGTTTGCACAGCCTCTACCTTCCCATTAGATAGACTGATCTCTGCTCGCAAGAACTTTCCAACATCAAATGGTTCTGGTGCATATTGCGGCCTTATTGCACCTAAAAGGACGATTGACAGTAAATAAGGTTAGACAAGCCTACTTCTGACATAGGAAGCCTACGACACTACACGGACCTATTTGACGAGAATGTCATCGATGCAGGACTTATCGAATCCATAATGGGAAGCTAAGAGGTCTCCCTTTTAATGGATCTCACCAGAAATCACATCGGTGGAGCTTCCATCTGTTGCGATACGATACCACTGGACGCTGCAGAGTGAAAGGTCCGATAATTTTTCATCCACAGCTGCGATACTCAAGGTCGTACCGAGGTGCTCATGACCAGTAATCTGGTACAATTGCTGTTTTCCTCCATCCTGGCCTTGTCGCTTAAGAGCATCAAGCTACAAGTAACAGATGAACACCGCGATCAATTAGAATGCTGGGAACGTCTTCAAGTGTGGACACCAAAGCAAATAAAGAGATTTGAACGGTCAGCTAAGATGCACATTCCACATCTGAATTACACATTCTTGGAGAGAGGCCAGCCAGGCCATTGCAATGAAATTTGTTGGTAAAAAAGCTCCTAACGTGTATGTGCAATCACCATCACCAATATGAAACAAATTCAAGTCGCTTGCTTAAGACTTGTCTCTAGTAAGAAAGAGCAGGATCCGAACCTCTTTGCGCAATTTCATGACCTCTCCAGCTTTTTCGGCCAACTGCTGCCTTAGACCATCAATTTGATGTTCCATATCCATAGCCTGCAAAAACAATCTCAGAGGTAAATCTCGCATAATTCCTCTAGGCTTTACTGCCCTATTCAACCTGTGTAGGTCAATCATTGAATTCGAGAACCCTGCAGAAGGTACAATACCTCAAGGCAATTATAAAAGATTCGACCATACCTTGCTAGACTCGTGCAACATTTTTATTCTCCGGGCCTCCTGAGCTTCGCGTTTCAAATCTTCCAACTCCTACAGGCGAAAACTAATCAATAAGATATCTGTAGATGTCCACGGGCTTTACAATTTTCTCTATTTCTCTACGTTTGAGACAAGGAAGTCGACTCAAATCAGAGAGCAAATTCTGCTCAACATCCTTCAAAGCACTTGAGATCACTTTGGAGGACCGATAGATCTTCATCCAAGCATATCAGGGATATTCATGTTCAAGTCGAAACCCATAATGTCCAACATTGGCTACGAGAATTGCTGGACAAATTGAGCAATGGCAGAGAGAGAACGATTCGGCAACGCACAACTTGGCCAACATTCACCTTCTTTTCGGCAGCAGTCCATATTTGTTCCTGCTCGTGGAGAGCAGCTTCGACCTTTGCGGCCGTTGCTTTGGCAGCTTCAATCTCGTTCTGCGCGACAGCCCTGGCCTCCTCGACCATCGTCTTAGCATCATCTGATGCCTGTCAAATGACAAATTAATCGGTAAGTTGTGACGATCGGGGTAATCTCCAAGTGACCAGAACTCAAGTTACCCAGTCTGAAAGATGAATCCATCGGAGAGCCGTGTTACCTGCTTGAAAAGCGCGGCCATCTTTCTGACCTCTTCCCTCTCCTGCGCCAACTCGGATTCTCTTTGAGTAAATAGCTCTGAAAGTGATTCCACCTGCAAAAAACCGTCACCATCTGTAAATGCCAAGTGTGCTCCTATCACTGAACTCTAAAGCAATGAGACTACAATCCTGCGCAGATGAGGAATACTGGTGCAGCTGGATGGACGAGTGTGAACAGAAGGATACGACGGTGGTAAGTAACAAATCGGGATCGAGAAAAATATGAGGGTAACAGCTGGTTACAAAGAAACACCTTCTCAAAACTAAGCAGCAGTACGGACAAGTCGAAAAGCCATCGCCAACCTACCGCTTTTAATCCTTCCTCAATGTCGTCCTTGTTGCGGCCTGCAACTCGGGCCCGTAAATCATTCAGCAAGCCCCGGAGCTTTTTAAATACCGCCTCTTTGCCCACCACCGTTGTCTCCCGCACTTTCTTCTACACAACATACAGCGAGGTTCATACGAATGAATATCACGGGCGCATCACATCCTCCTCCCAGATTACCGAATCAGAAGTGTCTTCATGATTCAGAATCCTGGATCGCATGACAATTCGACCCAAACTTTCTAATGATCATCCCGTTACAGCAACCCCGTCCAGCTCAGCTCAATCTTTCAGACAGATCTGAAAAGCAAACCGTTGCACCATACAAATCTCATATATTCCAGGCCCACCCCAGCAGCAGGCCTCAGTACAAGGAAATATCCACAACCAGAAAAGATTTCGTAATCCAACTTCTGAGTTTCTGATCTTGTCATTCAGTCCTCAATAACGATGACCTTCATTAATGATGCGGACGCGGTAGTATGCGGTGCTAAGCTTTCTCGTGTGGCCACGATAGTCACGAGGTTCAGTTTCCCAAGGTTGCAGGATGTACTTCAGAGCAGGTAGGGCAGGTGGACTTCGTTCTTTCGGAATCAATACAAGCGCGGGTTCAGAAAGCGAGAAGCATTTCAAACATAAGCCAGCGAGGGATGAGGAATGAGAGAGATAAAATGGCTGTGTTTCGAGGTTGAAGAGGGAGATGTGATGGAATCGAGACGGAACGGGCACCTCGGGTGTGGAGAGAAACCTGCCATCAACGTGTTTTCTCCTCTCCTGCCAGATTTTCAGAACCTCGCCTAGAATATGCAACAATCAGAGGGAACCAAGTGCAACGGTGAGATGGATTGGATATCTTACATGGGTGGCATGTTCTGCGGCTACTTGCGCAGCCGCGGCTTGGGCGGCAGCTTGACCCCTCTCGAATTTGCTGGCCAAATCGCGAACTGAGAGTCTCTTCTGCTGCGCTACGAGCTCCGCAGCTTCTCGGGCGACTTCCTCCTTCTTCGTTGGAGACACATCCTCGTCAGATACCTCGCTCTCAGCCTTGTGCGCCCAACTAGGTAAGGATGGCACATCACCAGACACTGCTGGGATTCCGTTCTTCTGCATCGTTTCCCTCTTGCTGGAATATTTGGTTATCCACTTGCACTAGGCAATCTGACACTTGACCACGGCTCCGTCCGCAAATGCTTCACGACAGCCTTGATGTCTGAATTCTTCGGTAGAATTTCGTCGAGTCTACCTGCAATTTGTGTAACCTTGACTTCTGTTCTCCAACGAACCACAATCTACAATAGCCAACGTAAATCTTAACTCCCGACTACCGGGATTTCACGAGCACGTATCTACCTTACACCATCTACTCGATCCATTTGGAATGACTTGTAAGCCCCACCAAGGACCCTTCATTCCAACTAGTTTCCTTCGATCGCGACAACCACCACCTCCGCAAACCGAATTCTGTGAGCTGTCGTTCCTAGATCAGTGCAAACTTATCTCATATGCCTGCTGCTTCTCGCCCCGTTTATCTCTCTTGTTATTCAATCTCGTCTGTGATGACCTCCTTGATCTTCAGAACAAATCTAGCAGATTTATGTTTGAGCTAAGCTACGTTGCTGCGTGCGTATCGCACTTTGATTTGGCTAATTGCAAATTACGCTCATGCCAAGGTTGGCTGCTGTAGTGATGTTCCAAGATGGGGATGACCGCACAAGCGTGCCCGTGCGTTCAACTAAGCACGAAGTAGGACGCGCCTGCAGGGTTCAATTGGCGCTGCACTCTGGAAAACTACCACAGATTTCTCGTCACGCTTTCCCCCTCCCTCGTCTCATCATCCACACGAATCAACACCCAAGAAAAATGATGAATTGAACTACCCTGGGACCGTAGCAACGTTCAGGCAGCAGCAGAATCGAGCGAATCCGCCCGGCTCGCGCTTGGGTCTCTTCTCTTCACAGGTTTTCTCTCGGCTCACTTTCTATATACAACACATACACAGGATGTAGCCGAAGGCTGGAGCGGAGCTCACAAGACAAGACAGACACAGTTGTCAATGGTGCTGGTGCTGGTGCCGCTGGAGCAGAGGAGGAAAGGTGGAGGAGGGATGGTGGAGAGGGGCGGCGAGGAAGGAGAACAAACGGGGAAGACCAGGAACAACAACAGAGAGGACCCTCTAATGGGACCAGTCGATCAATCATTCGTCAGTCAGTGGACAAAAGTTTCAGCAATGCTCCCTCCCACTGAAATCTCCTGCTCATGCTCCTCCCTCCCGGTGCTGCTGCTGCTGCTGTTCCCCGACCGACCGACCTCGATCGCCGAATCCTTCATGAATGCTCCAGCGCCTCTGCCTGGGCACGTCAGCGCATTCCAGCCCTCCTGGGAGGGCCTGCAGTACCTCTCCCGGGCCTCCTCCAACTCTGGCGCCGTCGGCGCTCCGACGCCCCAGTTTAGCTGCTCGTTCTGAACCCCACGTTACATCGCTCAGGTCGCCTCTACCAAGTACACAGGGCTATTTTGGCGTGGTGGCGCGGACCGCTTTAGCAGTTACGTTTCGTTGGATGTCCTAAGATCGCAAACCACAACTCATGGAAGACGAAAACATTCTCCGAGTGTTACATGTCTCGCAGCACGTTTTGGATAATAAATGGGTATTTAATGCTAAGCTTTTGCATTAACACGGGAAAAACACACGCGGTTGCTGCCCGTCTACTGTGGTGTCGCAAGATTTCACATGGTTATCACCTTCTTTGCGCTACTAAGTTTAGGAGTTTTCAATCAAACCAGTGAACTGTAGTCACGACTGAAGGCAACGCGAATGGGAGGGAAGGGGAGGGAGGGACGATACTTATGGTCGCCGATTGGCTCATGACTACCCCGCTCTGGAGTCCTTGCCTACGTTCACAGAGTCGACCGCCACTCGCCAAACTTGGCGTGTCGCTTCTACAGCTCCCAAATTGGCGGCGCTGGTGCTGAAGCTAGAGTCCCAAAATTGGCGGCTCCGTCAAACCCATGTTCTTTCCCGGAGTCTAGGAGAACCACGGGGTCGATGGTCGGCCATGCTGACTAGACTGGCGCGTGGAGATTTCCGCATGACGAAGTTAGTTTTCTTGTGATAAACGACTGATTCTGAAAATGGCTTGCTTTACACCAAAGTAAATTCGTGGAGCACCGCACTTTTTTCCTCATTCGCCGTTTGTAGAAGATTATATATCATCCTCATATATCCTTTTATAAAACAGGAAGATTTTGAGAACTTTCAAGATAAAATTAGAAAGAAATGCAGGGAGTACAAAGTAACGTATTGGGTATATCACCAAAGAGAAGAGAAGCCGTTTACTTCACCAATAATTTTCTGTAACCATACTACAAGAAACGGATGCGCTACAAATATATTCTGTACAATACTCTAAAACATTATCGGTTATATTCAACGCTATGAAATGATGATGCGGAATAACTACAGTAGGACATTTAGAGTACCTTGAACTTACCACTGTATTTATTAACCTCGCATGATTTCAAAGGTTTTATTCCCTTATTTATTCATACATCTGGGCAAGAATTTTTAAATCCTCACTACTTAAAGGTTTTCGATGAGTGGAAGTACAAGGTATGTAATGCAGATCATTTTTTAAATTTATCAATATCAAGGAAAAGACCGTTTTTCCTGTAAGCTCTTTACATTAAAAGGCCGTTACTTCATGTGGAGCCTATTCGTTGACAATCCCTGCGCTCCAGTGGGGCAAGTGCTGAAGAGGGAAGATAAGAGAAATACCATAACTATGTGATATAATTGGTGGAAAATATTGTGTATAGTTCGTGAAGCTATTCCTAACTAGGTCAACCCCTAGACGTCACCTCCAACCCGAAGTTTTAACGTAATGACCTCAATTTCATATTAAACTAAACTGGAAGTCGGAAGCAGGGCGTCACATCCATCAACGAGGTCATGTTTTTCATATTTACAAACATGGAACTCTTGCTGCTTGGTTTTAAGTTTTATGTTACAGAGATCACACCTGTCTTCTCTATTTTTTTTCTTTTATAAAAATATGGGTAAATCAATTTATAATATAAATTGATTTACCCATTTTTTAAAAAAGTTTTTTAAAAGGCCATATATCTTCGTCTTTCCAGTGAATGGAGTTCTATCAAAGTGAACAAATTAAAAGTAAAACTTTCATTATGTGGATTTCCTTCAATGGAAATAACTATTTCATCTCATTTTCTCAGATACATGTTATCATTCAAGTTTGGCATCGGATATGAGGAAATGGTTTTCCTCCAAGAAGGCTGGTTCTTGAAAAAGCTTTTACGGAATTTTCAACCAAAGTGGATGATAATTACTTACACAATTTGTGTTGCTTTCGTTTTAGCTATATCTAATTCAAAAAATTTCAGACATAAGCATAAAAAATCTCAATGAAAATATTTTATTTATTTTGAAATAATTTAAAATATATAAATTATAAATAAAATAAAAATTTTATAATACTCTACTCAACTAAAAAATGGAATTATATAAAAAAATTGTTGCATAATATTTGATTAATATAATAAAAATATATACTTTCAATCAAAATTTACGATATAAAAAATTATGAGATATTATATATCTTAATCTTAATCTTTTATTAAAATAATTGATTTGAATCATTTTTTAGATATTGAATGTCTGAATATATAATTATTCATTGTTTTTTCTCAAAATCACGTTATATTATAAATACGAGTAATTAGTGATCATTGCTATTTTGAATGTTTTTTACAGTTATATTAAATAATAGTATCTTCACAATTTTGATTTCGGATAATCATATATCAAGGAATCTACACATTCTGATTGCTTAATTTGTGTAAAACTATTGCTGCATCTGGTTGTAGCTAACTTCACACCTTATTCACCCATAGTCACATGGAACTATATCACCCATTTGTACGCCCTATAATGTATCAAGGAGCACAAAAACTTTTGAGGACCAGGGTAGAGCACAAAAACTTTTCATGTTAATATAATACTCATTACTTTTTGTATACCGGCCTCTGACCGAAGAAGTACTGGTGCGGAGGGTGTTTGTCGTATGTGATCTATTGGAAATCCAAATTCAATCACTCCTCACTCATGATATCTTAATAGTGGTGATCCAGTGTCTTTAGGAATACTGCATCTGGGAATAACCCTACAATAAAAGAAGCCAGAAACCGCTCTGATCATCGGAAAGAGTATGATGAAAGTTGAAGGTGAAAAGATATATCTGATTAACTCAAATAACTGGTACAAATATTGAAAAGTTGAATAAAGCTAACATAATAATGTTTGGATATCTACGTGCTAGCATCTAAACTCTACATTTTTCGGCCTCCTCCTTAAATAAATTTACGTTTAAGTAATCGTGATAGTTGGTCTAGGCTTGTCTACGTTTCCAAATCGATTACTTTAGCTGATGTAGTGGGTTTAGGGTAAGGGTGCAGGCTCGTGGATCTTGGCTCGACCATACATCAGGGCTTTCCGACTCGAACCAACTACTTTCTCCACAGCTCTGGTCTTGGCTTGGTCCATCCATCTACATCTAATTTACTCACATGTGAGTGTGGTACCACTTTAGATGTAGCAGGTGTTTATATGACTCGTTGTCCATTCAAATGGCAGAGGATAGCTACCCATGATGCCATTAGGGATGTGGTGTTTGCTATAGCACGATAGTGTGGATACCTCACATGGAAAGAGCGTTGGTATGCCCTGCAGTCGACTAGGGTTAGGGCAGACCTTTACTTGGTTCGGGAGGACCAGATCACTGTGACAGATGTGGTGGTTACCGATCCTACTAGAGACACAGTTTCAAAGGGGGAGATCACCCATCCTCCAGGATGGGCGGCGAAAGTGGAGCGGCGGCCTAAGGTCTCAAGTATAGAGGTATGCAGAGAGGTCACCTCTTTGTTCCTCTAGCTTTGGAGTTATATGGAGCGATGGACACCGACTTCGACATGTTCGTGAGGGAGTGTGCGAGAGCTTACCATACTAGGCGACATGGGGTATCACTCTCTTTAGCTTACTGCATAGCATATTTTAGGCAACGTGTTTCCATTGCTATACAGAGAGCAATAGCTAGTGCAATCCATAGGAGAGCAATCAGGTTAGGTGATGACATGGGGTATCACTCTCTTTAGCTTACTGTATAGCCTATTTTAGGCAACGTGTTTCCATTGCTATACAGAGAGCAATAGCTAGTGCAATCCATAGGAGAGCAATCAGGTTAGGTGATGACATGGGGTATCACTCTCTTTAGCTTACTGTATAGCCTATTTCAGGCAACGTGTTTCCATTGCTATATAGAGAGCAATAGCTAGTGCAATCCATAGGATAACAATCAGATTAGGTGATGATTCTTCTTCATATGCTCTGTTCTTTTTTAAAACTTTTGATTTGGATAGTTCAGGTATCTTAGATATTGAATGACATATTTCCCAGTGTGATCCTATTGGGGTTTAGCCCCATGTTACCGGATTGGTTCCTTCCTTGTACGATTTGATGGGGTCATCCCATCCATTTTGTTATTTACTTTCACTCGCTTACTTGCTTTACTGAACAACTGTGTATAAAGATCCTCGAGATAAAGATCCAAACAGCCAATGAATATACTGTAGTCAATGGATCTAACGTCCTCTAGATAACATGTTTTCGCGTGCTTTCCACGGGATCCTGTTCGATATCCAATACTTACCCTATCACACTGATTTCAATCAAACAGTAATCATACGGATGTCGTATCAACAAATGCAGCTCTTCGGGCTCCTGTGGATCACTTTCGGGGAGTGCAAAGATAATCGTATGTCTCTGGGATGACCCCATCTTGTAAAAAAATACAAATATGAAGCAAGGGGATCCATCATCAAAAGTCTAAAATTGTCAACTGAGATACAACGCATTTTATAGAACTAGGATGGTGAACTGCATACAGTACTAGGGGCAGTACTAGAGAACACATTTTTTCCTACATGACGTGGCATACTATGCTTTCCCAAGTGTGTAGACTGTACAGGCTGGCGCAGATTTAATCCACTGGAACATGTACGGGAGCATCAGGAGGCAATCCACAATTTGAGTCAGACCCCACGTAGAAACCCAGAAAGTAAATGACGTGTCGATTCATTTACCGTCGATTATCGATGGCTAGGATATCTTGAGTTGCTTGCAGTAACGGGCCTACTTGCCCAACTCTAGGATAACGGAGTTGCACCCAGCAACAGCAAGCGCATTCCCTGTTCACGCCTCCCTGGCTTTTGATTAGGACCCAGCTAATTTAGTGGCACAATTCAAGGCGTCCAAGAAAATGGTCACACCAACTCAACAAAGTTTGCCCTTCTCGGTGAGTTATAATTAAACTCCTGCATGATGGCCTCTTTATACAAATAAACATACCATCTTCTAAAACTGCAATAAGATAATACTAAATAATATTATTTACATATTAGATACTGCAACTACACTCCGGTAATGTCAAGTTCGTTTTCTGTCTTTTGCTCTGGTTTCGGTTCGAAGAAATTCATATCGAAGACGATAGGTAGCGTGAAACTGCAACTGAAGAAATCTCGGGGCAAGTTGTGGGTTGGGGTGGGGACCAGAGATCTCTTTGCTGACAAAATATTTATCAAGCATCTGGAGTATTAGTCAAGGGAAGAAAAAAACCGTCTATGTTACTCTGCTTCTAATTTCCGCATCTCGATTTCTTAGCTCACTCCCTGCTGTAAAATCACCTTTTTAATTTTTTATTTACCACCATCGTAGCGTCCATTAGCTATCAGAGGGAGTAGAATTTGATTCCTCTTCCAATTCTTCCCAGATGTTTCCTTGAATTTTTGAAATCATTTCCTGAAACTTCCTCCAAAAAAACTTAGTGTAAGATAACTGTAATTTCCTGTGTTCATATGCTTCATTTTGCAAACAAAGCATTGTTCTACTGTGGTGCATTTCCAGAAATTTGGGGACTTTAGAATCACGTCATCATGTGATTGAATTGGTCTGAGTGCGATCTACTTCTCGAACTATCATGATGTAAAATTCTTGCATCTTTCCGGAAAAGGAAGATGTTCATATCAAACTTTTCATCTACTTCAACATAAACTACTGAACAGGATAAAACACAGACGTTCAACTGATCATTGTATTTCATAATTTTTGAATATTCTCCTCTCGGGGTCTTCTCTGAAAAGATACTGGTTCAACATTCAACGATATTTTAGAAAGTAGAACAAGATTCGAGTGCAATGCACTGCACTACCTAAATCACAACCCAGTCTGTCATTGACTTCATACGGCCTATCCTTCTCGAGTCGTCAAATCTACACCAAGTGGTCCTCGCCTTGAATCCCTCGGCTGTACCGACGGGCGTTGGATGGATTCAAAAGGCAAAAAATAGCTTTTTTGACAAACGATGTTTACAAGAAGAACTAAGAGGTACAAGGCGTTGAAAACGTTGAGCAAGTCCTTTTGTTAGGGCTGATTCTCTCCGATCGATGGCGGCATGGCTCCGAGTTGGTGGAGCGGGGCTTCGCTACGCCTGGAGCGTGTTAAGGAACTGTCCTTAGAACGGCCCAAAGGACGACACATGCTCGACACCGACACGTGCCAGCTCGTGTTTGCCGGGCCAGGAAATACGGACTCCCTGTCCCCTGAAAGTTGTGTGGAGTCTGTGGACTCCGTCGACGATGTAACCTAGTCTCGCACACGGACTTCTGCACTACTGCGTTAGGTTCCGTATAAAGGGATCGCAGATTCGCGGAGTTCATGCGACTTTTCATCGACATAGAGCAGATGTGTGTGACGAAATATTGCAGATTCCGTTCAGTGTACTGACAGGAATCACAGGAAAGGAACCTGCCGCAAGTCTTTCTGAACAAAGTCGGTGTAGGACATCTGAGGACCATGTGCTTGCATAAGCTTTCGTGACGACATACATCTTGCATGACAAGTGGCAACTGCGCGGGAGACTTGCTGCAAAGTCTGGGAGGTAAGGCACCTCGCCTCTGCGCAAACTTGACTATGTGGCTGAAGTTTTGGTTACTGATTCCACTCACACACCATTGCCACATACATTCATATGGATAGTTTTGTTAGACAATTTGTTGAGCTTTATCATGATAGAAGTATTGGTGCACATTCATCGTTATCTGATTGTATCCAACATTTTAGAGCATTACAACATGCTTTAGCCTTTGCTATTGAAAGAAAGATAGCTTTGATTGGTCACGATGGTTCTAGACTTCATGTTATCACACATATTGAAGATCTGCATCTAGGAACCTCAAAGTTGATGTTCGAGACATAGTCATTATCATGAGAGAGATTAGCTCTCTCTTTTTCTTTTGGCCCCCCGTTTAAAAGCCAAAGCAAGGCTTTTGCTTTGTACCTAAGTAGATGTGGTTACACATGGCCTTTTATTCCATGCGTGTCCCTTCTTATGATCCGAGCAAAGTAGTGTGTGAGTGACATGGGAACTCGCTGATTTTGGTTGTTATAAAATAATTATCTAATTTAATAGATAAAATTAAATTTAGTAAAGTAATTTAGATCTAAAATTAATAAGTCAATGGTTTTTCTTAATGCTTGATGATAATATAGCCATAATTTTATGATACGTATGTCTCTGGTATTTCTTCAACATGCTGGAAAGTCATGGTCTCCATTTTCTTAAAAAATGGTCGGGAGCAGGTTGTTTATGGTATTATTCACATTTCTCATATATATATATATATATATATATATATTCTTTTCACTTATCATTTTGCATCCATGTCATGAAGCAAACAAACTGGTTTTTCATCTACAATTATATATATTTATAAATCTGTATGTTACAATGAATGGTGTGGTGAGATCATCAAGTTGAAAAAAGAATGGATGGTCTTTGCAAAATATGAACAAAAAATTGACGTAAAGTGGCTGAACGGTCGATCGAATTCTTGATCGCACTTTATTGACATATCTTGGCAAAGAAAACAGTTCTCATGGCATGGGCTCAGTGTAACGTATGTGGTGGCCGGGTAGACTTGAAATTGCCGCCCCAACTTCTTTATAACATACCTTCCGGGCTTCCTGGACATATTCCACTGATCTCGACTCTGGAATACTCTGGTTGCACTAGGCGAGGTTGTCTTAAAAAATCGCATGCATTATACTCAAGAACTGTCACGAGAGAAAAGTCTTCCGATCTTCACGCCCTCACAAATATAAAAAACATCATCTGAACAGAATAAAGAAATGCAAATCTAAGTGTAATTAAAGAAGCAGAAATATGATACAACTGTGTTTGCATTTATCCATAAATGCAATACAACATTTATTCTTTGACCAAGGTGTGCAATTAAGAAGATTGCACTCCCCAATGCCGCTTGTCTTTTCAGCCGCGGAAGGTGGGTGCCACCTCCTGGCCGCGGGTGGTCCAGGCGCCAGGTGGTGTTCCTCCATCCTCCCCAGACCTGGATTGCCTCGTGCATACCCACTTTCTCTTTCCCTTTATCTCTCTCTCTCATCTTGTGTCATCCTGTTTGCGCTACCCTGGAAACGGTATGTCCTCTCCTGCCACATGCTGTATGAGTGCATGTCTTAGCTGTTTTTTCCCATGGTTTTTTCAATCCGGATCCGGATCCTATTTCATGCATCTTCCCATTTCCATCTTTTTCCTCGTGGACGTGCGTCGTCCTTTGAGAGGAATGCAATTCTTGTTCTATCGTGCAGATGGTTTTGTTTGGTGCTTTTGCACGGTATTTCCATGATGGTGAACTTGTGCGAGGTTGCGATTTTGTTTGCCCGGGAGTTTTGTCTTGCTAGAGATTGTACCGCGATCAGTATGCATGTGAGCTGTGTTCAGGAAATCGTTAAAATTGCCAAAAGCACTTTGTTCGCCTAAGTGCACAGATCCTCTCTGCTGCACAAGCTTTGGAAATAAAGAGGGCAGACTGCACAGCTCGAAGGATTTGTCAGTTGTTCCACGTGAGAGGCGCGAGTGACAACGATTTTACACCGCCACCGGTATTTCGCTCTGCCATCTTTACAGGAAAGGAGATCGGTACACCTACATTCATATAGCAGAAGCGAGAACGAACGGTTAGTGGTGTACCTTATACTTGCGTTGATCATTGCAGCAGTGCTGAAAGCATAGTGCAGACAGCGGAGAGCCGCTTCTGAATTTCTGAAAGACATCCTGCGCGGGGCCCGGACACTGAAGGTGTCAGTATCGTATCTCAATGCCTCTGGGATTATGGTGGTGGGCCACACATATTTCTGACTCCGGAGCTTTCGGCCTCGCTGGTCAAGAGAAGAAACAGATGACAGAGAAACAGACAAAGAAATGGAAAGACAAAATGATCAAGTCAGTATGGAGTCAGAGATAAGTACAGTACAGTAAGTGGGGTGGGACCTCGACGGAAATGGAATAACCATGGCGAGCCATGCTCCCATGGTTTCATCAGACCAGTGGCAACTCGCCTGCACGGATCCTTCACATCGAAGTTGTGGTCTTGTCCACCGTTGTGATCCAGCATGCAACATGACACCCTCCTCTTCTCGGGATACACATTTTCGAAGTTGGTTTTGACCTTCACCCGCCCTTGTGCATGTCCTCATCCTACAAAATGAGCCTCCCCATAGTAGAAACACCAAATGGACAGGCCTCGTGATCTCAGAACTTTTTGTTCTTTTGCCGAAGCCAGGCGTGAACTAGGAAGATTTGCAGATTTTCCGGGGAACCGTGTTGTAATTTTCTACAGGCCACATCTATTTCGAACCCTACAGCACTCTACTAAATGGCCGAAACTAGTAAAAGGCTACGATTGACGCGTTAAGCCAGATGGAGGAAGAAGCACTTCAGAGTGGGGCCGCTCCATAGTTTCCTATGTAGAGAGCTTCCATGCATGAGGGTTACTTGAGCACAAACGATTCTTCATTTGGTGCTTTACAAATAAGCTGGCATAACTTACTTAAACCACGTCACTAAGTTCTGTTGAGTAGGAGCTAACAATTCTTCAATTTGTCTGAAGGCTGCTTTAAAAAGAGCATATTTTCTGAGGTAAAAGATAATTGGCAGTTGGGATTGTGCAGTTTTGGTCGTTTGTATGCGTGCCATTTGATCACTAAATCGAAAATCTTCCTCCAAAAGAGGAACAATGTAGAGTCAGGACGAAGGCTTCATCCGCATAGCATCATTTTCTTATGTTAGAATCTGGGTCAACGTTTGAAACCTACCGTCTTGAAAGGGTAGACGTTAACGGTGTCGAAAGTAGGTGGTAAACGCATGGTTGGGTTTAGGCATCTGTTGCTCATAACTCGGAAGGAAAATTTTGTAATATTGGACGCTGCGAACTAAATACGGATAGTCATTACTTCAATCCTACTTCTTCAACGCCGTTTTTCTTGACGTTTCTTATGACCTTCATTAGTAACTTCTAGCAGGCGTCGACTTCAGATTGTAATCAAGTCTTACTTAGAATTCCAAACCGGTGTAGGTCTTCCATTGAGACTTTTGATTCACGCATACTTGGGTCCAGAATTTGCAGTTAATGGATCCTTCTTCGTGAAACATCAAATGTTCCACCATCTTTTATTTTCTTCCCAATTTCATAAGCATTTTTTGTCAAGTCGTGTACCACTCAAAAGCTGGAAGGCCTCATGTGAAAGAAAAAGTCTGTAGGGTGAATTCGTCCACGATAGGATTTGCTGGATAGTTCCATGAAGCTTGATGTACAACTAAATGTCTACTGGGAAAACGTGTTTACTACTACTTGACAATGGATGATTCGAGACCGCCCCGAAACCCTTCATGCTCTTATAGGTGAAGGAAATCGATGGACCTAGCGTAGCCTTTTCACATTTAATGGGACACTAACAGGGTGTCTGGTTTATGGTTGCGTCTGTGAGACATGGGGGCCATGTCGACATGATTTGACAACGTTCTCGTGCTCTAGAGTTTCAGATGTTTGTAAATCAACGAAAAAGCGTGAGTCTTGGAACCTATGCAGGACGAATGATTGGCCTGGACGGCCACGCAACAAGTCTGCTGGCACGTTATCACTGCATGGTATTGTGAAATTCGTAGATACCCTTCTAGATGTAAAGGAGGAATCAGCAGATCTTGACTCTGTGGAACCTCGGAACATAACAGCTTTTGGCTCTGTCTTTTTCAATGTATACCCGACATTATCTAATCTTTAATGAGCCACCACCAATTTGGATATGGAGCTCGATAAAGTCCGCTTTCCGATTAGGATCTCCACAGATCACATTACTCGCTCAAAGGTTCACATACTTGACACTTGAAGTCCACTGAGAATTGAACGTTAGTCGTCCCCCTTTCCAAAAGCCAGTGGTGAGGAGGTACAGCTCTTTCTTGAATATTCACACTTAACCCGCAGGGTCATCAGTTTCTACCTTGGAGCCAGGTCTTGCTCACTACGGTATTCAGACCGGATTCCAGCATCAACTCGGAGGCTCTGACCTTCAAGGGTAAAATTACCCACTACTGTCACTAATGAAATTCTCAGTGAACTGAATGTTGAGGCCACTGCGAGCGTGCCCATTAAGGTTCTTGATAGCACCGCAGAACTCTGCACCGTCTTTGTGTTGGGGGTTTAATTCCAAATTGGGGACTCGACTCGTTGACGGGCTATAATTGCTCGCAGTCTTCTTCCAGTCCGGATCTGATGGACGGGCGCCTTTGACAGGTATTCCACCTCCACCAACCCGCTCTGATGGAATTGTCTAGATATGCATGGCCCGTGAACGCTTGCTTGGAGACTCCATCATCCAGGGGTCAAACATGAGGTCCGGTACTCTAGTTGGCGTGGGAGAGCTTCATAATTTGCTGTAATGATGAAGCTCTAACATGAAGACCTCGACACTTTCCCCGGGCGACTTCGTTTCGGGCCATCGCAGAATCGCTTGTCATTGGATTAACTGCGTCAATGGCCATTACTTGGGTGAAGCATACGGCACAAGATTTAAGCAATTTATTACGGCCTTTACCTTGTGCCAAACTGTCTGTCTCCACTCGTGGCCGACAACATTTTCCGCGACCCGCCTGGCCAGATCCGGGGCGTTTTACATTGGAATCTTCAAGAGTTGGGCATTGAGTTCTACTCCGCTAGTATTTGTGAGCCTGATATGCACTTTGTCCAACAGATTGGGGGCAAGTGGGGCCCTCCATGGGCCCCGTCTTGAGATCACCATCCTTTCGAATTGCCCGTCGTCGTCAGTCACTCATGTTGCGATATTGCGTAATGTGTGTGATGCATGTCAAACCGGTCTATCTCGGGACACGTCGAGTGCAATATAAACCGCTCAACGATGTCCCTCCGTATCCCACATTCCAATCATGTCTCCGCCGGTGCATTCTTGACACAAACTGGGTCCGCTTGGTAAAAATCGGCCAGAGTTCTGTGGACCGAGACCTCTCCTTGTTCAGCACTGGTCCAAGAAACCGTGGCCATTTGAAGCACCCCGGCCTTCCAAATGGGCTCGGATATCTAGCTGTATCATCAAGTCACCTTTTCCACCCCTGCTGAACTTGCTGAACGGCCCTCGAAAGGTTCGTCGGGGTTCGTAGCTCGGATTCTTCCGACTCGTGACGCAGTATCCGTATCCACTATATCCGCTCAAACTCAGGGCCGAACTAGAGGTCCACCCGTAAAGATTGCCCACCTCAGCCAAGGTACTCCTTGACATGACCATGGCCGAGTGCTGACAATGTCCCAAGTGAACTTTCTGTATGAGGGGTTAGGAGTTCACTTCAGAACAATGTCGTATGATCACCTCTTTGAAATAATACAAAAAACATGTACGAAAAATCGTGCAAGCGGGAGATAGATGTTGTCTAATATCGGGTCGCCAAAAGGAAGGATGAGGGAGATGGTGTGGGGCCCATGACATTTGCTAGTGACATCGAGGTGTGAGATTTAGGGTGTGAAACAAGGTCATAAGAATGTAACATCAAGGACGATACAAGCAACTCAGGTATGTCGTCGTACATTGGAAACTCATTGCAAGTTTCCGGATGAAACAAACAGCGACTGTCATTGAGTAGAGAATCGTGAGCCTCGATTGATATGACTAAAACATCATTCGCAGACAATTCCTAAGGATCTTAGGTCCGCATACCTTTCTGACAACTAGAAGCGTCTGAGCAACCTCTGATTAGTCATTAGTATCTTATACATTCTAGGATAGGTACATCCGATGCACCATCACGTAGAACAGGTTTCGAGCATGAATAATAGCACTAGAGCATTTACGTGAGAAAGTCCACATGCGAGAAGACAACGAGTAACAAAACGGCAGTGTCCTGTAAGCTGCGGCAGAGGTAATGAGTGGATCGCCGACTACAGTTCTCTCATGATCCTTGTCACACACGTGCTGTCCAGGAAATACGTGCCAATGTTCGTTACAACACATACACACGATACAACGGTTCCTTCTAAAGGGAAATCCTGTGACACCAGTGCATTATACAGTTCACTTCCATGGAGCAAATTTGTTGTGGAAGTTTCCCGTTAACAACGGTCGCTTACCTTCAAGGATACTTCTTATCCTGAGGCTGGAACTGCGCTATTCCGAAAGTACGAACTGTCGATGAACTTCGACTTCATCACCGCCAAGCCTCCTATTGGAGCTTAAGATGACGAAACACCTAAAGAAGGAAACCACGCGTACGCAGTTCCCCGTACTCTTCTTCATGACCGTGCTAAAAGAATATAAACATCCTGTGTCCAAAACCGTGACCAGCCAGCCAAACACCAAAAATCTCTATTCTCCCAGCGTCTTCGATTTGTGTATACCGGAAGAAGGTAGCTGTTGCTGTAGTTTCCGAAGAGCTCTTTCTACGTTCCTCGTTATGCGGTCATGAATGGGCTCCTGTATGCACAAAAAGAAAAAGTCAGCATGATTCTTGGACAGTTCAATGCAAAAGTTTTCTAAAACTCTTCAGTTTCTTGGTTAGTAGATCTTATAACCAACCTGTGTGTTAGGAAGCTTAATCTTCTTGCCGGTGATGGTCTCAAACAAAAGAATGTACCTGGATATAATCAATGTTCAGATAGTAGTTAGATTTAAACGAAAGTACTGTAAGAATTCTCATATGTTCATTCTATGTGATTGAAAAGACGAAAGTGAAGCTTTAGTATGCTGCAAGAGCTACAGATACCCTTATACTATATTTTTCGTAAAGAAAATGGACATAACACTGATGGTCATGGACAAACCTCCATGAAAGCTCCGAAACAAGTTCCGCTGGAGCATCTGGAAGAATCTGAGAGGGAAGCACGGCAGTTACAAAGTCAATTCTCAGCACGATAAATTGGAAGAACACAGGTCATTAAATATTGAGATGTTTAGTCTTCAGTACCTTGTCTTCGTAAGGGTTGCAATTATCCTTGAACCAAAGCCGTAAAAACTCCTGTACAATGAAACACAAAATAGTAAATGAGTTAGTGGAGACTACCATGTGGTGTTAGTCTATCGAGCTAGTGGCAGTTTATCCTTGAAAAAACAGAATGGAATACATAATTTTGAAGTTCACATCCAGCCTTTCATGCAAGTGCAGTTCACGACTAAAATTGTGTACACATCATTCATAAAGGCTTACCTTATCAATATTTTGTGGCTCCAAACCACATCTTTGGCGTTCCTCGTATGATGCAGCTACCCAGTAACGACTGGAATCAGGAGTATGTACCTATGGAGGAAAATATCCATCTTTGTTACAGCATTATTTACATATTTTGTTACAATTTGTATACTACATATAATGTCTCAGAACTTTCCCAGCTTACATCAATCCTTCATAGGTTCCTCAAAACATAAAGCGGTAGATAACACTCTTACCTCATCCAGCAGAACAATGGTGCCGTCAGCTGACTTTCCAAATTCGTACTTCGTATCCACTAACAGAAGACCATGTTTTCTTGCAACTTCCTGCCCTTTTCAAAACGCACAGCCACAAGTCTACTTTAAATGAGATAGACATTCTTGGTTGAACACGGCAAAATTCCTTCATCTTCCATTTCTCTTCGATACAGAAGAGTTAATGGTACTTCCATTGACTAAACCGACGAGCTATTTGTGGCGAAAGCTCTCTCAACAGACTTTTCCATCTTCCACAACAAAGGCTCCATACTACTAAATACGAGAATCCATTGCTGTCCCAGCAGGTTGCTCACACATCACTGCAATTTTAAACTTGAAGCTACCTGACCAAATGCAAAAAGCGCAAGGGCTCTTCGAGAAACTTCATCATAGTCCTCTTTCGACATTAATCCTTGCTCCACGATCTGCAGGATAGGGCATGTAACCAGAGAGTTAGAAAACAGAGCAGAATCAGAGTAAGGTTCCAGAGGTCATAAATGCTGGATATCGCTGTGTTCCCGAACGATATGTAAGACATCAGAAGTTACACAGAAGTTCAAAACATACCTCTTTACCAGAAATGGGCATATCGTGATCTTCAGCCTTGGTGGTTGGAGTGAGGATGTTCTCGTCTAATCGCTGATTTTTTACAAGGCCTGTGTAAAGAGGTGAACATTCAGTAATTACGTTGATAAATCAATGGAACGACAAAATGCAGATCACACAAATGAGACTACGAACTTCATATTCGACCAATGACCACACTCAACAAATACAGTCTGCTGTAGCACTTGAAGAACCTGAAGCCATAAGATTTGTACCTTCGGCAAGCTCATTGCCACAATAGTTGCGCACGCCTTTCTGATAGACTGTCCAGAGAGATGTACTGGTGCTACCTGTTACATAACCCCTCACTGCCCTGCATCCCACTTTCAACAAAGACTCCTCCACGAGCGTAATTGGAGAGCATAGTTCAGCAGCAAAAATATTTAGGTTTCATGGAAGCAGGTTGCGTTGCCCAGGGCCCGAGGAAGGAAGCGCACCTACAAATTCGACAGGAAAGACAGAGCATTTCCGGGCGATGGTGACATTCGGATCCGGGATGGAAACCACGGCGTTCGCAGTGATATGTTGTGAATTATCAAACCACCAGCTACTAGTTTCATTCAAGACCTGAAGGTACAATCATATCTTGCCAGATGAGATTCGTTCCTGATCGTCTAATTCACGACCCTCACTGAAATTGCAGATACGATTGACTTAATATTCAAATCGGCCAATTCTCCTGCCTTGCGCAACCCATGACGAGTGAAGTGGAAATGGATGGAAAAAGCAGCATAAGACTCAAGGAGCGACCGAGACAGTGCGCACCTGTCCCTTGAAGGGCACGGAGGCTAGAACTCTGTCGAAGGCACTTTGCCTATCAGTGGTTACCAGTACAAGGTGATCACCTGCATCGTAGATGTCCCTGACCTGAACATTTCGAATACAATTCATAGAGTAAAATCTCTGCAGGAGTATTCTGCGGGCAACTGGATATTTCAATAATTATTCACCATCCTATGCATCGGCTCCCCAAGTCAGTGTTTTATTAAAATTTACGGCCCACCAGCTCTCCTGTGCATTCACATAAAGATGAGATTGTTGCAAGTCATCTCCTTTCCTACTGAAAGAGAAAAACCATTCGTTACAATTTTGTCTTGCTGGTTTTCGTTCTCAAATTCTACACAAGTTAAGATTCAGCACTCTGATTGACCTTGCCACGAATTTTCTTCCCAATCCCCTTCACGGTCTCGTCGAGTTGTGTTTCCGTCAGGCAGTTAAGAAGAGACTGCGAAATCGCATCCGAGACTTCAGACCGCCGGGACTCCAATTCCACCTGCGGAGCGGCAGAGGACGACATAGCCCTTAGGGTCGACCCATTACCCATCGTCCTCCGCACTAGCAAGTGAGTCAAGCACGGCCTCTGAAGTCTGTCACAAAGAACTCGACCCTCCCTAATTCGGCTTCTCCGTGAGTTCAAAGTCAATCTTCCAATTCCTGTACCATTGGATTCGGCTCTCGTCTCGTTCGCCAAAGAACTCCTGCTGACTGAACAGACCCCGCAGCCAGAAGCAGAGACAGCAGTGGCAGCCATAGCTTTGTCTATGGTGCCCCTCTAGTAATGAATCTCTCGATAGAGTAAAATGAAGCACGAGTCACTCATAGAATCAGATTCCAACTCTTCAATTCGCCATACAACTCTCACTCTGCGCACTGCTGCGTTCCGAACCCTAAACCCTGAACCCCACCCCAAAGGCAAACGTGGTGTCCACGATCGGCAGAAACTCGCAAAGATTTTCACAAACTACTGTACGTGGTTGTTGGGCCAAATTTCAGAGGTAGAATATGCGTTTGGGCTCTGGTTTCACATGGCTATAGACATTAGCCGATTCCCAGGCGTGGTGCTTTTCAACTCTTCAGAGAAAACTTGTCAGCCAGAATCCACGAGAGGTTAGCCAAGTGAAACAAACTGCTGCCATGTGCATTCACCTTCTCCCACTCCATATCTAGATGAAGATGTTGAGAGTGTACTGTATTTGTAGCATGTTCTTGGGCGAAACAGATCCAGTATAATAACAAAAGGGATGGGAAGACCCATCAAAAGATTACAAGGAAGGAACCGAACATGGGGCTAGGTCCCAATAGTATCACACTCCTTTAGGGCACCTAAGATATCTAAGATGTCTACAAACAACACATCATCCGAAGAAGCGAAGAAGCATCACGTAACGGGATTGCTAGTGCTTTCTGTAAAGCAATGGAAACACGTTGCCTAAATAGGCTATACAGCAAGCTAAAGAGAGTGATACCTCATGTCACCTAGTATGGTAGGCTCTTGCGCACTCCCTCAGGAACATGTCGAAGTCGGTGTCCATAGCTCCATATAACTCCAAAGCTAGAGGAACAAAGAGGTGACCTCTCTCCATACCTCTATACTTGGAGACCTTGGCTACTGCCGCTCCACTCGTCACCCCCTCTGAAATTGTGTCTCTAGTAGGATCGATAACCACCACATCTGCCACATTGACCTGGTCCTCTCGAACCAAGTACAGGTCTGCCCTAACCCTAGTCGACTGCAAGGCATACCAACACTCTCTCCATATAAGGTATCCACCCTCTTGCGCCATAGCAAACACCACCCCTAATGGCATCATGGGTAGCTATCATATGTTCTCCTAATGGACAATGAGTCATATGAACACATGCTGCATCTAAAGTGATACCACACTCACATGTGAGTAATGAAGATGTAGATGGATGGACCAAGCCAAGACGGAACCTCATCGTTGTGGAGAAAGTAGCTGGTGCGAGTCGGAAAGCCCTGATGCATGGTTGAGCCAAGATCCACGAGCCTGCACCCTTGCCCGAGCAAGAGCGTAGACGAGCTCTGGTAGTACGAGGAATGGCCGGATCCACTAAGAGTGAATGTAGAGCCTACTGAAATTGTTGGTCCATCAAGATAGACCCTAGTCCAATCGGTAGCCAAAGAGGAAAAAGATAGAAACTCATGTTGTATCTCTCGTGGTAAAGCATATCTCGTATGTTGTAATAATACATGTAAGGAAAATGATCCCGTATTGATGTCCCTCGCATATATCTCCAAGATAGGTCTATCTGGCATCATAAATCGAGAAGATAACAAAGGTGCAAAGAGCGCCTAACTCACCAAGAATACCGTAGGTGCCGTCTCCTCCATAGATAATAAGCCTACCCCTCCACACGAAATTGGCAAAGATGTTTGTCCCCATGCCAAATCTCCAATCACACACTCGAATGTCCCAAGTCTGAGGATGTCACCAAAGACGCCCATGATCCTCCTATCAAAGGCTATCAAACGTTATATGAATGTAAGTGAAAGAGAAACCGTGCGAAGAAGTTACGTGGGTCGACGAGTAATACTAGATTACGGTATTTGTAGCATGTTCCAAGATTGAAGATAAAATCTCCCTCACGTTAGACCTCTTTTAACACACCACTAAATGAAGATTTGTGTGAATATGGAGATGTAAGACTGGCTGCTTCTTCGTGTAAGTGAGAATGGATTTGTACCAGGTCTTGGTCAGTCAAGGGAGTGTGTCGCAGTTTCCTCTACCTCATAAGTATATATTATGCTTCAGTACATTTTTCATTATTCAGTTTCGACTATGAGGAAAACGGTTTTCTTTCATATGAAGAACCGAAGAAAATGACCGAAATACAGAAGTTGCGTACACTTCTACCGACCAGGTATAGCTTCCTACATTGCATGTCCTTTTTCGCAGCTTGGATTCCTCCATATTATGGAGTCATGTCATGTGGTGATTGATACAAGAGAATTTAGTTTAATTTTAGCCATTTTTGACAAAGCATTTTTACACCCTTCTTTCTGAAATCAAACGTATGTTCAGTTGATGGCTAATGGCTCTAATGCGTTTTGAAGTAGTCAGCCAATGGAGATTATCGATCTCAAAGTTAAATAACACGATACTGAAGGATCTCTCAAGGAATGGTCGATCAAATTGATGCAAGTACCAAGCTAGTCGACAAACAAGCTGTAGCCCAGTATGCTATTTGCCAAGTGCTATTTCAAACAGAACTAACTATAAGCAAGTTCTAGAATTTTATATGCAAAAAGCCCTGTTCTCAAACGGTCTAAATCTTGGATTGGCCACCAGACCTATCTTGGTCATTGATTAGTGAACTTGGTATGTGCTTAATTATATTGTTTCGTTCTAGAATTTAGGGTAAGGTTATATTTCGGATGGAGATAATAAACGTTGATTGTATTTCATTGTGGAACAAAACAAAACAATGGGATGTATGACTTTTAGGCAACTTTCAATTGTCAATTTTCCACCTGTTTTATAAATTTATGATAAATGTACTAAAAGTGGAGACACGAGTCACATGGTATGGATACATGAATCAATGTACTGTATGTTTGGTCGGTTAATTTATTTCTAGGTCGTGGGAATCTGGTTCTCACATGCAAGAGCCTTCTAATAAAGCTGGCTTACTCATGTAATAATCTGCTTCATGTATTCTCAAAGTGCGTGAATGATTTAAGTGCTTGATTCCAAAATCCAACATCTTTCATTAGACTGGTAGCATATTTGTAAGAGATTTATTTGGTCCACTGAGCAGAAGAGTGCCGAAGTACGTGCAATTAGACCCAGTACTTGAACTTTAAAGAAACCTTTGAGAAGTTATGACCACTAGGTTTAGTTTCAAATTTGCGTGCGGTTTATTGCATCACGTATGTTTCATAATCTTCTTCTTGGGGCAGGGTGGATGCTCGATTTTGTCCTCCTCTTTGTAATGCAGCTATGGCATGGGCTTGCAAGTGTCATTTTCACGGTGAGGTAGGTGTGGATGATCCTCATCCTCCTTGGGTTCCGACATGAAGGTGTGTGTTCGGACCTTGGGGGTGGTGATGTTGGAGAAGACTGATCTTTGAAATGCTCATTGGTCCACACCAAGGAGAGTGATAATTATTTAATTACCAAAAAACAAAACCAAACCTATCTGTCAAAATTTGGTTGGATCTGGGTTTTCATCAAAAGAGGAGAAATGAATGAATGAAAAATAAATAAAGATGGTAATATTTTAAAGTTAAAGATATTACCCAATATAAATTAAAAATACAAAAAATTAAAATATATATATAACTGCTAGCGTCATTATGTTCAACAAGCTATAGCTAGATGGATCTTAGAAGTTTATGTGGAGTGATCCTGCTTGGGCTGGTTGGTCACAAACACACATGGTTGTGGCTGGGACCAATATCATTAATCAACATTTTAAATAAACGGTTTAATACCAATAAATCAATAAAGCCATACCATAAGTCACATTAAAATTCAGTTTTGGAGGCTCTCCAATCGGTAGTCTGGCACTAGAAATATATACTAGTCGTTGACTACAATTTGCCTTTTCCAGTTATCTACCTCATTCATCAATAGAGACAAAAATGTATATGTAGTAAAACCATATGGGTTTCTTTTCTTTGAAGGGATGTAATTTCAATACATTTTTGTCTTTTGTCAATCCCTCTTCGATTTTGCCTCGTCATATCAAAAGAGAGAATAAATGGATATATACAAAGGTTTATTATTCATTTGGGAGAAAATTTTCTTTTAAATTTTAAAGAAATTCTTCTTGGAGCATGGTGTGTGTTCAAGTTTGTACACCTTTTCGTAGTGAACCCATGACATGGACTTGCAAGTGCCATGTCATGGGTTCACTACGAAAAGGTGTGAATGACCCTCATCCTTCTTGAATTTGAGCAACCTTTCAACATGAAGTTGTAAGTCCGGACCTTGATAGTGATGTGGATGTTGGAGGAGACCAATTTTCGAACTGCTTTTTGCTTCTTGGTCCACACCAAGAAGACTAATATATATTTTATAATCACAAAAAACGAAATTCAAATCTAATTGTCCAAAATTTATAGGAAGTGAATTTTCATCAAAAGAGAAAAATATATTAATAAAGATGGTGTTATATAAATGATAAAAATATTTTAAAATATCACAATTTAAAAATTAAAAATATTTTAAAATATAAAATATAATATTTCATGATATATATTGTCAAAATTTTAAATAAATTTTTTTATCAATAAATTAATAAAGCCACATCATACATAAGAATAAATTTTTTTGTTTAATTCTTTTATCATTTTTTTGTAATTTTATTGCAAAAATATTAAAACCCAGTTTTGAACTTTTTATGCTATTTTTATTTATAATCGAAGACTAAAAATCTAAACAAAACATTTACTTCAAGTTTTCTTTTTTAATGGAGATAAAAAGTTTACAAAATGAAGTCATTATGTGTTATTGAATTTTTTTTCCAAGGATGGAGTATTCAATATGTTCTTATGTTTTGTCAATCTCTTTTGTATTTTGACTTTTGTCACATCAAAAGTGAAAAAAAATGAATATATAAAATAAACAAGGATTTCAACTTTTGTTTGCTTTAAAAAACTGATTTTTTTAAGAGGCATGGTGAATGCTCAAGAACCATGTTCACAATGAATGGATGCTTCTTATTCTCCTTCAATTGAAGAGTAGCTTCCCACATGAAGGTGTCAATTTGGACTTTAATGGTGTTGGTGCTATAGATGTTGATAGAAACTGAGCTTTGAAATACTTCTTGCTTATTGCTCCACATCAAGGAGAATAATAAATATTTTATTTTAAACATATAAAAAATAAATCCATACATCAAAATTTAATTGGAAGGGAATTTATTGAAAAAAATGACTGAACTGAGAAGTAAATAAAAATGATGATATATAAATATTATAAATATTAAATGATATAACATAAAAATTAAAAATTAATTTTTTAAATATAAAATTTAACATAACATAAAATATATAATTAAACTTTGATCAAATTTTTTTGGTAATGTCATTGAAAAAAAAATAATTAAATTTTAATATTGATGATTTTTTGCTATTCAAATCAACAAATTGACTATAAGAATCTAGTTATATAAAAATTTTTATATTTTTGGTTTATTCAAATATTTAATTTATGAATTTTTTATACAAATTAAGACTATAAGTATACTCAATAAAAAATCTAATATTTTTTTATTTAAATTTGGACATTTAAGCTATAGATTTTATATGGCTATCTAGATACTTGACATCTTCTTCCTCCCAACTTCTTCTTTGTAGACACTATCTTTATATTGCCTAAAACTTCATCAAATTATGTGTTGATCAAACATAATTTGAAAGTTACATTGTGATGCTCCTTTTCATGATCAAATAAATTTAAGTTTAAAATATTAAAATTAAAATTAAAACATTTTTGTTCTAATATTTTTTTAAAAATCATTATTTAATACCAATATTGCTGACATTTTAGATACATGGGGTTTATTGTCTAGCAATGCTTTTGTTCTAATTTTTTTTTTAACTTGAAAACATATCATTGATTAGCAAAAAATTGAACACGGTTGAAATCACACGAACGTTGGATGCCTTATTGCATCTTTACCTTGAACTAATCATGATATATTTAATATGTTTTGTTAAAAAATATTTATCACAAGTATTGGACATACTCATTCACTAATTATTGGAAAGTTAGAATAGTTAGTTTAATGGATGAGGTTGAAGCTAGATTCTATAATCCCACAATTTACAAAGATGTGAAGAGCTTATTTTCATGTTTTATATTATCATGTTGCAGGAGCTCCACATAATCGTTTTTGAAATAATACTTTGCTACAAATCTAGCCTTGTACTTACTTAAATTTTTATTTGATTTCATACATGCATTATAATCTATAACACAATTTCCTCCTGTAAATTCAATCAACTTTAATAATTATTGTGGATTATATTGTTGCAATGTCCTACTACATAATTTATTGTTTTTTAAATTTTTTCACAATTTTTTAAAAATTTGAAAGTTAATCTATCAAATTATTTACATCATACATGATGTACATCCAAAAAAAATCTTATGCATCAATATCTTCATAAGATATATGACCATGTTTTCTCTCCTTATGGCATTTGAAATAATCAATCTTGCAGGTTTTGATGAATCTGTTAAGCTTTTTTTGATTCTCTCCAACTCTTTAATGTTGTTACATGCATTTTGCTAAAGATGTGAATTCTAGACAGTTCATAACTTGTCATAATGACACTCATATAGCAAATGAAGAGTTTTATTGTACAACAAATATAATGATTACATCTTAAATATTTTACTCTATAAATATATTAAAAAATTATTTTATAAATTAAAATTTTCTTTCACTAAACATAAATCTCTATTAATATATAATTGAATAATAATCAGATTTCAACATCTATATACTTTTGAATCATTCATTACATTCAAGATCAAACTTACAATTTAAAGTGAAAGTTCAAGAGAAAGTATCATTTTTGAACTTGATTTAAAGTTTTATATTAAAGTAAAAGGTTTAAATCAATTTACAGTCTGACTTGGACTAAAAATAAATAAATAAATAAATAAACTTGAGACAAAGAATACTTGTCCTTACAAGAAAATATCATTGAAATTCGTGACTTTGTTTCTCAATGAACTTGAACTTATGTTTAAGACTATCATAAAGTTTGATTGTATTTTTTTAGAAAGTCTGAAGCACAAAATTTTATAGAAAAGTAAATATTTCTACACATTTAAACATTAACAAGTGGAAAATAACAAAGAAGTGAATTAATATTCTTTTAAATTTTTAAATTTTGATTAAGAATAAACATGCAAATTTAGTTACTCCCAAATATAGAGTAAAATCTTTTAAACATTTTAAGCGGTTAAAAAATTAGACAGGTAATAATTACACAGGGCTGACTGTAATAGAGTTTCTATTAGAGATGGACTGATAATTCCAATAGAATGTATTCATCAGTTATTTTGAATTATGTAATTGTACCGTATACTAATTTGCCGAGTCACGATTATTTGACTGAAAGGTACCAGAAAGAGAAAGGCTTGTAAAATCTTAGGTGCCGTGATATATGAACAGATAAGATATATGAACTTCATCAACTTCCGGGACATATTTCCAAGTGTGATGCTATTGGGGCTAGCCCCATGTTCCCGGTTTGGTACGTTTTGATGGGGTCTTCCCATCCCTTTTGTTATTTTACTGCGTCTCCCTTCTTATGCATGAGTTGATGAAGACAAGTGCGAGTATACTGTATCATTTACTGTAAGTTAATGAAGGAAAGCTTTGAGGTATGTTGGCATTCACATTCTGAATCTCTGTCCGTATCCACTTTCCCAATCCCTGTACACATATACTACAAACTGTATTCTCCATACTAGTACGTACTTGTGACCCGAATGTATGGAACTCATGACTACCATCAAAACAGGGAGGCTACGAGATCCTGTACGTCGAATTCTGCATTTGTTCGTCTTTACTTAAAAATATGATTACAATAATACCACTGTACAACCAGTATCATTACCTCCTATGTACGTCCCTTCCCAAGGGAATCCTGGACACGGACGAGCGGTATGACTTTCATGTCAGATTCTGGGGTTGCGGGGGATTTTGTTTTCAGAGGGGACAATTGTTGATCTTTCACAGCCAACTTCTTGTAGGAGTAGAAGTTTGCAGCAAAGAGATAAACTATGAAATTGATGGCCTCCATGATAGAGATCAGCCAGTAGAACTTGGTCAAGCCTCCAGTATTAAATTCACTTGTGAGCCAGCTCTCTCCAGGTCCATCGCCAGTGTACTTCTTGACAGAGTTCACTGTGCCGGTGGAAATGAACCTTCCCAGTGCCTGACCACCGAATGTCAGTGCCATCGCCAGGCTGACCATGTTCTCAGGGCCTTCCTGGTAGAAAAGCTCCAGCTGAGCAGTTCCCAACAGCGGGTTGCAGATGCCGCTCACGACCAGCTGAGGGAGGAGCCAGTAAGCGCTCATGGGAACTCGGCCTTGCTTCACCTCGAGGGCCGTCAGATTGTGAGCTTTTATTGTGTGCACCCTCCTGATCTCGACCAGGGCCGAGACCACCATGGCTAAGGTCGCCAGGAACAGAGCCATGCCGATTCTTACAAAGGGCGATAGACCTCTAGGATGACCTGTGTATTTCTTGAAAAACTTCACCAGGCAGGTCTCGTAGATGAAGATGAAGATCAGAGCTCCGATCATGCTTGCACATGTGATCGTTGCCGGAGGGATTTTGAATCCTGGCCCCATGCTTCTATCCATTCCCGCTGCCTGCTGGACGTTGAATGTGAATTCCTGGGCCGCCATCAGGTATAGGAAGCTACAGCATACCCAGATGGGGAACAGCTGAATCACTATTTTCAACACTTCGACGTGTGTTACTGTACTCAGCTTCCAGCCATACCACTTATCATTGAGCTGCTGCTTGTGTTCTGTACTAGCAAATCCGGAAGCATCACGAGGGACGATTGCCGCCTTGTCCAAAAACCTGTACATAAGAAAGTTACAACCATCATCTCTAAATGTTAGATTGTTCCAACATGTGTGAGAGATTCAATCGAGAGTTGAAGTTGTGCATGTTAAGCTCTAATGAACATTGGGCACCCAAACGAATCATCTGCAAACTTCAGTCATTTGATGTGAAGTGTCAATGTAACTACTTACATCAGCGAAATTCATAAATTCCTCCATTTTTAGGTAGACACGTTGTGTTCAAATTCTGAGTTACAATTGTGGAAGAATTAACAATCTGTTATCCAGATTCTGAGTCCTGAACAGTGATCTCGTGAATATCATCAGAATCGGGTAGAATCAGACTGCCCCTCACCTCAATCTGTTGGTGTGAGCTACTTTTCGAACTCGATCCGTCTTGCTGGTTTCATACAACTCGGAAGCATCTGCTGGCAGTGGCAAACGGCGATTCCTTATAGCCGCAACAACCACTTGAGCCAAAGCTGTCACTGGGCTGCCGACGGGTCGCTGATGTCTGCATCAATCAGGTGGCGCTGTGATTAAAGAGAAACAAAGTTTACACTTTTTGCAGAGAAGGGCCAAGGTGAAGAACAATGAGACTTTTGCCAGGGACAAATCTACACGACTGGACTCCTCACAAATGCCATACATTACGTATTCTATCTATTTTTATCGTGTTGGTTGTTGTTTTTTGGTCTTTTGTCTGGTCCGTTGACCATGTTGGGTCCACAATGACTTTATATTCTTCGTGACTTATCATTCACTAGCTCTGTGTAAAGCTGAACTTACAGACCACTGTAGATTTAAACCACGAGGAACATGTACAGAAGCAATTATCAGTTGAAGTTGATGGATGTTGTGTCAGTCGTCGCAATACCTAGCTTATGGAGGACTCTGACAATCAATTATGGAGAGATTTCAAGCATTCACAAAATCCTTTCCCTGCAAACTTTTGTACCCGCTTGTCTAAAAGAAATGCCGAGGATGTAATCAAGTCCAATCAGATTAAGCTGCGTCATATTGCTGAAGCTTTCAAAACAGTAGGAAATATACCTGAAGAAAGGAGTGCCCATGGAAAAGACGATGGCGCTAAAGAAGAAAAAGCCTGCCATGATACCATATCCTTGCTTGAAACCAACATCGGTCTGGATCCAGAAGAAGAGCGTGGAGGCCACAAACAGAGCAGCATTGTAAACGGCGAAGTAGATGGAGAAAAAGAGAGTTCCTTTCTTTTTCTCCACGGGATCCGTCTCGTCGAATTGCTGCTGGCCTAACGACAGGACGTTGGGCTTGATCCCAGCTGTCCCCATGCATGTGATGAACAGCCCTGCCATGAACACGCTTTGGATGTGTTGACTGGCAGGTTTGCAAACCACCTCATCGCATCGAGGAGGCACCAACGCTGGAAGTGATACCGACAGAACCAGAGTTACCAGGCCCTGTATATCACTCCATCAGATCAGCTTGCCATTCACTGGATTTTCAGCTGAGCACATATCTAACATCTTCTTGGGCAATTAATTTAGAAGGGTCGAGGGGGTGAGAAGAGTAACATACCGCAGCGTAGACTACACAGGATCCTATAATGACCCAGAATGGACCGAAGAAGGCATCTGCGAGGAACCCAAAGAAAATTGGAAGCAGCAGTGATGTCCCGGTGAGGTTGGAGGTCATGTTGGCAGCAGTGGCAAAGTCCAAGTGCAGAGTGTTGACTGTGTATTCCATGAGGTTTCCGGTGATCACCATCAGGACAATAGAGTTCCCGAAGGCCAGAACTGTTACATCATAACCATTTTGGCACATGGAGAAGTAAGTTAGGCTCGGTACCATCAGAGCTGGATGACTTTCAAGTATCCAGATACACAAGTACTATGAAGCTCAGAGATCCTTACAACTGAGGAATAGCGTTTGCACTGCATGATCGAACCTCTGTGGCATCGTCATCTTAGCAATTCTCAGACCAAAGAGCTTCTTGAAGTTTCTACTGACTTTGGTATCACAGAAACTGAAGAACTGCTCATCACATTTCAATATGCTGATCAAAATTCAAGCCACTTATGCTTAACTTCAAGGAAAGGCTGTTTCCTGAACAAATCTATCCATAATATCTTAACAATTGACAAATATAATACACAATTTCTAGAAAAAAAAGATACACTGTCAGGAGGAAACTGTTACGAATCTCCGACTTCTGACTTTTTCTCTAGTCCATAAATCATGACCAGTGTATACATCACAATATCCGTTTTTCAGTTATTTACACAGGATAACAGAACTTGAGAGGAGAGAGAAATCAGACATTTTATCAGTTTTTAATAGGGCTGGTGAAGTTCTCATCGTAAGTCCTTTCGGATGTTTTTCGGGCATAGATTACACTGTCGCGTTCATGCTGAACACTTTCAAACCGAGTGGCCCAGAGTGGCACAGACAACTCTAGACCCTCCTGAATTGCTAGGACAGGCGCAAAATGTTACCGTAAACGAACGCAGCCGATCTCCATGTCCCCGTCTTCGTCTTGTCTGATGGTTCTCCTCGTAAAGTGACCGATCCATCTCCCACAGCTCTATCCAAAGGTAACACATTATGGCTCCTCTGATCTTCTAGACCCATGTCCGATACCGGAGAGCAAAACTACGCATATGTTTTATAATACTGTGCCTTACAAATATCAGAAAGTTTTGTCAAACGAACGCCATACAGGATTGCCATTGCTTCAGATTTCGTACGAGCATGAGACGCAATCAATTTTCTATCGATTGTGCAGATTCGACATATCTGAGCATTATAAAAAACCACTCTACTGTAGGTACGGTACAGCTAGTTCTGCCACAATTTTGCATCAGAACTCTGGACATTAGACGTTAGTCTACTGTATAAGGCCACAATGTAATGCAGTAGCCAACGTGCAGATAACATATACTGCTCTCTATGGCACAAATGTATGCCGAGAATCGAAGAACGAAGGGCAGATGAAGGTTGGGCTCCCAAAGAGAAGGTTTTTCTTACTTTAAGTCCACTCTCGAAGAGAAAAAACTGAGCAACTGGGTGACGTTATCCTCGATCTGCACCTTCGCCATCAATGCCTTTCACGAAAAAGGCGCCTGCTACGGTAACCAGACGACATCAAGTACGCGGGTAGCTTGATTCCACAGTTGTATTGAGTAGTAAAGGCGAAACACAGACAATTTAGACCAATTTGTACAGTCTAATAGTAGACGCTGTCCTGAGTATCGAACAATATCGCGCATGCAATAACATCTAAAATGAAACCTCGATATTTAACATCATTGGTAACAGATTAGATAATTACATTAGCAAAGAAAAAAATTAAAATCTTATACATATAGAATATGATTTAATCATATTCTATATGAAGTCTATGAGAAAAAATTGCGTATGTACCATTGGATACCCAATGTTGAGATTATAATATTGTTGCAACCTTGATCATGATACACTGAAGAGTTAAAATAATCACACCTTTGTAAAACAACAAAGTAACTGAGAATAATGCACATGCTCGGTAATTGCTTTTAGTGCTATAATTGAGTTTTTACTCTAAATTTATCTAAATGCATATGTGCATGCTCTCCATTTGATATTTTATCTTATAACCGAGGTATTGCTTGTGATCCTCTAACGTATTTTCAAGAAAAAATCCATATGTTCTAGAATCAAGAAGAAATTTTCAAAAGAAGAACAAATAGATTTGAAAAGTTCTTACACTTCCACACCGTTTCATTTTCTAAAAATATTTTCTATCTAAACTTGGGAAAATATATTTTCGTGCACATACATATACATCACAACATACATCGTTGTCATATGTCAGCTTTTGAGAGTGTGGCTATGATGGATATAAGCTAGTGGTGGAACCTATATTGTTTGTAGCTCAAAGTGGGTTTGGCTTGTAATGTTTATTTTATACTATTGTTATGAGCGGAGTGTAGTTGTGGATATTTTGAGAGTAGAAAAGATTTATTGTGATACACTTGTGTTCATGTATAATGATGATATATATTGTGATGTTTGAAACTTCAAAACCTCCACTTCAAGGAACCCTAATTATAACTCTACCCCTAGAGCCATAAGTCTCTTAATGACACATACATACATAATGCATCACAACATACATTGTTGTCATATCAAATATCACAATACATAGATCGTCATACACCAACACAAGTGTACCATAATCGTCCTTCTATTTAGCAGTTAGGTCCCATTAACATGATATGTCCTTCATGGGGCTAAGATCAAGAGTCCATGTGCTACAATGGCTCATCATTAGTCGCATGTTTGCATTCCATATCATGTAAGGGTCAAATCAGCTTGCTTGCTAATTGCATCGAGGACATTTATACCATCCATTGGGCACCACATTGAGAGTATATATCAACATACTAGCCGCTCCATAAATTGATCCACATAACATACATCTCAAGCATGCATGCACAATTGCCAAACTTAGATCCATAGAACCATCAATATTTGGAAGATGACATGATGCACAATTACACACATGATCCTTCCAAATCACATCATCATGAACCTCTAGTACAAAAACTTCAAAAGGTAAAATGTCATGTACTCATAGAATTGTGCGACTAACAGTAACATCCAATGTGATCGATGCACTCTTTTGCAAGTAAATGAAATCATCAACATAAAATTTGTGAATTGAATTTCAAAATCCAACTCCTTGGATGATATCATAGCGCAAAATATCTCTATGTTGAGCAATAGCTAGATTTTCAAATGTCATGGACGTTGCTCTACAAAATAGTTTTGCCTTTTGAGAGCACTTTAATCCAAACATTAGGGTTATCTAAGTCCAACTGAGTCTGGATGAATGACTACAGATAAATCATGATCTCTACCATATAATAGAAAATACGGTGAGAAGGATGCTAGAAATGCTTAATGACTAAAATAATTGTCCATGACCAACCACGGTAGTTGGATGTCCCAATCTCCTAAATGATCTTTCTACAAGCCAAACTTTCTTAGTCCTTGTTTCATCCTCTAAAAAATTCTCTCCGCCAAACCATCAGCCTTAGGATGATCTCTTGAGACGGTCTTGATCACACAAACTTGAAATTTGTCCAAAAACTCTATACCTCGGTCAGTCAACATCTCCGTTTGTGCACCAAATTGGCTAAGCATGGAAGCTAAAAATTCATAAGTTATTCCCTCATTTGATTTTTCACACAATACCATCGACTCAATCCATTTGAAAAAATACTCCATCATGACCAACACATATCAATGATGTCATATAGTCTATGAAAATGGTCGTGTAAAATCCAAGCTTTAACGATAACCAAGTCCAATAATTGGTAGGGGATGTAATTATGTTGTAAGGGCATTGAATGATGTCTGAACACAATCATATATCTTACATTTGCCACAAATTGATGCACCTCAATTTGCATACCTCTCCACCAATAGTGACTTTGAAGTAAGCTATATGTCTGCTTCATTCCAAAATGATCTAACTTCTCATGAGCATGTCTAACCAACTATGCTCTCTAAGGTGGAAGTGACACAACATAAATGTTGTCATCTCCCCATATACGAGGAAGTTGTTTACCTCCCATCTAAACCATCAAGCTCTTTATAGAACTTGATTCTGCTCCGTAACACTCAAAATGCCCATCAAAGCAAATGTACAAAGATACGCCAACACTTTCATGTCATCATATATATTGGGTTAATAGAAAATTGTCCTCAATCTAAGTGTGTGAGGATAACATATCCACTTTATGATCCAAACGGGATATCATATAACTCACAAGATTAATGATCTTTGCTAGTATTTATACAACTTTCAAGAACTTAAAGCTATCATCATGGTCTTGCTATTCCAAGAGGGTTAATCCACACTCAACATTGCATATCTTAAATAATGTTGATGACCCTATTTGTTGCATCTCCAAGTACATCAACACTGGCTTATATTCTCATCTCTTCAATAGGTCATCTAGGAGTCATGGATAAGGTATTTAGTGCCTCAGATAGTGTGAACGACTGAGGAAGTCTAACTTGCCGTCTAGTTGCCCCTCTTTGCGATCAAACTCCTCTAATGCTTCTATAGACTCAATAATATATGTTTCACTACAAGTCACAACAACTATACATGGTTATGGCACTACACACATAAACTCTAGAACATCTCTATCATATGAAGTGGAGTCACCAGCTCTAGAATTTGACCTTTGTTGGGCTATAGTCATACATGTTATCTTCTGCTCCAAGTGATTCACCTCATGACTAGCCTCATGGCTACCACTTGACTAGAGGTTGATCCTCTATTACCATCCTTGCCTCCTTGAACTCCTCATCCTCTTTTATTGTCATGGCACTTCTCACTAATCACAATTGCAGATGGAGATCAAAACATCTATCAATCATATGACCATATTTGTGACAATGCTCACATGATTTTGATCAAAAAATATTCCTTCTTGTGATGAGGCCCATCAGATGTCCAACACACCATCCTTGTAACTGATTGTTGATCTAAAAATGATGACAATGGTCTCAATCATGCATCTTCATCACTCGGTTTAGATGGTGGAGACTACCCTAATGTCTACCATAACCACTCCGGGTTTGTGTTATAGATTGGTAACATAAAGGAGTTGATGAAGATGAAGAATCCTTTTTGAACCTAGCAGTCACCACTCTCTCCTCCTGCCTGTTGAACTCAATACGCTCTACAAGACAAAAGACAATGGCCAACATAGGTGATGTCTAAAGTAGTAAGATGTCATCTTTCACTCTATGTCTCAACTCCTTATCCAATATGTCATACCAATATTGGTCAGCTTGTGCCTCTCTCATCCCATGGGTAACACTAATCAACCGATGCATTCATATATACATCTCTCAAACACTCTCCCCAATCTTTCGTTGGAACTATTATAAGCCTCTTAGCTTGTCAATCCTCACCCTGTGATAGTCTCTTCTCAACTGCACAAAGAACTCTAGAATATGCTTAAAGGTTGAAACTTCTTAATTCTTCCCAACTCGAGTAGCTCCAACTATATCATTTGATACAAGTTGAGAAGATGAATTTGCCCCATCAAACACTATACCATAAGTAATAGATATGTAGTTTGGAGATCAATATTATCTCCAAAATTCAATTTCCTTAGGATGTTCATGCTAGAACTCATGATAATCATTCATCAATGGATTCTCCAAATCTTGAATAGTCCCTTTCAAGCCATAAAAATCTAAATTATGTAGACTTGCGCATCTGTTGCATATCGCATGAGTCAAACTCCTAAATGAAGTCATCCAACTCAATGATACCCATTGTACTAGAATTTCATCTAGGATCCTTGGGTGGCCCCCTAGATATTATCCATGTCCCACAACAAGGATGTGGGAACATACTATAAGATATCATTAAGCACAAAAACATCCATCAAAGATCTCAAACCCATCTAACTTGGACTGATATAGCCTCATGAGGGCAATAAAAAGCACCAAAACTAACAAGATACTCCATGTGGACTCTTTTACTCCATAAAGCTACAACACTTTAGACTAAACTTATCCTTTCAGGCTTTTTTTTATAATGCACTCGCCAACATTCAGTAGCTCAAATTTCGGAAATGTGAATTGTAGATGTTGATTTACGTCATTAGATGGTTTGGGAGTTGTTGCAAGAGAAAATTTCGTAAAGAAAAGCATTTAATTCTATGAGAGTTGATTAGTGAGTAACATATCAATAAAGAGAAATCCAAATGGATAGAGGTAACCCTAAAATAAATGGAAGTAGAGAGAAGTGTAGTCATTACCGCTTACTTGGATTATATGTTAAATATAAGGAGTCAATAAAAGAATATGACAATTGTACTCGATATGAAAATAATCATAGTATATAACCAAGATCTTGTGTCATATAAGCATGTTATCTAAAAACCTAGCGTCAAATTAAAGTTTACCTAGACAAGGATAGATCATAATATGCATTTATACATAGCGTGTAGGGATTTATAAAAAGAAATATATATACATATTAATATAATGTTATGATGTTTTGCACTTTGGATAACCATCCTTAGTTTAGCTAAATTATAGATTAATTATAAATACAAAATGTGATGCATATGATTGAAAAAATGAAAGGTGAATTTGATTTGCATGGAAACAATACAAGGTGGTTATCATGCATGAATGGAGTAAATAAATGTGCTAGATGTTTGTAATAATTGGCTAGTATAAGATAATGAAGTATGACCTTTATGCATAATAGCCATGTGATATTTTGTACTTTTCCTAATCCTATAGTATATAAAGAAATAGTATATACAGCAAGAGAGAGTCATTGAAAAATCATATCAACATATCATTTTGGAATCTATTATCTCTATATGTCATAACTATGTGGTATAGTTTGAATTTTGTATTCAATCTAGTCATAGAACATATAAAACAAGGGAGATGAGTGGAAAAGCATCTCATTTTTTGAATCCATTTTGAAATCTATTATCATCAATGTTACAATAAAATATGAATATTCTTATTTTTCTTATAAATATTGATAATTTTTCTTGAAAAAGTAATCTTGATTGATATCATAGGTTAAGAAAATAATATTTTTTAGAGGTTGACACTAGTCATTGAGCTGCAAGTAGTGAAAGGTGATTGTTGTGTATGTGGATGATCGATGGAGAATTATTATATATCAATTTATTATATATTAAGAGAACAAGGTTAAGAAAAAATTTAGTTTACCATTTTGTTATAATTTCATGGACAAAATCATGAAATCTTGAGATATGACCTTATGAGTTGTTATAGAATGTTACTTGGTACCTCATAATCTATATTTAAAAGTAAAAAATGCAAACCTTATGGTTGAAATGTCACATAAAAAATAACATATTACTGCAAGCTTATGATTCTTTACAATGAAAGGAGTTATAGAAGTCATAGTTGAACTTAAGATTTCTCTATATATTGAACCGTTAATAAACATGTCTCAATATATTGATTTAAATTTACAAACTATCACAATTTCACGAAACACTAAAACTATGAGAAATATGATTTAAGTTTATATCAATCAAGTAAAAATGTACAATATCATAATCCATTCATCTCTATAATGTGTTTTGTGAAGTAAACTCCAATTCAAAATAGACTAATTTATACAGTATCATAGATTTTGACTTTCAAGTAAACATTTTGCCTTCCACTTTCATATGTTGTAGTTCATAGCACCATTGAGCTTATTATCATTTGGCAAATACCCGATATTCTTAGAAGCCAAGGTTATGCGGTACAAAATCTATTTGTGGATAATACATTGTAGACACTAGTCAAAATTTATCTCTCTTTTGTTAGAAATAAACTTATCTACACTCATAAACTCTACAGACTTTCCGTAAAGATATGTGTAACCAAGATTGAGTTCTCAGTCTTGGTTACACATATAAAATTCTCATGAGCAACTTTCTCATCACATAATGCTCCATCTTTAGTGAGCTTAGAGAGGCTAGTGTACCTTTATCGAGCATCATTCCTTTTGTACGGTCTTTCTACGATTCACATTCTTCTCTCTTCTATCAGCGTGGCTTTTCCGATGAGGGAGTCACCATTCTACAATCCGCCGCTGGTACCCGACAAGGAGATCATTTGGGAGGATCCCTATTTGGACTCATTATAGAGTTCTTTTGTCTACTGCTTTGGCCATGTTTGGTTGTGTGTTCCACTCCTTAGCGAATGATACACCTATTGTGAGCCATGTAGACCATATTAGGCAAGCCTTTGATTACTTGACTACAGAGCTTTATTTTGTAGGTTTGAGAGTCAAGATGTCAAAGTGTAGGGTTTGGTCTCCTTTGGGCATTCTTCCTCATCTCCAGCTTCTAGTGGGATGTATAACATTGACAGATGGCTTACGTATTCTAGGAGTGTTAGTAGGGTCCAAGAATTTTGTCTCATGCTACCTAGACGTTGCACTTGCTGAGGATGTTTTGCATGTAGATGACCTTCATCTACTAGGGGATCCATATATGGTTTTTGGTATACTCTCATCTAGTATTGCTCGTCGACCCACAAATCTTCTCGGCAAGATTCCTCCTTCACTTAAATTCATATCACGTTAGAAAGCCTTTTGGATAAAAGCATCATGGTCGTCTTTGATGACATCATTGGACTAGGGACCTTTGAGTGTGTGACTGTTAGAAGTTAACTCAGGTCTTGAGTAACTCTGGTTAGTTTGATTATATTTAGTTAGACTAGGGCTAGAGTTGGTTCTACTATATAAGAGGGCTGACATAAGTTCTCTGTGACACAATTAGGATATTCAGTAAAGTGACTTTGTGTGTTCCGTGGACATAGCCTTAGTGAGGTGAACCAAGTATTTCCTTTGTCGTCTCTTGATTGCATGTGTGTTTCTCTGTGTATTGCTATTTTGGACCTACAATTGGTATCAGAGCGATTGGGATGGTCGAAACTGTTGAAGGTATATATTCTGAGGAGGACGTCGTTGTTCATGTTGTGGTGGTGTCTGGTTATGACGTTCGATCGAGCAAGCCAGGGTTGCGTGTCTGACGCTAGGAAGCCTCGCTTGGCACGGTTTTGACTACGGGTGTGAATGATTCATGCAAAGGTTGTGAAAGACGGTGAGGGAGCGTTTTAGAATGGACGCTCGACATGCAGCACTACTAGACTGCTCAATTGCATCGGAGGTCATGGCAGTGAAGAGCAGGGAATTGTGCGGGTTTCAGTAAAGGCTTCCTCGGCTGTAGATAGGCGGAGTTTAGTAAACCAAATGGTGAATGGAGGTTTTTACTTGTTGATCTCGTACCGTCCTTTCTTGTGCGGATCTGGCCGTTGCCTACACATGGCTCATGTTGTTCATAATTCACCTATCTTAAGATTTCGAGGATCAGAAATTTGTCGACGTTAGGGCCTGAGTCTCGACTCCCGACCACGCTCGCCCTTGCGCCTACGCAAATTTTTCTTGCTTCTATCCATGCTTGCCTTCGTTGCTGTCGATTGCTCCTGAATCCCGATTGTAGCCGCGCATTAGCCAATCAGAGAGGAGCGGAGTGCCATGGAAGGAAGCACAAGAGTCGAGAGACGGTGTGGCGAATGCTGATCGGTTCAATTGGTGAAGCAACCAGTGGAGTTTGAATTGGTTCTTGGCCTCGTCTGTCTATGGCAGTTGCGCTTTGGTGTGGGTGTGATTGAGGTTGGATTTGGTCGGAGTTCTCTGGAAGCTTAGCCTTGCGAGGGAGGGTTGGAGGGACAAAGGTATGAGACGAAACTGCGCACATGAAACTGTTGTGATGGTGACATCCGGCTCAGCTGATCGATGCAAATCGCGTGATTGAAACTCCCGACGTAGCTCTCAGGTTTTTGGAGGAGGTCAAGAGCATGCCTTGTTAATCAAAATCGGTGCCGGAACAATCATTGGTGAGCTGTCGATGCTGATATGGAGACATAGAGGAAGGGCGTGTGTGCACACGTGTCAAAGGAGTATTGCGCGCATGCCTTTTTTGTTTGTGGCGATGCTTGCAAACGACAAGCGCAGCAAAAGTAGTATCAGGGTGGTTTAGGGATTTTGATCCCAGGTAAATTTCCTTTATTGTCATATGAGTGGGAAGAAGTCAAGTTTGGAGGTTGGATAATCGAACGACACAAGGGACGAGTTCATGGCCTAGACGAAGCGAGATGGCAGTCATGAAGACATGAGGAGCCGGATTTGACATTGTCAAATATGATGTGCGAGGTGACTATCTTCGGTGGGAGAGGCAAGTCAAAGGCAAGTTGAAGGCTTCCGGTTTAGGCAAGTCATTGAGGCCTAAACCCTCTACATTCAATGATGAAGACTGGAAGGACCTTCAGGAGCAAGCAGTGAGTATTGCTATACTCCATTTACAACCTTCAGTTCTGAAGCAAGTTGATGAGTATGACAATTGTACTTTATTGTTTGAGGCTCTTCAGCGATGGTTTCATCGCAAAGAGTTATCAAATAGGTTGTACATCTCCTTGAAGCTCATGAGCTTCAAGATGAAAGATATAGATACGAAGATACAAGATCACATTGATGCCTTTGGTGATAATGTTATTGATCTTCACAATCTGGGGGAGTAGATAATTGATGAAAGGAAGACCCTTCATCTGTTAAGTTCATTACCTACTTCATATCAGTCATTGTCACGAGTGTTGCTCCATTGATATAGACAAGCAATCACTTACAATGAGGTTGTAAGTGCTCTATTGACTGACGATCTACATCAGAAGATGATGATACCCTCTACTCCATCCTCTTCATCTAGTACGGCACTAAATGTGACTCGTGGACGGTCACAATCACGGAATGACAAGGATGGGAAGAAGTTTGGATCTAGAGGTAGATCCATGTCTAGGGGTAAATCCCAAGACAGAATGATGGTGGTATGTTGGAAATGTGGCAAGAGTGGTCACTTTAAGAAGGACTACGTGTGAAGACCAAGGCTAATGATCCTCCTTTGGCCAATGTGGCTCAAGATTTTGATCAGGAGGATGACTTGCTCGAAGATGGACTATGAAGCCAGAGGTATGCCCTATGCAACTCATCAAAGGGCATTGGTGATGTATGGATTCTTGATAGTGCTTGTTCTTATCACATTTGTTACATTAGAGAATTTTTTCATACTTTCTCAGTATCAAACGGTTTAGTTCTTATGGGAAATGATCAACCCTGTAGAATTGAAGGTGTTGGATCTGTCCAGATTCATATGTTTGATGGAGTCAAACGTACGTACACTCACGTCAGGTTTATACCTGAAATGAGAAAGAACCTTATCTCTCTTGGAATGTTAGACTCAAAAGGCCTTGAGTGGAGTTCCAAACAAGGAGTACTTGAGGTGAGAATAGGTGATAAGACTATTTTAAGAGGACACAAGCATAGAAATCTGTATGTGCTAGAGGGCAATACCATTTGTGGTGAAGTCAATCTTACCACATCTCGGCCTGAGATGGCTCATGTTTGGCATTCTAGAATGGGACACATGAGTAACATGTACTTGATCTTCTTTCGTGATACCTGGTTTAGGTCAAGTTGACATGGAATTTTGTGAGCATTGTGTTATGGGCAAGCAACATAGAAAAGCCTTTGGTGTTGGAACTCATAGTTCCAAAGAGTTAATTGAGTATGTACATATTGACATGTGGGGACCCTCTCCCAAAGCCTCACATTCTGGGAAGTGGTAATATGTATCGTTTATTGATGATAACTCAAGATTTGTATGGGTCTATACACACACAAAAGTCTGAAGTCTTCGCAATTTTCAAAAGTTGGAGAGCTCAAGTTGAGACTCAAACTGGTCACAAGGTGAAATATCTACGTTCGGATAATGGCGGGGAGTATACTTCTGAGGAGTTTAGAGTTACTGCAAAGAGGAGGGGATCACTCGTCATCTCACCACGGTTTATACTCCACAACAAAATGTTGTTTCTGAGAGGCTCAACCGAACAATATTGGAGAAGGTGCATAGTATGTTCAGCCAATTTGGTTTACCATATGAATTATGGGCTGAAGTTGTAAATACCGCAGTGTATTTGGTAAATCTGTCTCCTTCAAGTGCAATCAATTTCTTGACACCGTTTGAATTGAGACACAAACAGAGCGCTGATTATAGTCGTTTGAGAATTTTTGGTTGTACGGCTTATCCTCTCATACCTAAGGAGAATAGAACCAAGTTGGATCCTACATCCAAGAAGTGTCGTTTTCTTGGATATGCAAGTGGTGTGAAAGGTTATAGGCTATGGGATCCTGTAGCTTGTAAGATTATTGTCAGTAGGGATGTTTCTTTCGATGAGCCCAGATCATTGAAAGAGGGGGAGATATCTCAGGCTCCCCATACTCATAAGGGCAAATCTCCACTCACTAATGTTGTTGAGGGGGAGATTGATCATTATGGGTTTAATGATGCGCCACAAGGAGAAGCTTCAGAACAGATGGAGCCAATCTGTTCTGAAGTTGTCGTTACTGAGCCTCGAGACATAGCACAAAACGATGGAGATCAACCATGACCATCTACTAGGAGATCATCAAATCGAATTAGTAGAGCTCCCGAAAGGTATGGAACATGGGCTGATTCATCTATTCTTGAGGATCATGATATTGAATCTGAGAATGATGATGGCAATGTGTTGATCTTGGAAGTAGGAGAACCTTGTTCATATAGAGAAGCTCAAGCCTCTATCAATAAGCTTGAGTGGGATGTTGCTATGGAGCGTGAGATGCAATCGCTTGTTGAGAACAAGACTTGGGAGCTGGTGGAGCTTCCAAAGGGTCAACCTTTGGGTTGATAGCAAGTGGGTGTACAAGTTGAAGGATAATCCAACGGATGAAGAGAAGAGGATCTTTAAAGCCAGGTTGGTGGCTAAGGGCTTCACACAAGAGAAAGGTGTGGACTACAACGAAGTCTTCTCACACTTAGCAAAGTATGCTACAATTCATCTGGTATGTGCACTTGTTGCGATATTTGGTCTAGTTATGGATCAGATGGATGTTGTCACGGCTTTTCTATATGGATCTTTGGAGGAAGAAATCTACATGAGACAACCTACTCGCTATGAGAAGAAAGGTCAGGAGAAGTTATTTTGTAGATTGCTCAAATCTCTATATGGATTGAAGCAAGCTCCTACGCAATGGAATGCAAGGTTTGATGAGTTCATGAAAGTACAAGGATTTTCACGTTGTGTGTTTGATCCATGTGTATACATGAAGGAGGTGAATAATGAGATCTTTAGCCTCATTATTCTAGTGTCTATCTAGATGACATGATCATTTTGGCAAAGGAACAATCCGACGTCGATAGATGCAAGAGGCAACTGAAATCTTCATTCAAGATGAAGGATTTGGGTAAGTCCAATAGGATTTTAGGTATGGATGTTCACATGGATTTGAAGAAGAGGAAGCTATGGTTAAGTCAGGGTAAGTACATTCAGCGTGTGCTTGACAGGTTTAACATGGCAGACTCTAAAGGAGTGTGGACTCCTTTGGCATCATATTTTAAGCTCTCAACATCTCAATGTCCAATTGATGCAACTAAGAGAGGAAAGATGTCGTCAATTCCCTATGACAAGGGAGTGGACAGCCTCATGTATTTGATGGTGTGCACTAGACCTGATATTGCTCTAGCTATGGGTAAGGTGAGCATGTACATGTCAAATCTAGAAAAGGTGCATTGGGAAGCTGTAATGTGGATTCTCAGGTACCTCAAGAGTACTAAGGATTTTGGTCTTTTGTTTGATGGTTTATCGAACAATGCCAAATCCTTGTTGGGTTACGTTGATGCTAACTATGGACAAGATATGGACAAGAGCAAGTCTACAACAAGGTATGTGTTTACACTTGGAGGTGTATGAGTTAGTTGGAGATCTACCTTGTAGAAGTGCATAGCTCAGTCAACTACGGAAGCCGAATATGTAACAATAGCGGAAGAAGCAAAGGAGGCTATTTGGTTGAATAGACTTATCATTGAGATGGGATTGAAATAGGATGTTGTAAATCTCCATTGTGATAGTCAAAGTGTCTTACATCTTGCAGCAAATCAAGTGATGGATAGCAGGATGAAGCACATTGACATCAGATATCACTTTATCAGAGATGCAATTTCTAATAGGAAGGTGAGCTAGTCAAGATTGACAGTAAACTCAATCCACCTGATGCTTTGACCAAAGTTATTCCTTTAGAGAGTTTCAGGAGGCATTGTGCTACTATGTAGGTTTTGCACAAGGAGCACTAGTAAAGTTACTCTAGCAATTGTTTGATTCTTGTATATGCTTTACTCCTTCCTAGTTAGGCTATGGCTTAGTTCTTGTTAATCCTTGTTTACATGAGGTCCTATGCTTTAGGTTTCCTTCTATAACTTCCCGCGGAGTATGTATATGGATAACAAGAGTTAGAGACCCCAAGACATGAGTCAAGGGGGAGATTGTTAGGAGTTAACTCAAGTCTTGAGTAACTCTAGTTAGTTTGATTATATTTAGTTAGACTAGGGCTAGGGCTAGGGCTGGTACCTCTATATAAGAGGGCTGGCAGAAGCTCTCTGTGACACAATTAGGGTATTCAGTAAAGTGACTCTGTGTGTTCCGTGGACGTAGCCTCAGTGAGGTGAACCACGTATTTTATGTGTCGTCTCTTGATTGCATGTATACTTCTCCGTGTATTACTGTTTCGGACCTACAATGACAAGAGATTTGGCATGGAGACAGAAATCTATATCAATTTGGTGTAGAGAGCTATGCTTATTATCGATGTAGGAGACTGGATCTATTGCATTTTTGCTACTTTGGCAGTCTTAACACATTTGTTATCTTCTCTATTTGTGATTGCATTTAGGCCCATCTTTGAGATTTATGTGAGTGATGTGGATACGGGATCATTTTTCATGTACTATTATAACATATGAGAGATGCTTTATCTTGGAGGTATGATATGAGCTCCCTTTTTTTCCTTTTTACCCACCAATTGAACTAGAGGTATACAGTCTACTTTGATGGACCGACAGTTTTAGCGTGCTCTACATTCACTCTTGATGGATCCGGCCATTCCTTGTACTATCAAGGCTCGTCTACACTCTTGCTCCATCAAGGGTGCAAGCTCGTGGATCTTGGCTCGATCATGCATTTGGGCTTTCCGACTTGATGAGATTCTGTCTTGACTTGGTCCATCCATCTATATCTTCAATACTCACATGTGAGTGTGGTATCACTTTAGATGCATCATGTGTTCATATGACTCGTTGCTCATTAGAACATAATAGGATAGTTATCCATCATGACATTATGCATGTGGTGTTTGCTATGACGTAAGAGGGTGGATACCTCACATAAAGACTAGGGTTAGGACATACCTATACTTGGTTCAGAAGGACCAGGTTACTATGGCAGACATGGTGCTTACCAATCCTACTAATGATATAATTTTAGAGTGGGTGATCATCCATCCTCTGGATGGGCTGTGAGGGGAGCAGCAACCGCCAAGGTATCCAAGTATAGGGGTATGCAGAGAGGTCACCTCTTTGTTCCTCTAGCTTTGGAGTTATATAGAGCTATGGAAACCTAGTTTGACATACCCTCTGCCACCTAGTATGGTAAGCTCTCGTGAGGGAGTGCACAAAAGCTTACCATACTAGGCAGCATGAGGTATCACTCTCTTTCGCTTATTGTATAGCCTATTTTCGGCAACGTATTTCTTTTGTTCTACATAGAGCACTAGCTGGTGCAATCCATAGGAGAGCAATCACATTAGGTGATGTTACTTCACATGCTAATGTTGTTAGTAGACGTGTTGACATAGATAGTTAGGATATCTTAGGTGCATAATGACATATTTTCCATTGTGATGCTATTGGGTCCAAGCCCCTTGTTACCCATTTGGTTTCATCCATGTCCCACTTGATGGGGTCTTCACATCCTTTTCGTTATTTTAATGTGTCCTACCACATAATGGCTAAACCAACAAGTCAGATTGAATGCTCAAACCAAGACACCTTATTTGATGAGAATTTATTACTCAATGACGTGTTAATACAGAAAAATTTAACTAGGCAGCCAGTGATAGCTTGGAGATAACATGAATGTAGAGTACAGAGAGTCAGTATAGAAGAAGATAACAGTGTGCTGGATATGTAAACAATCACCAGATATAACCAACATTAACTTCAGTACAGCAATCATAACCAACCATGAAACGCCGGAATGCCTACTCTGGTTAAATAAATTCTGCTCACATGAACCTCGATCTACAGAGATTAGGGGATTCTCAGGATCTTTTTTCAAAATTAGATGGGGAACTATCTGATCCGACCGAAGTTTACTTCATGCACATCGCACCTCAGCCTTCGGGCCAAGAAGATGTCGGACTATACCTCTAGAGTTCGTAACGACAGCAGGCACTGCAATATAACGCTCCTTGTTGTTATATTTCCAAGTCCTACCTACTGGAGCATGTGACTTCAATCAGGGTCTGGCATGCAGAACAACAGAAAGAGCATGACCTTGTAACAAGATAATAAGATCTGATGATAATATTAATTTGAACCGATTAATATTATCATCAGATCTATGGTTTAATCACGACTCTTTTTTGGAAGGTCGAGTTACGGAACCTAAGCTGGAATCTTAACGCGAGTGCCGACCCATGTTAACATGCCTTTCCCAAAATAACGGCTTGTTCTCGACAAGCATACACTGAAAAAGAGGCATAGTAGCTAAGAGTGAGAATCATGAAGACTGTCAAGGTTCATCTGCCTATTTACTGACAGTGTCAGGTTGGTATGAAGCGTCACCTCATCTGGTGTTCACTCACCCCTTTCTTTTCCTAGTCTTCTTCTTTTTCGAACGCATTAAATACCAGACAAAACTTTGTTGCGGAGGTTTGGGCAGTGAGGAAACCATGCCCATCTAAACGAGCATGCATAGCATACAGTTACTCGAATTCCATCCTGGAACCTTGCCACCTTTTTGCGATGTGAGCTCGCTCATGGGGTCATTTGGTCATTGGCTTCAGGGTCCTGTCCTTGCATCTGCATAGTATTCTCTCTTTTCATTTCTATATATTTTCTCACAGGGATGCTGGCGAATATCTGAAGGATCTGAGGGTTTCCATCAGTGTTTTTTCCATCCCACCTACAACGAATGGTCTCAAAAGAAGAGACATCTTTTTTCTTCTAAAGCGTTTTGAATATCGATAAAAGTACAGGCTTACTTTGCGTTGCCCATGGTTATCTTACAATATCAGGTTTCAAATTCGCTCTGCATGCCATCCCTTCCCTTCACGTTAACGCAACTATCATGGTCTTACGCTGTTTCAAATTGGATTTGAAACAGCAGATCGATTTCTTATGGTAAAGATCGATCTTAAACCTGCTGCAGGAGCAAATCGAGGAGAACCTAACGGGCTCGACTAGCACACCAACTCATAATAACTGTAATATGCAGGTATTCCAAATTGAGATTCTATTCACTGATATTTTATCATTCGAGTTGAGATGAGTATGTAAAACAATCACACAAATCTGAGGATTGTAGATACATCGGCGGCATTTACAGTTTTATCCATGACAGATGAAATTTTCGTACACTCATACGAGGCTAGGGAGGAGATAATCCTATCAGATGGAAGTTCGTCCACGCATCAAACGTCGCATGATTGTGATTCTGGGACTGCAAACAGAGATGGTCAAATCTCCTATCGTTTGTCAATGATGAAATGAGTGACAAGAATCTGAGAATGTCTTGAATATCTGCGGCCAGTACTGCTTAGTCATTGGTGGTGAGTTGCACTCACTTGTTGAAGCTGCGTCTCCATCTTCATCTTACAACGTTGCTAATTTATTTTTCTTCGTTGATACTTTAAAGCATCGCTGAGGAATTTGTTGCACTTGATTAGAGCCTGTGTAATCTAGTACGGGGAAGTATCTAGGAGGATCGGAGGGCAAGAATACTGATTAGTTTTAAGAGATCGAGGTACAATCGATCCGATGGAGAAAAATTTTGATACATAACTCTCATAAGTAATCACATCACGGATGCCACAGTAGTGGGGCTGCCGGTGGTCCCAATCATCTCGCACAGTCTCGTGACACATAATCCAAGATATTTTGCAAAATCCTCGGGGTATTCTTTGAAAAGTGGGACAAAATTTGCGCAGTAGTAGATTACGGAAGATTTTCGGATAGAACCCATGACAGAAAGCAAAAGTATGTACTCTGTGATCCATGGCCTTTTTTACTTCAAGTTGGTGAAGTACATAAAAAGTCCAGATCCAGCAGGATCTCGTTTTGTGTTCTGTTCACCGAGTGGAGAGCTTTAGGAACAAACTTTTCATCTAAAGTGTCTCTTTGAGACTCCAAGCCTGAGACAAGCCTGATCCTGGTCATAGATCGTCTTCCCAGAAATACTCCAACTAGACTAGAGAATTGATGGTTCGAAAATGGGTATTATAATCACTGTACCACCGAGGGTGTTTCCAAGACAAATCTGGTTACGTTGATCCGATCTCTTCTTATCAACACCATCTGGAATTTAGAAATCATCCCTGCAATGTCGTGTTCGGCCATATTGTATTTTAGAGCCTCTTAGCTTTCAAATCCAGACTTTCGATACCCTCAACCCTAAACCCCTAATCCACCCTAAACTTCACAAAACAGTATTGGACCTTTATGTACCAAAACAGTTCGAGAATATGAGAAGCACGAGAAAGCTTTAGATACATATTTTGTCTTACGGCGGCCTGACACTTATCATACCATCCAGATCTTCTGAGTTTTAGCCTACCATCATACCAGGAGTTGTCATAGTTGAGCTACCATGTTAGTACTGGATTTTCAGGGAAATAGACGCAATTTGCAGAGTTTTCCTTAGTAGCAATACTTTTACTGGCACCGTAGTTGGAAGGCCATAATTTTTTAAATCACATGACGGTGAGAATGGTAGGAGTTCAAATGTGTTGTTCATATCACAACTGGTAAAAGTGCATACTTGCGCAACCTTTTGACCACCGGTTATTTCTTCTGTCCTCTTTGAATCTGAGTGATTAACTTAGAAGAGTACCGTCAATTACAAGAAGGACTATGAGTTCTTTTTCTACCTTATCATATGTTCGCATTGAAAGTCCGCGACTGAATCAAATAACCATGGGATCATGAGAGAAGTGGCAGGAGGAATGTAAGATTCACTATTTATTTTGAATGAAGCATTGAAGATAGTATTGTCGACAGAAGTAAAAAGAAAGTTTATATGCCCAACATGAGAGCATAAGTAGAAATCCAATTTGGAAACCAAACTTTTATCAGAACAGAAGAGAATGCTATGACAGTCAGGTGAAAAATTTCTGAGATTTATCATGATTTATCAACTCGTACAAACAAAACCGACAGTGTTTACAATCCCATGAAGAGGGCAAAATTTTTCTGTTTTTGTGCCAAAGTGATGAACAACGCCAGGTCTCAACCGCAAGTCAACAGAATCAAATTTGCTCATTTCATATCAGTAATATCATAGTTCACCTGCATCATGACAAGCAGAAACTTAAAACTCTCATTCAGCATACCAAAAATTAACGAAGGTTGTGAAATCTAGAACATCAACATCAGAGAAGTAGTGTCATGGTTTATGTATCATGATTGATCAAACCTTGTAAATTGGCGCAACATATTCTACCTGAGGTATATACTGACGAATTTGTAACAACCTGCGTTATTTCTAAAGTGGTTCACATCATCGTTTACTCACCTGTATCTGACACAGTGAAATCCGTTTCTGACCTCCTTACGATATCGCTAAACATTCTGCACACTTCATGTATGTCACATTCACGTTGTTCTCAAATTCTGCTGAAAGGGAATCGCTGAAGTTTTTTCACTCTCAGACTGGTTCTTGTTCTCAAAATGTACGTATTTTTGCAAGTAAGATTTCAAGCAGAAAAAGATCTTTCAAAATTAGAACTGTCCTAGAGTTGACTCGTCAAACGGAGGCAAGGCCCAAGGCCAAGGTCTCATATCTCCTGAATCAGTCCTTTCTTATATATCCATCAACTATTGCATTCATAGAGGTTCAGGATAGTACAAAACCTCCATAAGTGCAAGGTGTTGTGTTGTGTTGAGTCGACTGTAATCCATGGGAAAAACGTTACGCTGCAAAAGGAGAAGAGAATCGCAGCTACTCCGTAAGGCATCGTCAACCATGTACTGCATATCTACTATTTTCCCTGTACTTGCTTCATCCCTGATAAACTTGCGCGTCAAAGAGGATTAGCCGACCTTACAACTCAAAAGATTGGCGGTGCAAAATGTGCATATTAGAAGAGTAGGCTCATCCTCATTCGCATATGCGAGCCAACCTATCACAACACATTAAAGGGATGAATCTTCACTATAAGATATGAAGCTCACAAGTGAAGTGAGAATCTATAGAATCCTATTTCAGGGAATAGTGTGTTATCCATGTTCCTCCATGACATCCCCAATCCGCTAGCTCTCAAATGTGTGAAAAAAAATGCTCTTTGTTTAGTAGGCTTTGTTATTGGAAAGATTTTATTGCTACTTGTTAGTAGCACCTTGGTACTAGTGCATCTTTCACACTTCTAGCATCTTTGTCCACACCAATTTGGAGTTGCCACACCAAGAGATTATGTGGCGGTATTGTTCTAGCTTTGGAGTTATATGGAGCTATGGACATCGACTTCTACATGTTCGTGAGAAATCACACGAGAGTCTATCATACTAGCCGATATGGGTATCACTCTCTTTAGCTTATTGTATAGCCTTTTTTACGCAACGAGTTTCCATTGCTCTACATAGAGCACTTGCGGTGCAATCCATTGGAGATCAATTATGTTAGATGATACTTCTTTGGATGGTCTTGTTGTATGTAGACCGTTTGACCTAGATAGTTCAAATATTTTAGGTGTAATAGTACATATTTCCCATTGTGTCAGTTTGGTCCATATGTTATACGTTTGGTTTCATCCACAAACAACTTGATTGAGTCTTCCCATCCTCTTTGTTATTTTACTTTGTACTTGTGTTCAATAGAATGCTAGATATTCATACTCCTGATATCACTCCACAGTCAAGTTAGAGTCAACAGCGGTTGTACAACCATGTCATAGTTCATAGTCCTTATAGAATATTTGGGAAATAACAAATGTATAGCAAAAAGGATGGGATGACCTGCTCAAGAAATACATGGATGAAACCAAATGAGTAAGATGGGGCTAGACCTAGTACCATCACAATGGAAAATATATCCTAGTGTACCCCCACATATCTAAGTCAAACGGTCTTGGTTACTTAAGATTATTGGCTTAACTTCTTGATGCACCTAACCTACCTTGACCAAGCTCATGATTAGTTTGTGTGCGATACAATTCTGAACTTATAGTGGGGCGTTTTGGTATAAGCATATACAAATTTGTGCTCAACCTTCAAATTTGTTACGGAGAGCACGTGTACTTTGATGGTTGATATTCTATTCAATTATGGTCACTATTTTAAGGATTATATGGCATTATATCTATAAGGGTGTTTCATAACTTACCCATAACCCTGTATCGAAAGCCTATCGAAAGTATCAGTTTTGGAGTATAATCAAAGGGAAAAAAAATCTATGGATCACCCATAAGTTATTTTATGGACAGTTTCATCAGAATTATTCCATTCCATTAAATATGGTTCTATCTTGAACTCCCCTATTATTATTTACTCTATGTAGATAGGGGGGAGTTTTATGGTTGCATTTTCTGGTGCAATACACCAGATTATGTTGTAAACCTGGCCATGTGTGGACAATGGTGCCAAGTTAAGTGACAACCTTAGCTAGATTACAATTCCATCTTTATAAAATTATATTATGAATCTATCCAGCTCTATTGCAAATAGAATTAGTGGTTATAATCAACTGGTGTAATTTTATTGCTTTTGGAAATAACCAGTAAAAATTCAATATTTATGTTGCCCTACCATGTTAGTTTCCATAGACAGGGCAGTTTTTATACTTGTATTTTCTAGTGCAATGCACCACTTGTCAATGCAAACCCAAGTTCTAAACAATCTAACTATAGCAAATACTTTAACTATAGTGCAATTTGATTTCTAGAAAATTATGGTCTGTGCGCATTGATTGTTGCAATTTGAGTTATGGGGTAATGGTCAACAAATGCAATCTTATTATTTTTGACAAGTTGAATATTTTCATTTTAAAAAAAATGTTTATCTATTAATTTATCACATAGTTTTATGATTATAGAAAATCATCGTACTTATATTTATTGTAAAAGAATTAATTTCAAATAAAAAAAATTATTATGATCTATTGTATTATTATCTATTAGTTTTTCAGCAAGGAAAAAAATGTTGAAATGATTACATAGGAGGCTGGTAACCTAGAAAATTATCCGTGTGACGAGGCATGGAGGAAGATAGCGGTTAGTGACGTGTGTTTGTGTGAGTGATGAGGTTTCTTGGTCGTGTGAGAGGATCGAGGTAGTCGGTCGGGACTATGGCCACGTGGACGTAATGTATGACATCACGATCATGGGCGATTAGTAACATACCAGCTCTTGTGATCTTGCCTTTCGTCGAGCCTTGAAGACTGACAATCACTGACTGACCTGAACCCTGTCAGTGACAGCCCTCCCCCGGCAAGACACATCGATGGAGGGATCGAGTCATCATGTTTTCTGTCAAATGAGATTTTTATCCTATCGCATATGGGTTGACTTCATTCAAACAATAGATTGGACACTGGATTCGGTCAGAATAGACATCTCATTTCTTGTATAGGCAGGAGAACTCTCGTCCATTCTCCAATTTACAATTATTTTTTCCTGCAAAGGCATTCTATTTGTTCCTGCGATATGAAACATCATCTTTGAAATGATGATATATCGAGCGATGTATGTGCATGTTCCTGACGCTACATCCCAATATTTGTTGTGAGTATTTTGACAAGAATTTTGGTGTCCTTAGATGAACAAGAATACGACTAACTCTAGGAGGGAACCCTTGTCTTTGGGGTCCAGTTTACACACAAGTTGTTAGCCATCTCTTATTTCGATGGCATTCCATGAAAGTTCTTTTCCAGAGCATCATTCCATGCTGGTATATATTACTTATTAAGAAACTCTACTCCAGTTCTGAACCAAAATTTTTAACAGTTGACTTCCTGCATGATCATAAGAAAATGCCACCGCTTATCTGGTAAAGATAATCATCTGGTACAATTTTACTTGATTTTGTAACGAAACTTTGAACAAGACTTGCTCATCTTTGGATGAAGAGATGAGATGCCTAAGGCGTTCTATAAATTAAAAAATCAATTCAAAATCCCGTTATTAGTCCGTGAACTATCTAAAAATCTTAATCTGTACAGAATTTCCTGTATTTATCAAAATATGTTACCAATGCATAGTTGTATGCAACAGAAAGTGTACATACTAGCATAAAGTCAAAAAAACGTATAAACTCGATAACATGCTACATAGTTTTCAACTTCAACATTGACTAAATGGTGGACGCTGCATAATCCATGCAACCAAATTTAGTGAATATGTTTAAATGGTAGAAAGATTATTTTTTTCTCCGGGAAATATCATCATCTATTCTTCTTGTACAGTCTACTCTCATTCATCCAACATTGTCTGTCTTGAATTCCGTCAAAGGCTTTGACCTCGAGTTCGAAGCTGAAGACTCTGAGGAAGGGACCTTTCATAAGACAGCAGCAATTTCCGGTCACAGAAGCAGATCTAGATGGTATGGAAGTACGCTCTTGTTGCACTTACCAACGTTTTGCAGTTATCTAATACCTCGATAAGTGTAAATTCTAGGTCAATTACTTCTATGTAGAGTTCAGCAATTTATCTAAAAAATATGTAAGTTTTACCCAACAATATCACTTACTCAGGATTAACCAGGGTCAGCCACGTCAACAGGTTTCATCGTTTGCAAGTCCAAAGATATGCACTTGCACCAAAAGATTGTCTGTATCGACCTCGTGAGTTGCAATTAGCCCATTTTCTTTTCCGGAAAAGCACCAAGAATTGCCCTTATCGAGGTTGAATAGAACATTGTCTTTACAGAGGAGTGGACTATTTACTTTTGATGAGAAAAATCTTTCTTCTATAAAACTTTGGGTGGCGTCGTTTTCTACACGTGAACGTGCCATGATATGGAAAGTTGTTTCTAATCTTTCTAGCTTGCACACATTCCAACGTAATGGTACTTCTATTTGAATTTGCTTTACGTAATCGAAATAAGATCTGTGGAGATTACCCTTGTTAACAAGAAGACTGTCCATAGGGAAATTTATCATAGACAAAATGATATTTGGGCTTGATGTATGTTTTAGTACTCATGAACTGTTTGTCCACTGAGACGTGGGCAGAAGTTAACAAAACTTTGTTTGCCATATTCACACCATAATTGAACGAGTAAAACAAGTAAAACTTAAATGATTCATCTGAACTCATCATACTCTTCAAGTGTTAGATCTGATTAAATCCGGGAACAACCCTGGTAACAAGTTACTTAAATTTGTCGTATTACAGGACGATAAGGGATCAAAGATAATGAGCCAAGCCAGCACTTACCAGAAACCATTTCTGTTTTCGTTTCTTACAACCAGACCATCGCATCTCTCATCTCTTGCCCATGATATGTTAAAAAAGCTTTTTGTGACTGGCAAATCAGCCTTTGCGTTACAACGTCGCGCACAGGAGCCCGTTTGATCCATTGGGCGCCCTCCTCACTAGACATCTACACTGCAGATTTCTGTGGTTGCTATCACATTCCAAAACTCAATGGAGGACCACTAATGGCTCCACTTCTAGACAACTTGCGTGCATTTTTTGCCAAGTTCCCAGTAACTGCTCCAATACTCAGTACGAGCCTTCGATGGCCACTACCTTGAGTTTACCACATGGTTATAACCAAACCAGAGAAATGAAAACATGTTGGGAAGATCAAAAAAGGGAACAAAATAAACTTGGGAACAGAAGCACCGAAGTGATTCTGATTAGACACCAAGCAGTCCCACTATACGGTCATTGCTAAAGTAACTCCTTTGTTACATTTCGTTCTCAACTTTCTAAGTCATGGCCGAGAAGACTAATTCTTCTACCACGTCCACTAGAACAACCTACACAACGACCTCAGAGCAGACAGCCACCGGCAGCACGGCAGTCACAATCAGCTGGCTCTTACAATCACTTGCCACCTAGAGTGGGAAACTGGCCGGGGTCCTCAATACGAGGGGCTGAGACTCGTCGTGCACTGTTGAATCCCCCACCCGCGGCACCACCTCTGAAGGCACCGCGTTCTCCATCCGCAGCACGCCCACGACCACGTCCGCGACCACGAGCTCCGCTGTTTCCATAACTAAACTTCTCACCCTCGGCAGGCTTGAGGAAGTCATTGATGCTCACAGGCTGCAAAACAGTAAACATTGGACGTTCAACACGGGAGCGAGGGATATATCCGAGGACATTAACATGAGTTTACCAATACACAAATACCAATGCTACAGTCAAATGACTACTAGACGTTCAGCTGAAACTAAAAATTCTACCGACGTGATTGGATCGACCAATCCCAGCATCCTAAAAAGCCAGATTCCTTGAAGGAACGTAGTTACCACCCGTTGAGACATACCTTCTTGGCCTTGTCTTCCTTCTCTAGGGCCTCCTTTTCCTTTTTCTTCTTCTCCTTGTCGGCGCCCTGGAGTCCATAACTATGATCAGAGACAGATATAGACAGAAGGAAACAATCCTCATAGCGCTGTAGCTCTAATCTACATACGAAAGACATATCTGTGGATCTTGTCTTTCGTGCAATAGAAGTTCTCCAATGTAAATGAAGGCTATGAGAGGTTCTCCGTAACAAATTTGACATACGCTTGTGATCTCACAGCCTCATGCACATGCAAAAGTATCATTGTCACTGACCAGTTTAATAAATACATCTTCTTCAGTCGACTTTTTGTCGACCATCTGCATGGTCTCAAAAGCCTTATCAGCTTCGACTTTCCTCTCTTCAGCCTTGCTTGCGGCAAGAGCTTTGCGCTTCTCCTCAAGAATCTTCTCGTATTCGTCCAGGGTCATTTCCTGCAATCGACAACATTACTTACATGTGAATCATACGATGCCATGTCCAGGTCAGTAGCAGTTGCAAATTATCAGTAACCCGTTAAAAACCTTGGTCCACTACTCAAAACATACTCAAAACATACCCTTTGGTGTATACAGTCTCAAGCGTGAACTACCGAACGACATGAACACGCTCGCGAAAGACCAAAACAAACACCATGTCCGCGCCGGCCTCCACTGCACCTGCTTGTGGATGGCCTCTAGTACTCACTGTGCACTTGTTTGAGATTCTTTGAGCTAAATCATGAAGCCAACACAATTTCAGGCTCCATACAACGCAGGAACCATAAATCCTTTTGACAACAATGACTAAACTTTTGAAGTGTTAACTCACGTTGTCCTCTTCCTCCTCTTCCTTTTTCTCAACACCATCCTCGGTGGCTGCGGCATCAACATGGTTCTCGCCGTCAGCCTTCTTATCTTCTCCGGGAGTAACTACTTTCTCTTCCTCTTTGGCAGCAACCTCCACGACCTCTCTGGTAAGAAAAGAAAAAGAGATTCGGGTGTTCAGCACGAAACTCGAATTAGAGTTTGACAAAAGTGCTCCAGAGATCTAATGAATGCCTAGAACCTATCGCTCGATATATCTAAAACTTAAAAGAAAATCCGCATCTGGTTCTGGACACTCACTGCATGACACCCTGATCACCATCAGCTCCCCAGTTTGCTCGACCAGAACCATCTCGCTTCATCTCATTGCTGCAAAGCAAATTCAATTATGACTTTGTCCCAAATCCAAGTTGCTTAATCTTCTTGGAAATACACTCGGATGCAGAAGAGGTGCGACAGCCAAACGGATTTGACAAGACTTAACTGACAACAACAAACTCCCTCGACTCCCACAAAGACACAAACATCTGTATCTCATGTGATGAAGATGCACAACGTGCAGCTGAAGTATTCATTCCAGGACTCTAAACAGTCAGTAAGGTAAAGCCTCTTTCTAGTGAATGAAGACCAGCTCCCTCAATTCAGGGGAGTGTGCATACCCACGGCCAGATCCACTATGACGATCGTGCTCGCGGCGTCCTCGACGACCTTCCTCGTCTCCTCCATAGCCACGGTCGCGACCTCCGCGGCCACGACCGCCTCCACCTCTGCCCCGGCTGCCTTCAGAGGACCAGTTTTCTCCATCCTCTCCACGAGGTGCCCTTTCATTATAACCACCACCGAAGCCGCCGCCTCCTCCACCAGCAACATAACCTACACGATTACCTCCCTGATGTCCATCGCTGTTCTCTCGGTTGTTGCCGCGGTCATTGTAATTACCGCGATCCCGGGAGAAGCCATCACGGTTCTCGCGTTGAAATCCAACTTCGCGATCACCTCCATAACCACCACGACCTCGGCCAGTTCCACGGCCTCCTCCGCGGCCACGTCCACCTTCATTTAATGCTCTCTGTTCCTTCACTGTAAAATAACAAGTAATGTTAGTGACATGCCAGGAACCCAGAAATCATGATGGGGCTTCTTGTCGGTAGGTGTTTGATCAGTAGCGCATCAGGTTCTACAGAACTGTAATCAGTAGTTAGATACCATCAAATGCAATCAAGAAGGGAATCATGACGGCATGCGACGTCCTGCTGGAGTTTACCGAAGGAAACTCCGATCAATCAATGAGGTCAGATAGTGATCTTAACAAAACAGAAAAGGAGGATGACTGAAGAAAACTAGCAATTTCTGACGCATCTGAAGATACTTATGAAGGGGATGTATGACGTAGGTTACATGTAGGGCTTGAGCCGGTTTCTCTGAGATCTTTACATTCCCAAGTATGTCGGGATCTCGCGAGGCTAAGTAGATATCACATAGTCTGACTCGGGCGTTAATCACAACGGTGTTAAGACCCTCCATTCAACTCAGAGAACACACGCACTCGCACCTGGAGCCAAAAAGAAGAACATTCGCAGACAGTATACCTCCGACACGGATCCGTGCTAACAAACTCACCCAACGACAAAATATCCACAACGTGGACCCAAATAAAGCGCGCTATGCTACACGATATCAAATACACTGACACGACAATTCCCAGAATAAGATATCACCGGCTAACACTCCACATCGAAGTGACCAGATGCCTTCCCCTTCTACCACCGACCAGTATCAGACGACGTAAATGTGCAACGCCTAGAAAAAGATAGCTAGCAAGAACAACGATGAACCATTTCTTCCCTCCACGGTGCGACAGATCATCTGTAGTCATCGATCATTTTATCGAACTACTCTAGACCACGCCAGGTGAAAGGGTAGAATGTAGCCAAGACACGTCAAGAACTACTAGCTGAAGACTTGGAAAAATTCTCACCCGCTTCAGCTGGTGGAGTCGGCTTGGTAGGAAGCCGGGCTGGGGCCTGCGCTGCAGCAGGAGTCTGCTGCGATTTCTTGGTAGCGGGCTTCTCCGCGGGGGGAGGCTGAGTGGCTCTAGCAATGACAGCCGTGGGTTCTTCATTTTCATCGTCGCCCAAAAGGTCGAAATAGTTGGTCGACGACATGGCTCTGCCGCTGTCAAGCAATCCGCCTCCTCAGGCTCAAGCTTTCCCCTCGGTGGTGTCTCCTTTCACCTCCTCATCAGATTCCGCCCTGTTCCTTCTCCCGGCATTCTTTTCTTATTCTCCCTTCCATAAATCGCTTTGCTCCTAACTATTCCTCACACCACGCACGCGACTACACACGAAAAAAGACAGCTCCCCTCCTCTCCTCAACCACAGCGAAACAATTCTGTGCAAAACTCCAATCCCTCAATCCTCCACAAGTGGTACCGCTGCTGTGCTCGCTGCTGGCTGCTGCTCGACCCTCTCCTCCCTCTCTCAACTCCGCCGCTAGCTTCTGAAAGGAAATGAATCCACTGGAAAAGAACTAGCTACTCGGGGCAAAAACCTAAAAGGCCTGCCCGCTCGCTCGGCTGCCTGACTCCACCTCCCCCTCCCCCTCCCCCTCCGTCTCTTCTCTCCCCTCCCTCTCCCCTTCCTCTCGCTTGTGTGGCTGGTAGACTGGAAAGGATAAATGGATGGATGGATGGCAGAGAATTCCGATGCAACCCAAGCCAAACCAGAGGCGCAGAATAGAATGGCAACAACCGACATCTGAGTCGATTCCCCCACTCCCCCACCCAAGCTGCTCCTACAGCTCCAAGCTCCCACGCTGTATTCCTGGTCGTAGCAGCACCAGTAGTAGGAATAATAGCGGCACCTCTGGCCCCACCCAGTACAGTCTTCGAAACCCCAGCGCGACCAACGTTCATACGGCTGGGCTTGCCTCGGCTCCGCCCTGCTCGGCTCGGCTGCTAAAGGGTCAAGAGTCGAAGCAAGCAAATGCTCAAGGGAGGGAGGTGCGCTGGTCGCGGCTGCTGCTGGAGGGCAATGCTAAAGGACAGACACACCGGACTCCCGCTACAACCTGCGGCAAAATACGAGGGCGAGCACCGCGCCACTGACGCGGTCTCTCGTCGCTGATGGCCGCCCCGCGCTCTCTATCTCCCCTAAACCCTTACTACCAAGCTCTGTCCTTGCCCGCGCCGCCCGATCCCCTCCATCCGACGGCCTCTGGCCATCTAGACTTGACCTAAATGCCCATGCTCTTTCGACATTGAATGCGTTCTAGGGTCTTCCTAGGGATGGATAGGATACCCCCATTGGCCGGTCCCACCTTCTAGCCAAATCCCAAACCGAGCCAAACCAAACCAGGCCAGCGCAGCGCAACCCCAGTTACCAACCCAACCCCCCCTCTGCCCGGTCAATGCACCGAACTATGTGCAGTAAGTCCACAACCTTGACTATTTTAGCAGGGGCCGGTTTAGGGTTGTTGGAGCCCTAAACCTCGTGCCCCACTCGCGCGAGAAGCTGCGGGACTTTTAGACTAAAGGGATCCCGAGACCGGCCACGGAAGCCGCTAGGATAGCTGGACTTTCATGGCGCCATTAGCCGTTGTTTATCATTGTTCGTTCCAAGTTTAGGGTTCCAAGTGTCTCTGTAGTGCCGGACAGACTTGCGAGTGACACCTCACTAACTGTGCATAATGTGATGTGGTATTTCTTCTTGAAATGTGAAATCACGAGCTGGCCGATTCGGGTGCATCATCGCATCCGACTTTGCACTCCCATGGTTTTGGTTGTTTACATGGAAAATCCGAACCGCTTGATTGATGTTGTGATTTTCAACAGAGCAACTGATTTACCAATCAGGTGGTGGGCATCAAGTTTGCCTTATGCTGGAGAAGGGAGTGAAGAGATTCGGTTGGATGGCCCCCTCGTGATAAAAGGTGGGGACTTGCTTAAAGCTTGGTTGACGAAGAGGCCAACTCAACTTGGATAATATTCGTGAGAGCTGCCGGGTGATGTGACCAATGGAATATTGACAGGTCCCCCTCATCGAATTGTCCCTCACTATCCAACTCATCTGCGTCAATCGCCATCGCAATGGTCGGAAAATCATAGAAAATGAGAAAGTACCACTTGACCAGTGCAGGCGTGCTTTAACTACCACTTTGACCCAGGGTGCTTGCTTTCATTTTCCATAACTGCATGGTACTGTAGAATTTTTCTGCAGATTCGAGTGTAGTTCATGGACTCCGAGAATTGCCCAGCTCCTTCGAGTTCCACAATGATACACCGTGAGCGGAACTTTTAAAATGATGGGCCAGATTTCTTCGATGACCGAAATTTAATGGAGCTGCTCAGCAAGAAAAAATAATTCACTCTGCGTGGAGAGGAATGAGCTTTTACTCGCTATTCATCCTACTGCCACTTCTCCTGTTCTGAACCACGAGCATTCTGGGCGTAAATGGATGTGCGCAAGCCTTTCACGTCCTCTTCAACATATATTGACTCTAACAATAGCAGGCAGCTCACCTTGACATTTGTAAAGTTTACCCAGCTGCCAAAAAATTCATTGATCATATGCCAGTACAAGATTCAACAAACCCATGCATAAGGGAACAGTTCACAATGCCCATAAACCGACTGTTCTGAGCATTGTTGCGCGCCTGGATCCGAGCTCAGTATCTTTCTCTAAACCCTAAATTCAGCACATCGCGACCTCTTCGCGGTCCTCGTTGTGCGGCTCTACTATGATGATTAAATTGTGTCGTCATGTGGTGATCGTTCAAGGGAGACCACGACGGAATAAAAAGAGTTGACAGCACATGCAGGCACAGAGGACGTGCACGGATTGAAGCAGAGAAAAAAAATAGAGAAATTAAGAAGGGAAAAAACCGTAAATGGTCTTAACCTTAATCTCATCCCTGAATGATGTTCATTTCTCCCTATGTTTTGAAATGAATGGGGTGAAGAAATGAGACAACCTGTATATTATGAAATCTGCAACCAACCGGTAATAGCATATATCAAGCTGATGGAACTAGATTTTTCTTCTATAGGACAATATTTGCCAAGTGTAACGACCTTGAGAGATTCCAATCCAAGTTATAATCTTATAGTTGTGAGACAAAAAATATGTGATTATCTGGCTATAATATCATCCAGAAATAAATATCACATCATAATGCTTTCCTCCAAATTTTCTAATATACCTTTTGTAAGGAAAATTTATTAGATAATGCATCTGATACATCCGCAACTATCTCTTTCGACAGTCATAAATCAAGGCTTTGAAGACGAGCAATCTGCTTAATTTTATTATTTTGTGAGATTTCATTTCATACTTCCTAAATATTCATCTTCACTTAAGACATGAAAAGATAATAGACAGTGAATACCATGTAAATTTTTTATTGTCATCGGATTTAAAGTAATGATCTCAAGACTTCTTGATATCTAAACAACTTGTGATTAAAGGAGTTCAACCTACATTCTAGTCATGATAAGAATTTTTTTTATCATAAGATAACTAAAATGAAAACATAAGAAAATATTTTATGCAGACAAGTAATTCACACTATTACTTGTCAAAAAACGATTATAATTATGTTAAAGGAATTTAATGAAGTTGGGTAATAATTTCATGATAAACATCAAAATTATTCATAAAAAGGTATCAAACTAAATTGACATTTTCAGATTCCGATTTAAAACAATTTATATTCTAAAATACTAGATCAACCTTGAGTGTATATGTAGTAATCATGTATCATATTTGATTGAAATATATTTTTTATGTTCATCATGACATTCAAAAGAAATGTCATGATAAACTTGATTTAAACACTCTTAAAAACATCAGAAAGCTCTCACAAAAAACGATACAATGAGTCAAGCTTGAAACAATTAAAGGAAATCTGAATTATATTTGACGATAAAACCCAATTATTTGAAATCAATGAGTACAAAACAAAAGGTTGATTTGATATTTTTCCGTTCAAGTTTTAACATAAAACTATCTAATAGAATAAAAAAATACTATGACTAAATCCATAAAATTAGAAAATATGATCCCAATGAAAATAAATTCAAATTTTGAAGTGATTATGAATTTAAAATGATTCATAAAAAGATTCATTTTTTCAAACATTAAATATATAAATATATAAATATAAATATAATATTTGGAATATTTAATATATATAATTTTAAAATTTTTATTTATAAATATATATATAAAAGAAAGATCCAATGTTATATTCGAACAAAATATTTTTCTACAAAAAATGACTTATCTAATAAAATTTAAAATTTCAGTATTTTTTATCCAAATTACAACAATTCAAATGGAAAAAATGGATTTAATCATTTTTTCATCTATTTTGGTATATTTGCAAACAAAATAGTTTTCTTTAAAAAAATAATTCAAGTTTCAAATGAAAAATATTTTTAAAAAAAATTCAAAAAAATAATTAGAAATTTTGAAAAAGAAATTTCATACATTTAAGAAAGAAATATTTGGAAAAAATTAGATTAATTCAAATATTTCAAATCATGGATATATTTGATAATGAATAAACAATACACAATGTACAAGCTGCTGATATTAAATTATTAAATAAGTTGTAATAAATATAATATCTAAATATAAGATAATATTCTTCATTTTGGATAGTTTTTGAATATTGAAAAATATTTTATTGATATTAAAATTAAGATTTAGATTTCAATTTTTGTTCTCTAATCTAAGTTTGAGAAAAATTTTAAATTTTATAAACATTGTCGTGTACATACATATCGCATCACAACATACATTGCTGTCACATCAAACATCACAACACATAGATCGTCATACATCAACACAAGTGTATCACAATAATCTTTTCTACTCTCAAAACGTCCACAAGGACACTCCGCTCATAACCATAGCATAAAAGAGAGATTACAATCAAGTCAAACCCACTTTGTGCTTTAAAGACTCCAGGTTCCCGCACTAGCTACTATCCACCATAGTCACACTCTCAAAGGCTCAACTTCGAAAACTGCCCTCCAAGGGACCCTAATTCGAACTCTACCCCTTGAGCCCTAGGACCCCTAACGGCGCTGTCGGCCCTAATGGCACTTCAAGTACGAACGGTGCTAACTGCACAACCGGCTCTAATTGTTGTATCTGCTCCTGCATACGTGCACCTCCCTAACTAGAAACGCCACTACATAAGTCGTGACAGCTGTCGTGCACATACATATCGCATCACAACATACATCGCTGTCACATCAAACATCACAACACATAGATCGTCATACACCAACACAACTGTACCACAATCGTCCCCCTAACTGGCGGTAAGGTCCCTCTAACATCGGGTAGCCATCTAGTCCATAACATGATATGCCCTTCGTGGGGCTAAGATCAGGAGGCCGAGTGCTACAATGCCCCATCGTTAGTCGTCTATCTGCAATCCATATCAAGTAACGGCCAGACCTGCTTGCATGCTAAATGCATCGAGGACATCTCCACCGTCCACTTGGCACCGCATTGAGAGGAGGTGTCAAACATGACATATGCCATCCTCTTGAACAAGAATCACAAATTAACATATTGGCTGCTCCACCAGCTCTTTCACATAACATACATCTCAAGCCTGCACGTACAACTGTCAGGCTTGTATCCATAATACCATCAATGTTTGGAAGGTGACATGGTGCACAATTACGCATATGATCCTTCCAAATCACACCATCACGACCTTCCAATACCAAAACTACAGAAGATAAAACCTCACGTACTCGTAGAATCGTGCGACCAACCGTAACATCCAATGTGATCGTGCACTGTGCTACAAGTAAACGTAATCACCAACATGAAATCTGTGAATTGAAGGTCGATTGCCACCTCCTCGGATGGTAGCATAACGCAAAGTATTTCTATGCTGAGCAATAGCCAGGTTCTCAAATGCCATGGGCATGACTCTACGGAAGAGTTATGCCCTTTGATAACACACCCTAACCCAAACATCAGGGTTATCCAAGTCCAAGACTTCACCTGACTCTCGACGGATAGCTGCCTGCAGGTAAGTATGGATCTCTACCATAAAATAAAAAGTACGGTGAGAATGACACTAGAGATGCTTGCCGGCTAAATCTATAACCCACAACCAACCATGGTAGCAAGATGTCCCAGTCTCCCAGATGATCTTTCTCCAAGCCAAACTTTTTTAGTCCTCTCTTCACCGTCTGAACAACTCTCTTTGCTAGACCATCAGCCTGAGGATGATCTCTTGAGCTGGTACGATGATCGATCAACGCTCGATCACACAAAGCTTGAAACTCGCACAAAAACTCAAGACTCGATCGGTCCAACACTTCACTGGGTGCACCAAATTGGCTAAGCACTATAGCTAAGAACACATAAGATGTTCCTCACTTGACTTTTTGGGCAAGGCCACCAACTCAATCCACTTGGAGAAATGCTCCACCATAATCAACACATATCGATCATGGCGTATAGTCAATGGCAAAGGTCCTGCAAAATCCAAGCTCCAACGATAATCAAGTCCCATAATCGGTAGAGGATGTAGTTGTGGTGTAGGGGCAATGAATGATGCTCGAACACGATAACATACCATACATCTGGCCACAAACTGTTGCACCTCAGTTTGCATACCTCTCCACCAATAATGACTTTGAAGTAAGTTATATGTCCGCTTTACTCCAAAATGACCTAACTCCTATGTCAATCCAAACCCACTTTGTGCTTCAAAGACTCCAGGTTCCCACACTAGCTACTATCCACCATAACCACACTCTCAAAGGCTCAACTTCGAAACTTGCCCTCCAAGGGGCCCTAATTTGAACTCTACCCCTTGAGCTCTAGACCCCTAACGGCACTGTCGGTCCTAACTGCAGTTCCAATATTTAACGGCGCTTAATCGCACAAACCGGCTCTAAGCTGCAAAGATCTACTCCTGCATACGTGCACCTACCTAACTAGAGATGCCACTACATAAGTTGTGACAACATGTTGACTTTATTTTGATTATTGGATCATTTATTTAATTCATAAATTTATCCGCAATTCACAAATAAATGTACATCATCATAAATAATATGAATATTATCATTAATATTAAAAAACACTAAATAAATTTGATTAAAATGATAAGATTTATCAAATAAAAATCCATTTTTTTATAATTATATTTCAATCTTAGTTTTAAAAATGATATCAATGAGGAACAAATTATTTATGTATTATTTAAAATCATTCAATGTGAATAATATTGTATTTTTATTAAAAAATTTCAAATTCATTATATATCATGAATTAAAAAAAATCATTTAAATCTAAAAAACAATGATTTTTTGATGAAATTTAATAAAATAACATATTTTAACAACAAAATTTTGACATAAATTTGTTTTTTTATCATATGATTATATTTTTGAGTAATTTATAACGTTGAAACTTTCATTCAAATCAAATCAAAAAATTTATGTACAAAAGAAATAAAATTTAACCTTCATGAGATTGTTATCTATATAAATAAATTATACTTGACTTTTTATTAAATAAAAAAATCATAGAGATTTTTCACTCAAAGTAAATGTCATGATGATGTAACGACATCCCTAGTTAGATATGTATGAGCAGGCTGAGCATATACAATAGTTAGAGCCAATAGTGCAATTAGTGATGTTTGCACTAAAATTGCTCTAGGGCTCAAGGGATAAAGTTCAAATAGGGCTACTTGGGGTGTAATTTTTGAAGTTGAAACTTTGATAATAAGGCTATTGTGGGTTTAGTTAAGCAAGACATGGAGTCTTTGAAGCAAAAAGTAGATTTGGCTCGACACTAATCTCTTTTTTAATGCTATGGTTATGAGCTAAGTGTCTTTGTGGACGTTTTGAGAGTCGAAAAGATTACTTCAAAAACTCAAATTGACTTATGTGGTGAAAATTGTGAGTTCTTGTTGCTCAAGATATTTTGGCGAGTTTTGATTGATAGTAGTAGCTTTGATTTTTTAATAGAATATGCAGGGTGTTGATGGAGTAAAGACAATGGAGGCAATCTACAAGTAGAGTTGATTTGAAGTTGGTGTTATCAATTTTGAATTATTATATTTTTTATTTTAGTGCTTAAATCCGAATCAATAATTTTGAAGCGCAAAAGCGTTACTGAAAATTGACAAAGTGGATCAATGCTCATGGTTACCTTGAGGTTTAGAATCAAAATTTTCTGAAAATGATTTTGGACAAAAGTTTTCAAATTCTAAAATTTGATATTTTAAAATTTTTGGTTAGAAAATAGGAACGACATGTTATACGATTATCATATAATGTCTTTTTTTTGTTTGATCTGAAATTTGATGGAGTCATATAACATATAAAGTATCTTGCATTGAGGTAGAGACGTCAAGCACAAAGTTGGTAGTGTCAAATTTATGAAAATTTGATGTTTAGGTGTTCCAAATTAGAGTCAAAGATTTTTAAAATCCCGTAAAAGTTTCAAATGATGTCCGTTTTTCAAAAAAAAAATCATGTTAAGTAGGAATTTGAAAAAGACTAGTTAAAAATAATATCCCAACAACAAAATTTTAGCATTAGATTATCGATATGAAGAACATAAGGCCTCTAAAATTGAGTTTTAGTATTTTTAAATGTCATTCTAAGGCTATGTTAATCATTGGGTTGATTTGACCCCTTTGATGGATGTTTTTGAGATATAATATTGTTATTTATGTTTTTGTGATTGATATACCTCCATCTTGACTTTTTTTTGTGCACCATGTTTGTTTGTGTTTGTGCTTTATTATTTGGAGTATTAGTGTTCATGTGTGCTTCCGATAATCAGTCTTGATTTACGGACTAGTCAAACTATCATGTTTCTTTTTAATGAGACAAGACTTACAAACCTATAAACTGGATGTGTGCATGTGGTGATGGCAGGTTTCAGGTTGCCAGTGTGTAACTACTTGTGATGTCTAGAGTACCTTCTGTTTCAGGTTCTAGTTGGAAACCTGTTGTTGTACGATTACGTAGCTAATACACTAGTGTCAAAGTAGAGTTCTATGAGAGTTCCGAAGAAAAGACTGCTTAGGTTAGTAGTGGGTGCACCCGTAGCGGAGCCATAACATCCAATGTGGTAGGTGCACTCTGCTATAAGTAAACATAATCATCAACATGAGATCTACAAATTGAAGGTTGATATCCACCTCCTCGGATGGAAGTATAACGCAAAATATCTCTATGCTGAGCAATAGCCTGGTTTTCAAATGCCATGGGCATGACTCTACAAAAGAGTTATGCCCTTTGGGAACGTACCCAAACCCAAACAACAAGGTTATCCAAGTCAAAAACTTCACATGACTCTCGATCTCTAGCTGCAAGTAAGTCTCGATCTCCATATAATAAAAAGTACGGTGAGAATGACGTTAGATATGCTTGCCAGTTAAATCGATAACCCATGGCCAACCATGGTAGCTCGATGTCCCAATCTCACAAATGACCTTTCTCCAAGCCAAACTTTCTTAGTCTTCTTTTCACCGTATGAACAACTCTCTTTGCTAGATCATCAGCCTCGGGATGATCTCTTGAGGTGGTACGATGATCTATCAACGCTTGATCACACAAAGCCTGAAACTCGGTCAAAAACTCAGTACCCTGTAACAACAAGGATACATAGTTTAGAACAATTATGTAGTGATTAGGGTTGTTCCCAAAGGAATGAGGGATCCGAATAGACCAACCAAGAAAGAATAAAGGGAGTTAACTCGTCTTTACACAACTCTTGACCTCTCATTCGGAAGAGCTCTACGAATAGTAAGCTTACAAGTCCTATTCTAGACAAATCGAAATTCCATCAGTCAGAATAATGTTTACAACACATTGATAATCATGTGAATCATTCCATACAATTTTACTGAGTTGGGGGATCTCTCCCTTACAAGTTGAAGTCGAGGCGAGAGGCTTGAAGAAGTACTTTTGATGTATGAATCACAACTACAGCTCATGGGCAAATACATGAATAACTTCACAGGTATTTGACGCCACTCTAGGCTATTGGCACATGTCACACATAAGATTTGCAAGTACTTGTTCTACCCTAACTACAATTGCGGTTCAATCAGATGAACACTTGTAAGAAAGGAGATCCTCTTGTCTTTATTCCTACGCCTATTTATACAGATTTCTAATGCCTACTCGTAAACGTTGCCTTTACAAATCAACTTCTCCTAATTCTTTGTGAGCTATCTTCTCCGATCGTTTGTGTCTTCAATTCTCGATGAATACATCAATTTTTACTTGCATCTCTTAGATGTCGGCAGGAATATCCTCTTGATGTAGACAAATTGCTTCCCGGAATTTTCTTACAAGCGCTCGATATATTTCTTTGCGCTTCTCTTTTGAATCTCCAATATTCCCCATCACGTCTACTAACTTCTCTAACCGCTGCGACTCTTCCTCATCACACTACGCAAAGAGATATTGTGCACACTTGTTCGTCAAGGTCTCCAATCGAGCAGGTGCCTCCACATCCACTTGGTTTTGTAAGACCCCGGGTTGTACATATAGGATAAAATGTAAGTATATCTAAATTATGCCTAAGTTTATCTTAGTCATGATTATGTTTAGCTAGTTATGATTAAGTTGGAGAAAAATATAGAGTAACTTTTGGTGTGATAGATGAAAACTACTATTTTGTTGTTAAGTAGGAATCAAGGAACAAATTTCATCACATGGGTATCTTGACTTTCCTTGACTTGGACTTGGTGATGACCCTTAAATCTAAGGGCGAGATTGACTTGGTACACTAAAGTCAATTGGAGAGTAGTTGGACTTCTAGAAGATCCAAGTGGAACAATTGCATGTTGCCATGTACCATTTTCATTGGGGTTTGTGGTCTCTACCTCGTTTAAATTGGGTTAAAGAAAGTTACATGATGATTACTTATAGTTAATAGGGTAAGATTCTAAGTAGTATAAATAGAGAGGTTGAGAAGCACCTATAAAGTTAATTTTCAAGGAAGTTAGTTTTGGGAGAAGTTAGTTTTGTGATCTTAGTTTTGGAGAGCCCTTGTTTTGGAAAGCTTGGTTTTTGGAGAAGTCATGTTCGGGTTGGAGCTTTGAATCAATGAAGAGTTTGATTATCAAAGAACTCCCTAATTTTGAGTGATATCTTATTGTTTGTGAGTATTTGCATCATGGAGTTTAGAATTTGAGAATTTGTGTAAGAATGTGTTTTAGGGTCATAGTCATAGGGTGGGAACAAGTCCTTCTAGATTCATGATGAGCTTCTAAAAAGCCATCGGAGGTAAACTTGAGTGAGAGTGAGCTCGGAGGTCACATTTTTGATTCTATTAACATGACTTCAATCTAGAAGGAGTAGAGATGTTTCAAATACAGTTTATTGCCCGTGAGAGTGCAATGATGAGAACTCATATGAAGAGGACTGTGGGGAAAGTGCTAACTAAGATCATGATGCATAGTCATATACCATTTGTGTATCCGGTAGTGTTATATGATAGGTTGGAAGTTATTTTATACATAGTGTTTACTTAAGTGTTATTTGGGATGAGTCAAGAGTGCTATAGTGCATATTTGGGAGGAAAACTTTAATGATTTTAGATTAGTAGATGGGATACGTTCTGCACTTGAAAATATAGTCATATCATATCTACATCAAAACTTATGATGTTTAGAATCTACAAGGGTCCTGAAGGGTTTTGAAAGATAGCTCTCGGGAAAAAGAGTACAGAGCTCATCAATTCGTGGAGTGGAGTTTGACGAGAGGACACTAAAAAGTTCCCCGAGAGCGAAATGTGAGAGTTGATTCTATTATGGAAAGGAGGGACATAAGCTTGTGAGTTGTCCTTTGAGGACCAAAGATCAGAGGTTGAGTGAGAGAAGTAACGTGGGAGAGCTAAACCTTCATCTAAATCCATCATATCCCCATGAATCCAAGAGTGGAACCCATTGTGAAAATTGTGGAGTGACAAGACTTGCCTTTGGTCTATGTAATGCTCAAGGAACTTTTCACAGGTTCATTAACAAGGGTTTGAAGAGGTTTGAACCTTTTATTGGGAAATTTGTGCGAGATTTCATAGAGGATTTTTGTGTATACTGGAAGAAGTAGGATCATTTTGATCATTTGATCAAAATTCTACATCGTTTAGAGAAAGCCAAGGCCTCGGTCAATCCAGGAAAATGCATTTTTGGATGTGAGGAAGGTTTGTTGTCATGACACATCATCTCCAAGGATGGTATAGCGGTAAATTCAGAAAAGGTGAAACGCATCCTTGACTTACCTTTTCCGGTGACATTGATCAAGTTGAAGTAGTTCCTTGGTATGGTGGGATACTATCGACGGTTCATCTTTTCCTTCTCCAACAAAGCTTTTGCCTTGACGATTTACATGAAGAAGGGACGGATTACAATTTAATCCTCAAGAATGGAGAGGCAGCGGTGGCGTTCGAACTTCTTAAGAAGGCGTTGGTAACGTCTCCTATTTTAGCCAAACCAAATTGGGATAAATCTTTCATTCTCTGCACTGATGCATCAAACATTGCTATAGGATGCACTCTTAGTCAGTTAGATGATGATATTCATGATCATCCAATTACTTATGCTAGTAGACAGATGGTGCAGGCTAAGAGAAACTATTGAGTGACAAGAAGGGATGCTTTAGCTGTGACCTTCTCACTCAAGAAGTTTGGACACTATCTGTTGGGAGGGAAATTTACTATCGATACTGACCACAAGGCTTTGATGTACATTTTCAACAAGCCTAATGCTGAGGGTAGGATAGCCATATGGAAGTTGTTACTGGCGGAGTTTGATTACATCATTGAGAATCAACCCGATAAGAAGCATGTCAATGCTGATTTGATGTCTCGGTCATATGATGAGGAAGGAGATCATTTAGTGGATGATACATTTCAAGATGAGGATTTGCTGATGATGGACACAATAACAAAGATACCGGCAGAATACAAGGGGATATGGGATTTCATCTCGGAAGGAGAGTTTTCCCAAAGCATGCATTCACGGGAGAAGAATGCATTGGTGAAGCGATGTGAACTTTATACCATCATAGAGGATGTGTTGTTTCATCAAGGAGCAAATGGATTACTCAAAAGGGCTGTTGGAAGGGAGGTCTCAATTCAACTTATGAAGGAGTTTCACGAAGGCTCGGTATGTGGAGGACACTTTGCATGAAAGATAATTGCATTTAAGATCCTAGATGCATGCTATCATTGGAAGGACATTTGCAAAGATTGTGTGGAATTTTGCAAGAGTTGTGATGTGTGTCAAGCTTTTGCTAAAAAGTCCATGAAAACCCCACCTTTGACATCAGTTCGTATTTAAGGTCCTTTTGAGAAATGGGGAATAGATTTTGTAGTACCCTTGAATCTTACTCCTCGGGGTAACAAGTTCATTGTAGTAGCTACAGATTATCTAACCAAGTGGGTAGAAGCTAAACCTCTAAAATCTATTAGTGAGGAAGAAGTGGGAAGATTTCTTTACGAGAGGATAATAACTAGATTTGGATGCCCTCTAGAAATTATAGCAGATAGAGGTGGTGAGTTTGTTGGAAGCATTATACAAGCCATGTTAGATCACTCCATCAAGGCATGGGTGACTACTTTCGACAAACCCAATGCTAACAAGTTGGCTGAGCGAACCAACTATACGCTTTGCATGATGTTGGCCAAGGAGGCAGACATGGATGGGAGCAAGTAAAATTGGGACAATAGGTTGCATCTTATCTTGTGGGAGTATCATACGACTTGGAAGATATCAACATGGTACTCATCTTTCCGTATGGTATATGTATGGTATATGGTGTCGAGTCAATACTTCTAATTTAATTTGATTTGATGACCTTCTTAACTATCTAATGGAAGTTAAAGAGGACGAATGGAGCATAAGCTATCAAATCTAGACATCAACAACTGTTGGAGTTGGAGGAGACTTGAGCTGTGGCCATGGTATGTGTGGAGCGGGCCCAACAATTGTAGAAGAAGTATCACAATAATCGATTTGGGACGAAGAAGATGAAGACTTTCAAAGTAGGTGATTGGGTAATGCTTTATGACTCCATTAGATATAAGAGAGCAAGAAAGAATTTCTCCCAAAGTATTTTGGTCCTTTCATAGTTCACAAAGTGTAGAGAAACTTTGCTTATGATTTGAAGGAGTTGGGAGGACGACAATTTGACCAGGTGAATCACGACAAATTGAAGCCATTTCATCGACGATCAGATTCTTTCACTACGAGGACGGAGTGAAATCTTGGTTTGAGGGTAAATGTAAGACCCAGGGTTGTACATAAAGGATAAAATGTAAGTATATCTAAATTGTGCCAAAGTTTATCTTAATCATGACTAAGTTTATCTAGTTATGATTAACTTGGAGGAAAATATTGAGTAACTTTTGGTGTGGTAGATGAAAACTACTATTTTTTTGTTTAGTAGGACTCAAAGAACATATTCCATCATATGGATAATCTTGACTTTCCTTGACTTGGACTAGTTTTCATTGGTTGGACTTGGTGAAGACCCTTAAATCTAGGTGCGAGATTGACTTGGTACATTAAAGTCAATTGGAGAGTAGTTGGGCTTCTAGAAGATCCAAGTGGACCAATTGCATATTGTCATGTACACTTTTCATTGGGGTTTGTGATCTCTACCTAGTTTAATTTGGGTAAGAGAAGCTGACAAAGCTAGATCAAGAGTTGCATTGGGGAGATGAAAAGGAGAAAGCTTTTGTTGAGCTCAAGGGAAGGTTGACATCTGTCCCTATTTTGAGGAAACTTGTGAGACGTCGTCCGTTTCAAGTACATACTAATTGGAGTATGTTAGGTTTGGACTACTATGAGAAGATGATGACATGTGTCATCTTCAGAGCTGTTGTCATGACGGCGATACTTTAGGTTAGGATAACTGACGGCGCACTGTAAGGATGTTAAGAGCCCACCGTTGGATCAACTTTGTAGGGTCAGGATGTTGAAAAGGCTTCAAGAGATATTATCTTGGACCTTATCAGATATAAAGTGCAGTAAGGATGGAAAGGGTATGGAAGAAAGCTAGACACATCACTTTGCTGACTAAGGAGCTTATCTGATCGAAGTGGAGCCGACGAGGACATGGATAGAGGACAACATGATCCTCCAGATGTACCGATGCCTAATCCATTTGTGATCAACATCCGGTGTCTTCATCGTGATCATTTTCGGACGTGGTTAGTGTATCATTTTGGAGATAACTTTCCGCAACAAGTGATAAACTCTCTCAGGGCCAATTATTCTTCGGTTGTTTTCTACGGCGTGATTTGGGGCGTAACGATTAATGCGTTTTGATTTAGTTTGGGCGCTATGGATTTGAACTTACCAGTAGTGGTGGCTTTCAACACATGGGTTCCAATCCATCACTATTGCTTACCAAAAACAAGCCATAGGGAGTTGATTGTTAGGAACTTTGGCGAGGAGTATTATTCTCAAGTTATAAACTCCCCGGTTCCGTTTGTAGTTCCGATCATACTTAGCCGGTTTCGAGTTGTCATTTTGACTCTTTATTAATGGCAACTCGTATTGTGTATAGGATGGCTAAGTAATGTGTTTAGGATAGTTGTAAATCTCTAAGTTAAAATGGATTTTATTTGGCCACACTAGAGGTCAAAATAACACTCTTCATTCTCATTGGTCTTGGAGTTTGGACCAATGAGGGCACTTGGGCAACTTCTTCGAGGTTTTGAGGAGTTTTGGAGACCTTCTAGGGGGACATTCGGAGATCTGAGGATTGGGTTGGAGAGCTGACGGGACAAGCTACGACGTGGGCTCAAGAATGGATGGATTTGAAGGATTTGTCACTCTGTAGTGGTGATTCAAAGTTAGAGTGAAAAATTTAGACCTTTGAGTGTATTTGGAGAGTGTCTGACAATATTACAAAAGTTTTGGGAGATCTGAGTCAACAGAGATAGAGTTTTTGACTCAAGCTTGTGTTTTGATCGAAGTTTTGACTCGATTGGACGAGTTTTGAATATGGAGTGATAGATTGAAATTTGTGTATACAGTCAAAATTGCAAGCTGCACTGACTGTCACGAAGTTAGTTCGGAGATTATATCTTTTGATATCAAAAAGTTCTGTCAATAAAACTTTGCACAGTTCAAGTTATAATGATGAGTGAGCTTCTCATGAAATCTGAGAGCAATTGAAGTCAAGGATTGGGATGTGTGATGGGTTTTGTACACAGGGATATGCATATCGCCTTGTAATATAGTGTAGAAATCACCAATTGTTCTGAGAGATCTAGAAGAGAGAAACATATGAAACTTTTCTGAGAGATTGAAAGGGTTGTGGATAAATTTTCTGTGAAGTTGAAACGAAAGTTATTGGTCGAATTATTGGATATCATAATCTTCTTCCGCTGAAGTTTTACCGGTTGTAATGTGGAGTACTGAGGAGAAGAAGAAGAGATTGTCAACTCACACGAGGTTCTAGAGGGTTCTTCTACAGCCATGCGCTGGGGTGTTCTCAGAGCAAAGAAATGTCCATGCGACACCACTCCACACATACCATGGCCACAGCTCGAGCCTCCTCCAACTTCAACAGTTGTTGACGTCTTGATTTGATAGCTTCTACTCCATTTGTCCTCTTTAACTTCCGTTGGATTGTTAAGAAGGTCGTCAAATCAAATTGAATTGGAAGCTTTGACTCCACACCATATACCATACGGAAAGGTGAGTACCATGTTGATGTCTTCCAAGTCGTCCGATACTCCCACAAGATAGCATGCAGCCTCTTGTCCCAATTTTTTTGCTTCTGGTCCATGTCCGCGCATCCTTGGCCAACATCATGCAAAGCGTATAGTTGGTTCGCTTCCGCCAACCCATTAGCATTTGGTTTGTAGGAAGAAAATCCCCGTGCCTTGATGGAGAAATGACCTAGCATGGCTTGTATAATGCTTCCAACAAACTCACCATCTCTATCAGATACAATTTCTAGAGGGCATCCGAATCTAGTTATTATCCTTTCATACTGAAATCTACCCACTTCTAAGGCTCCACTCCGAACATGATGTCTCCAAGAACCAAGCTCCCCAAAACTAAGATCACCATACTATCTTCTCCCAAAACTAACTTCCATTGATCAAATCCTAAATCAATTCCTAAAGACATCCTTGATCAAATCGAGTTTGTAGCCATTCGTCCCCTTCCTCTCTCTCTGGGATTGAACCACTTGCATTCATCGAACGTGAAGGCCGTGTGCATTGCTAATCCTTCCCAATCAACTCCATCTTTATCCTCCTTGTAAGAACGTCCTAATGCCTCTGTCCAAAGTTGGGCATCCCAGTTCTTTGGCTGCGCTCGACTCCCAATTGCTGGCAATGCTTTCCCCGTCGAACTTCATCGCATAGCTCTGGGCACATATAGTCCCATCGCCATGGTAGAAACGTGCCACCTAGGTTCTTCAACGTCATCAACTCCGCCGGAATCCAATCCCCCATCAGAATAAGCGGTCGAATTCTCCTTATGGTCGCACTACGCCCTGCTGATACTCTCATGGTTCGACGCTTCGACATTCCAACTCTCTTCTCAAGCTGCACTGATTTCGCAGGTTCTTGGCATCGACCTCCTTGCTCGACGCTTCTTCAATCCGCCGACCAATTGTGTAATCTAATTTCCTCTCAATTCACTTGTATGAATTTGCTAGTGGTATTCATATGTAACTAACTACCATATATTCGGACGAATATCCACATCAGATCCCGAATATAGCTCTTTATTAACGAAAACCAAAAAAAATCCTACTTATCCTAAGAACTTTGCTCATACAACTAGTTTGGTAGGTGCGCACATGCAAGAGCAGATACAACAATTAAAGCTAGTAGTGCAATTAACACCATTCTTATTGAACTACCGTTAAGGCCATAACACCGCTAGAAGACATAGGGCTCAAAGGGTAGATTTCAAATTAAGGTTCCTTGAGGTGCAATTTTTGAAATTGAGACTTTGAGAGTGTGGCTATGGTGGATAGTAGATGGTGCGGGAATATGGAGTTTTTGAAGAACAAAGTGGGTTTGGCTCATATGTAATCTCTAATTCATGCTTTGGTTATGAGCAGAATGTAATCGTGGATGTTTTGAGAGCAGAAAAGATTATCGTGGTACACTTGTTTTGGTGCATGACAATCTATAAATAATGATGTTTGATATGACATCGAGGTATGTGCACAACATAAATTTCAAAAATCTTTATTTTTAAATTTTAAATCATTTGAATATTGATTTTGATTTTCAGTAATGTTTGTTAAGAATTATTAAATTTTAGTTTTTATAATAAAATAATGTATTTTTAGTTTTTTATCATGATATAAAATAACAATTTAATTTCAAAAATGAAAAAATGTTTATTTATATATTATAATTATTATTGATGAAAATATACAAAATTTACTCATTAAAAATTGATTCAGCAAAAGATCAACCTTTGATTGAAATCTACAAAATTCAAAAGAGATACTATGATTATATTAAAAAAACTTTTTTTTATATGAATTATAAATTCATATACTGATATTTTGTATAGATTTATTAAAAAAGAAATCATACATGATTTACTTATTTGAAATTGTAGAATATGAAAATTCAAAATTTCGATTTTTTACATATTATATTCTGGAGATGTGATTTCTCGAAAATTCTATTGGTGTGCATTAAGATTTATTTAGAAAAATATGTTCTCAATTAATTTATTTAAAAAATATCGATTCATTCCTCAAATTCCAATATATATATAAGGTATTTGGGTTTTTATGGGGATAAACATACTGTATTTTTTTTTGAAGGTAAAATTTATTATAATTTTGAATTGAACAACAGTTGGAGAATTATGACCATTATAATTTTTACATACAATTTAGACTATTGTTTTCCAAGACTGATGTGACTATGCTTTATTGTTGATATATTCAATGTATATAGTTACATTTGGCCAAAGTTAGTTACATCTTTCTTTACAATATGTCATGGAAGCAGTCCGGACCTTCAGTCACTTGAGCTCATTTAAGAATGGTAGACCATTACCCCAACATAATCGGATGAATATGTCGGGGATTGTGTCATTTCTCGCTTCAAATTTGACTTTTACCTCATAGTGACTACATGTATCATTCTATGGAATGATTGATCATAATTTTAACACTTACAATCAAATTATAGACGTGTATTGTTGAATTCTTTGTAAATATTATTTATTATCTTGAAATGCTGAAGAATTTTTTTCGTATATTTTTTTTGTCCACACTCGTTTTACTTCTATTTAAGTTCATTCCTTTTCCGTATTATTAGATATATTTCTTTTCTTAGCAAAATTTCAAGTAAATATTCTAAATATTATTTTTTTCAACATGTATATTTTATTTCTTTTTTTCATTTTCTCTTCATTATTTTTTCTTAGATAAAAAATATATTTAGGTATAAAAATTTCATTATATTTTAAAAATATACTGAAATTTTGCACTTTGATGTTAGTCAAAGGAGTTGTTGCTCAAAAAGGTTCATGAATGCTATTCATAAAGAGACATATATGTTTTCAAAGTTTTTTTTTTACTTAAATGACATAATGATAGTGTACTAGTCTTTTTAATAAACTAGCTTATTATTTTGTATACAGTTTAACATTTACTACTGTAGGGCTGATATTCACACAATATCATTTGGAAGGAGGTTGAGGTTTGCAATTACCTCCGAGCACTCAAGTCGCACTCACGATATCTTCATTTCTTTCACAGTAAAAAGTTTGCTAAAGCACCATCAATGGCGATGCGGAGGTCAATATTTCCGTGTTGAGAGAATCCCTGACACTCGGTCAGAACTGAACAAGGACATTATGATTCAAATCCAAGGGTTTCTCTTGGAGCTGACTACGTGCTGAAAGAATCCCTTGCACAGACACGAACAACATGCTGATAGAAAACATTGGACACTTGAACTTGAAGAAGGTACACAACGATTAAAAGTCAGCTTTATCTCTCGGAGCTGACTGGGCTCTCTGGAAGCCATGCATGTAAACTATGTAACTAATATTTTCACACATTTATGAATCTAGGGAGATTCAATTCTCCCGGAATTATAAAAAATTGTGGAATATAGACAAGGAGATGAGAAGAGCTCAATCTTTGAAAAGTGGAGTGACCAATGGATTATTTGGACTTTGTACATTCTCCTCCGGATGTTTGCTTTAGATCACGAAGTTCATCGTGAAGTCTCGAAGTTTCAGGAAGTCAAAGGATGATAAAAAAGATGCAAAGCATTGACTAATGTAGGGTGGGAGTTCATTTCAAACTACAGTATCGATGTGCAATGTGCACCCCTCTGCATGGTAATATTGACAACTTAAAGTCGTGTGTGTGAGGAGTTTGAGAAGCAGTGTGAACCTTGCATGGTGAGATGTACATCTGTTTTGACCGCGTTATCATATTTGGGTTTCGTTTCCCAGATCCCCATACTGAGCGATGGCGCTGTCACGTCAGCTACTGTACCGGTGCGTTGCGTGAGTTGAGGCCCGAAGTGACCAAGATACGCAGGCGTAAAAGTTCCAGACGTTCTACGCCATCTAGGCCTGCATCAGGTACAAAGAGAACCGTCAACCTACAGTCGGGAGATGGAGACAGTCGAGAAATCGAGAGAGTCATGGTTTTCTAGTGACGTAATAGTTTCCTTCTCACCCGCTCGACCTCTAAAGGTGATGTAGTGAGTGAAATGGTTCTCGATGGTGGACGATTAGTACTCCCCGACATATTATTCAGAGCTAAAAGGTACGACGAAATGTCTGCGCGTAGCATCCTGCACGGGAATATGTCGGGGAGACGGGAGTACCTTTAACTCGTATCTGGTGCCACGGACTACTAGGTAATGTAGAACAAGACCATATTGCATCTGTTGAGTACTGCAGTAAATCATAGTTTCCTGTACTTGTGGTCTTGTACATGGACTAGAGTATCCAGATCAGCAAACGCGAAGGGAATGTTCCGAAAAGCGTCTGATTCATAGACTCGTCTATTCAAGAACACGATCAGCAAGTAGACGGACGTGTACTCGAAATCCTGCTGTGGCAGAAACTGGAAACATGGTGCGGGAAATCATTCACGGCGCGAACGATTTGCATGCGCCGCAAGTTCGATTTGCGGAATCTTCTGCCCAGTCGTCCGGTCATCGAGTCGTTGTCATAAAGACAAGCGTACAGACGGTGGGTGGCACTACAACACGGAACCGAAACGTGTATGCTGAGAAGAAGGACCCGGTCGTCCGGTCCACCTGCCGTTTGTTTCTCTAAATAATGATGCCAAAGTATAAATACCAGAAGTGGGGAAATCCCCATTGGTTAAATCTGGAATTCCAAAGCAGCTATCTTTTGTATAGTAATGTTTCATACTAAATTATAATATGAAATTTGGATCGCTAGAAACAACCATCTATTTGATGGAATAGTAAGCAAACAAGAATAAATAGGGAGTCAAGACAAATTTTCCACTTATACAGCATTTAAACTCCAACGTGAAAATTTCACGTTGTGAGGTAATCACTACTTACTTATTCACATATAAAGGGGATGGTAGGATTCAAAGCCCGGACGATTTGGTTGAGCCTAAATAGAACTAAAGACGTTCTTTGTACTTGGGACATCCATCTTTGAGCTCCTACTTCCTTTCGGACATTAAAAAGAAAAGAAGAAGACGAAGAAGGGCAATCCCCATTGGAGCCTGTGTCCCATGTCAAAAAATTGGAGCCTGGACGAGTTACGGTCTTGACCCGGCTGATGCGTCATTGGGACGGGACCCCGATAAAGAGTGTGCATGATGTATACGAATGATTCTTTTGATGACCGGAACCGCCGGGAAGAGCTCGTAGGGGCGAGAGCATTGTACTTTTACACGGAGAAACCCGAAGGGAGAGGCGGGAGCGATGAAATCAAGCAAGAAACAGTGATTGCCGTGCTTTGGGTGGGGGAGAGAGTCAGGTTCTGCGACGCGAAAACTTGGCTGGTCAGTCACGCTTTGCGGTAGCATGCTGCCGGAAAGGAAGTTGTCTTGCCGGAAACGGTGGATGTGATATGAACAACGGAGTAATCGTTTTACGAGAGAAACACGAAGAGAGGAGCGCAGAGGAAACTCTCCGACAGAAACGTTAGAGACGAGACACGACGGGTGCTTCCTTTGTCACAAGCGCGAGCTTGGGCCCCAAGGGGGACGGGTTGCCGGGAGCTATGGACAACGCCTATTCAAGATCTGTTTTAGAGGTCAGTCAGTGATCCGGGTTTCGAATTGTTTGCATGATTTTTCCCCCGCCTCTGTTTGATTTGCTTGCAGGTCTTGATCGTGGCTTTTACGCGTCAGATCTGAAGCTCTCACTCAAATATTTCAAATCGTGGATCGCTCTTAGGCTGCAGAGTCCACATGCTTGTCGTAATTTGCATACAAGCTCGCTTCAATGCAGATATATTTGTGCAGCATGAGTTTGGCTCTTCTGCGAGGCTGAGTCGCCAGAGTTTTATTTGTTGTGTAGTGAAGCTGGAATATGCGAATTGCTCAGATTGAAATATTTTCTGGATATGATTCCTTTAGAGATTAGAAATTCATGGAAAGTCAGTTGTCGGATTTTTTGGAGCTCTGAACACTCCGGTTGTTTGTTACTACAAATTCCTGAACTCTTTGTGGTGTCGCAATCTCAGTATTAAATTAGCGGTTTATTTTTGAATGGAACGGTCCCGGTCACCTGCTTGCGAAATTTAGCAATTTTGAAAATTCCTTCATCAGCAATTCTTCCTAAAAGCCGCGTCTTAACTTCCAGAATATGTTTTCAAAAACTGCTTAGCAATCTGATGGACGAACTGGCTTGACATGAGATATAGCCGTCTGTAAATAATGGACACAAAGAAAAATGAGGGTGAATGGCTTTGTTCGGCCGGGCAATATGGGCACTATGACATTCCTTTCCTAACCCATTAGCCTAGATAGTAAGAGTTCTGTGCATTACTTGTGAAGGCAGATTGGTGCACATTTTTACATCAATTGCTACAATTTGACTTCTTTGAAAAACTGCCTTACACACGTAAATTTGAGCAGCAGTTGCTTCGATGTGAGTCCTACTTCAAATAAGCTTTTGGTCTGTAAAACTTCTGGAGATTGACACAACTCTCACACTCCAAAGCTTTCTAGCAGCATGAACAATATGTGACGTCAAGATATCACTCCTCGTCTCTTGAGTCAGATGGATTGAAGTTGTGTGCGACTCTGAGCATGAGATGAAAGTTAAACAAGTTCTCAAGCCTTTTATGCCTTTTTGGATATGTTATTCCTCTGCAAGGAGTGCCCTTTCTCTTTTGGGAAACAACTTTGGATTTTTCAGTTTGTATATGGTCTGTCTTCTGGTGAAGTGCGGGTTAACTCGGAATTATGTAGGCAAATACGACAGTCATATTACATTGTGTGTGCAGGTTTTGCAGTACTTCCGTGTGGATCCAGCCCAAGGGCTGAGTGAAAGTCAGGTAAAATTGTTTGCAGTTTGTTGAGACTGTACAAGTTTTTTCTCTTTTTCTCCAATATTTTCCAGTTCAAGCACTTCGGGACAAAAAGTCGAAAAACTCGGCTGAAGAAGTTAAAACATAGGATTAATTTCAGTGTAAACATTGCGTGGTTTTTTTTTCAGGTCCTAGAGTATCGAGCTATTCACGGTCAAAATGGTATGCCCATCGCGGCGTTCCTGGTTTCTCTTTTCTTAAATGCTCTGTTTCTAAGGTCACAAGGATGAGCTTTTTTTATTGTTATGTATTTGAGGATGGATCGTGTTGTACATTTATAATAGTAAGCTCTTGTCGTCTGATGTTCCTGTCATTGCACTGTGATGTGCGCGGGGCGTCCACTTGCCGAAATGGTGTTCCTACACAGTTCTACCCGTGGAAAGTGGTATGTATTAGTCTTCCCTTTAGTGCATTGTATCAGAAATTCTTTAGTGCCTTACGTTCTCCTTGTCTTAGTTCTGCAACCTTGTCTTACCTTATTACCGCGGAGCCATACTATGGACCTGGGCTCCTGTGTAGGTCGCAAACTAATTGAGTCTCATTATGTCGATTGAGTCTTGCAGGTACGCCGTTTTGGAAATTAGTTTTGAAGCAGTTCGATGATTTGCTGGTGAAGATCTTGATCGCAGCGGCAGTAGTATCATTCCTGCTTGCTATCATGAACGGCGACACAGGCTTCACGGCTATTGTGGAACCCTCTGTAAGTCGATGGTTTCTTGTGACCGGAGTTGTGTTTTTTTTTCTGGTGCTGTATGTCGCTTGGTCGTTGTTGGTTGAGCTGGGTCAGATCTATCTTAATGCACGCAAACTAAAACTTTTGCAGAGTTCCTCTTCTCTCAGAAGTTTCTTAAAATGATCACTTCATGTGATCTTTGGTTTATGGCAGGTGATTTTGCTGATTCTGGCGGCGAATGCCGCTGTAGGGGTCATTACCGAAACAAACGCAGAGAAAGCCCTTGAGGTGGGATTTATTTTGGCTCGTAATTGTGCAGTGTAGTTATCAGTCTTTTCCATTTTAATAATATGTAGCCACAAGGATTTAACAAACAGGGAGAGTTGTTTACAATTGGAGAGCTAGGTATTCGCTGCTGCTAACGTGTTCTCTATACAATCGGAAATATGTTATAGTGTAATAACAATGACTTTTTTCAGTTTGCCATATGTAACTCGAGGGACTCTTTCCATGTGATAACAGGAACTGAAGGCGTACCAGGCAGATGTCGCTACAGTTTTAAGAAATGGTGAGTAGTTTGATGTTACTTTTCATTTCTGGAGCATTTTTTCCGAATATCTTCTTCACCATCTTGAGACTATAGCTGTAAGACTTCCCAATGAAAGTGTTTAGACTAAAGTCATGGAAAGCCAGAGTTGATCGTTAACTTGAAGATTTGGTATCACAGCGATGGACCGTTTAGACAGTTATTAACAATTGTTTCGTGATCTTGATGTGACATCTGATAGGTCTCTGGTCAATATTGCCGGCTTCAGAGCTAGTTCCTGGAGACCTTGTGGAGGTCGCAGGTTTGTCCCCATCTAGATGCTGTTGAAAGCGTGGATGTCAATTTCCGTTCTGTGATCTCTGTAGGAATAGTTGAGTTGTTTCTATCCAATAACTTGAAATATGGCAAAGCAGTATTCGGTATTTAAGGAACTTGATATTTCATTGATTTTGCTTTCATGTAAGTTTAGAGGACGTGCATCCTGAATTGAAAATTTTGGTTTTGTGGCTGTAAAGTTGGATGCCAGATACCTGCAGACATGAGACTGGTGGAGATTCTGGGGTCTCAGCTTCGAGTTGATCAAGCGATCTTAACTGGTGGGAAATGTTCCTGTTTTGATGGGTTCATTTTTGTGTATTTTTGCCGAGAGATTTTGGCTGTATGTGGTCTAAAATTGAGATTGTAATTTTCCAACAATTCAGGAGAGAGCTGCTCGGTTGGGAAGAGTACAGAAGCAACTGCGTCGCAGAAAGTGGTGTACCAAGATAAAACAAACATTCTCTTCTCTGTATGACTTAACCCCTTCCTTGGAGTGCATACACAGCCTTTTTAAGTATATGTTCTAGTTTTTCAAGATGCAGAATTTCTTACGACCTATGTCATTGATGTCAGTGTAATTCCTTCCATTTCCACTTTTGGAAGTGTGGTTAGGTTGTTTTATTACAGTAGAACGCATACATTAGCCAAAACTTGGGAGCTGTATAACCTATCATGAGGACGTGCTACTATTTTGTTAATTTTCCAGGGAACAGTTGTTACAATGGGACGTGGAAGGGCTGTGGTGGTTGGAATTGGCAGCAGAACTGCTATGGGAAAGATTCATGATGCTATGTCTCAAGCTACTGAGGTATCTTTGATCTGGATAACCTTATTCAGCGGATGGCCTTCCGAGACGAGGTTGAGCTGCATTGTTCTCTCATCAGCTCTTGATGGACAGATTTGTTCTATACTTTCTCTGTCCGAGAGTATTGCAGTATGAAGTAAACTCAATGGGGTATTAAATGACTGCAGGAGATGACTCCTCTGAAGAAAAAGCTGGATGAGTTCGGTTCTTTCCTTTCAAAGGTAGACTCAAAATCAAGACTCGCCGGCCCTGTTCATTTGTTGAAGGTTAACTTGTGTAACTTCCAACACAACCGCAAAGCAGGGAAAGGTGCAGAGAGCTTTACACTGTTACGAGCATAAAGCAATTAGCAAGTGTTCCAGCTTTATTCTTTCAAAGAAAGAAAGGTTCAGAATATCTCCGATAATTATGAGTATTTTCGTCTTGGAAAATAATGCATCTCGACTGGGTAGGGAACAATATCTGTCAGCTGGTACTACTTGTTGGTTTTAGGGTCAGTATCGTTAACTTGATGATTTCTGTTATTTGATTTGAACATTCCAGGTTATTGCCGTGGTTTGTATTCTGGTTTGGATAGTGAACATTGGCCACTTTCGAGATCCAGCACATGGAGGCATCGTACGCGGAGCAATATACTACTTCAAGGTTAGCGATATTCGTCTCAAGATGGTTCACGTTCACTTCGGGTGTTTGTTCTCACGACGACGATGGTTTAGGTTGTTTCCACTCTTGAATTGTGTCTGCATGAGCCAGGCACAGCACATGCGAAGTGAATGCTTTGAATCTTCAAAGCATCAATTCTAATAGCTCACAATTTTTTTGACTTGGTAACTGGTATTTCGATCAGATAGCTGTGGCACTGGCGGTGGCAGCAATTCCGGAAGGGCTTCCTGCTGTTGTCACAACGTACGTAGATTTGCTTCATGAGTTTGTCCGTATCTTAGATATCTGGATGCCTACATTATTCTTTTCCGATGCAAGCAATCTGGAGATAAGCTTGGTTTTATATTTAGATTCATAGAGATACTAATGGTCAGTCTCTAGCTGCAGCTGTCTGGCCCTTGGCACTAAAAGGATGGCGAAATTGAATGCAATTGTGCGCTCTTTGCCCTCAGTGGAGACTTTGGGTTGTACCACAGTCATATGTAGTGACAAGACAGGCACTCTTACAACAAACATGATGTCCATTTCCAAGGTAGACTTCAGCACTTAAAGTCTTTACCCACAAGCTTTAGACACATTATCCTCCGAGGATTGCTGTTTCTATTTCAGAACAGATGTTCACTGCACGTCCGAATAATCCAGGGTTTACGCATCTATTAGGCCAGAGTCAAGTTGTCATGACAGCCATTGACCTAAACATTTATAATTTTTAGGGGGAAATATCCTTTTCACTTTTGAGGGTAGTCTTCTGAAGGTATAGAGTTTGACACTTTGGTACCAGGTGTGTGTTGTGCGTTCTGCACATCGTGGACCTATCGTAGCGCAATATGATGTAACCGGAACAACATATGCTCCAGACGGTATCATACGTGATTCCACAGGACTTCAGGTCTGGATATCTTTTCCCCCCTTTTGAGTGTATATATTAAATTACTTATGTGTCCTATATTCTGGCCTTAATACAAAATGGACACAAACTCCTATTTGGAAAATACTAGAGTGCAGTCGTTGTTCATAGGATCAATTCTTCCTAGAATGAAAGAAGCTAATTAGATTCCCTCGAGGATCTTTTGGCAACTCGTTTGGTGCTGACCAATATCTGCATGTGTGTCTCATACAGCTGGAGCATCCAGCTGACTTGCCTTGCCTGCTTCATCTGTCAATGTGCTCCGCACTTTGCAATGACTCGAAATTACAATACAACTCAGAGAAGGGTGCATATGACAAGATTGGAGAGTCTACAGAAGTGGCCCTGCGCGTTCTAGTTGAGAAGGTTGCACTTCCTCTGCATCTCTTTTCTGTGGTGGTCAACATTGCTGCCATCTTCGCTATTCTAAGGTTAGATGACTTCGACGAATCATGCAAGGAGCGAGATTTACCTTCTTATCTTGGCTGCAATTGTTTTCAACAGGTTGGACTTCCGGGATTTGATTCCATGCCATCGGCCTTAACAATGTTAAGCAAGCAGGAACGTGTGTCTTATTGCAACAACTACTGGGAACAACAGTTCAAAAAGGTCAGTTTCTATCCGTATTCGAAAATTCTGTATGTCCGAGATGCGGAGGTTCTGTTATCAACTGGTCAATCTGCCTGCGAAGTAAATAATACCTTCACTTCACCATATCGCGACCCTCAGGACATCGGACACAGTGGAATCGAAATCTTATTCACGCAGTCCGTTCCCCAAGATCTTTTATAAGAGTGATGTGAACTTCCTGATGCTTTGTCTATCAGTGCGTTACATTGCTTGTCCAGGTGTTTTTTTTCTTCTTTTCTAACCCCCTGAGTGTTCTCAACAGGTCTCAGTTCTGGAATTTGCTCGTGATCGAAAAATGATGAGTGTGCTGTGTACACGAAAAAACCAGGACATAATGTTTTGCAAAGGAGCCCCAGAGAGCATTTTGTCCAGATGTAGCAGTGTGTTATGTAATGATGATGGTTCTGCCGCACCTATGACTTCAGAAATACGTGCTGAACTCGAAGAGAAACTTTTCAGGTTGGATTCTGCTAATTTTTTCTGTTTTCCTGGACGCAAAATGCGTTGTTCCTGAATTGTTGAATGTGCTGAAATGTTGCAGTTTGCTTGGATAATGCCGATTTTGTAGATTCATCGGAGTTTGCTCCTTGACTTTAAAAGCGTGATTTACGATATAAGGCTAGATTAAAATGTAGTTATTCGCAACAAGTGTACAGCACCTATTGTAACGTGTGAAGCGGACCTTTTCTGTTGATGTGTAGCTACGGACAGAAAGAGACGTTACGATGCTTGGCTCTGGCATTGAGGCCTATTCCACATGGCTCTCAAACAATGTCTTATGAAGACGAGTGCAATCTTACATTTGTTGGTGTGGTAAGTATATATAGCAGTTTGAACCTTCAGAGAATATCTTTTATGAAAATGGAAATGCCTGATTGAATGAACTTCTCACGCCTTGAAGACTACAAGATCATTGGTATATAGCTTCACGCAAAGTTCCATATAAGTTATTGCGTCTTGTTTGAGAGAGTTTTGATGCTTCCGATGTTTTAGTTCCAAACTATAGTTGGTCTAGAACTGAGCTTTTCACAATTGTTTCCATCTTCACTTCAGTTTACATCATACATGGATATATCATATTTTGGGTATAATGCACAGTATCTGTCATTTGTGCCCTCTGCGTTTTCTTGTTCTTTCATTTCAAATCATTGTGTTACCCCTCAAATATCATAATTTACAGATTTGGTTTAAGTTATTGTTGTACACTTTGAAAATCTGCACGGATCTGGATCTGAATAAGAACACCTTACAGTAAACTACCTTGTCTATGTTTTTTTTTTGAAATTGAAATATTCTTACCATCCTTTGGCAGGTTGGAATGTTGGATCCTCCACGAGAGGAGGTTAGACAGGCCATCGCTACATGCAAGTCAGCTGGGATCCGCGTCATAGTCGTTACCGGTGATAATAAGGTTTGCCCACAGTTTTCATATGCTCCATAGTTCGGGAGTAAATTCACTGGCAAGAGTGTGAGCCTGCCTCTCAGCGTGTATAAGAGTTTTTGTGCTGTGTTTTATTTTGTTTTGGTTTTTTGTGATTAATCTGTTGTTATTATTTTGTTCATTATTTTGGTTTCGGTTATCTTTATTATTTTTGTCTTCTAAAGTGGGTGAAAGTTCCTTCTGTACTTATTATTAAGTCGACTCATCACTCTGGCAGGCAACAGCAGAATCTGTCTGTCGTCTAATTGGTGCGTTTGATCCACTCGACGATTTGACTGGGAGGTCATATACAGCTTCAGAGTTTGAAGAGCTACCTCCTATGCAGCAAAGCCTTGCAATCAGAAAATTGGTACTCTTCTCCCGGTAAGAACGATATTTACTATTAAGAGTTCGTTTAGCAGGTGAATACAATTTTAATCGAGTAGTGCTTTGATAAGTAGATCATAATTTGACCGCATGTAAACGAGATCAGGTACAAGAGTTTCCGAAATATAAGTAGTTGAACTGTTTTCTGACGCTGAAAAGAGATATTCTTTGGTAATAATAATGATCCATGCTTGTATGTCTTCTTTATCTTAAGTAGAAAAAGGAGAATCTTCTCGAATTCGAAAATATGTTTTTTTTTTTCTCTGAACGCTGTCTATTAATAATATGTAGGGTTGAACCCGCGCACAAGAGTATGCTGGTGGAAGCTTTGCAGCTTCAAAATGAAGTGGTATGGATAACACAGTATGACTGCACCCATTCAGTTAGACAATTGTTCCTTTTACCTAGGTGTTTGGAGACAGTCATGCCTTACATCATCAAAGTTGGACTTCAGGACAAATTTATAATGAGTGTGGAAACAGAAAAATTTGCGTTGAAAAGTTCTCTGACTCTTGATTGAATGACTAGCAGCTCTTGCAACTTATACAACCGGACATTCATCAAGAAATCTATAACATGGCAGCAAATATTGGATATTACGAATAGGGATTTACTGGATTGAACTCCAATTAAGCTACACTGATTCAAGAGTTTGGTACAGGTGGCAATGACCGGCGATGGAGTCAACGATGCACCTGCCCTGAAGAGGGCCAACATTGGCATAGCTATGGGTTCTGGTACAGCCGTGGCAAAGGTTAGACGTCATTACACACCTTTCAGGACATGTGTTTAGGAATGGACATAAATGGCGATATGGTGGATGGCCAGTACTATGACTCGAGCTGTAGTTTAAGGTCATAGTTACCAAATTTGGTCCCAAATTCTGTTATGTATGTCCATTTCAATGGAAAAAATGAAAGATTGTGAATTCCATAATTGCAAGCATATCGTTGACCTCTTATATCAGTCGCCCTACTCATCCATTATTGTTTTTGTAATTGGTCAGTTGTATTAAATTTTCAATCAACTAAATTTTATCTTGTTTTTCTGCAGGGAGCATCTGACATGGTTTTGGCCGACGACAATTTTTCAACTATTGTTGCAGTAAGCCATGCTATTTTCCAACTATTGTTGCAACCATTTGTTTAGATTTTCTTTTTCTATACTGCGAAAAATCTGTCGTTCAGCTATTTGAGTAAGTTCAATTTCCTTTGAACGAAGTGAGTCGACGAGGGAAAATGTTATCATGTCAGGACAAGCTGTGTAGAATACTCGAGTTTGTGAGGTCTTGTCGGGCTGCAGTGAGGTATGTAGACTTGTTAGTGTGTGCCTCTCATAGCGTGAAGAGCAGAGACCCTAGATCATGCCGGTGAGGTATGTAGAGAGTGATCATTCTACACCAATGTCTTCAACAGGCGGTTGCTGAAGGAAGGGCGATATATAACAATACCAAGCAGTTTATTAGATACATGGTGTCGTCGAATATTGGAGAAGTTGTCTGCATCTTCTTAGCCGCCGCTGTGGGAATGCCAGAGACTCTAGTACCTGTACGTATGAAAATGCATTCTTTCTTGCTTTTGAAATTCTCCAAATCTGCTCGCTAATTCTTTGCGTACCATCTGCTGAAGAATGTTCTTCTATTGCCACGTTCAAATTTAGGCCTAATATCCTTCCTATTGTCTGTGGGTTTGCAGGTGCAACTGCTTTGGGTGAACCTTGTGACGGATGGACTTCCAGCTACAGCTCTTGGATTTAATAAGCAGGACCATGATGTGATGATGACTCGTCCTCGCAAGGTTAAAGTTCTTTCAATCAGTTAACTGTTGCACTGACGTTAATGCCATAACGAGTGCAGTTGCAGATTGATCCAAACAACACGCACATCTGTGCGTGTTGTTTGGACTGGCATGGCCATCTTATGATCTATTGTTTTCAAATCAGAAATTTCGTCTCACTGATACTCGGATCTAAATATTAGGTTTTTCTGAGTAGATCCAGAAATAGGGTGATTTTGTATCTCCGTCAAACATCTTGGTGTTCAACATCCAACACACGTACATTGAGTACCATGACATAACTGGAAATAAAAGGTTTTGATGGGCCGTATTCAATCTTTGTTATCCAGATGGAGGAGGCTATTGTAAACGGCTGGCTTTTTTTCCGTTACGTCGTAATTGGTGGTGAGTAAATTCTTTGACCAACATTGAACAGGAGTTGGTGTGATTTGAGGTTGTTTTTCCTATTTCACATCAATTCAAACTGGAACATGCTCCGCAATCAATTCCTTTCTACATGTGCTGTAGTTGACTCCATCACTAAGAAAGACTTTGGTTGGATTTGAAACTATGGATGAAACAGCCTATGTGGGACTAGCGACTGTTGGTGGCTTCGCTTGGTGGTTTCTCTTTAGTGAAGAGGGCCCTAAATTGACCTGGGAACAACTGGTATTGATCTTTACATAGTAGTGGCAGTGTGTTCTTTCTCTATTTAATTTGATAAGTTAGTCACAAAATATTTGAATGTTACTTGTAGCTCTCGTGGTGAGCTTCACTTTCCTAGTTTACTGCTCCTGTCAGTTCTTAGTTTGCTGTGAAACCTTCGTAGTAGCTGTACTTGGCTTCCAAATCTCACATCGGGACACTGCTTCTTAATCTCTAGTAGTCGAGCAGTCTGTCTTGACTATGTTCTTACGAGTGTGCAACTGCTGCAGGTGTCTTTTGACAGTTGTGTTGAAGGACAAGCTAGCTATTCTTGTACCATATTTCAAGATCGACACCCATCAACAATATCCATGAGTGTCCTCGTAGTTGTGGAGATGTTCAATGCTCTGAACAATCTTAGCGAAAACCAAAGCCTGCTGTGAGATACATCCGAATTTCTTCCGTTCATGACGTAGGGCTGCGTAATGGTTTGAGCGATGTTTTAAATGATTCAGCTTTCTTTAAGGATGGGTATTGATACTATGCTAAATACGTCATGCTCATCGGGAACCTTGCATCTGAAACAGGGTTCTGCATCCTTGGAGTAATTTATGGTTACTTGGAGCCATCACAGTGTCCATGCTTCTTCACTTTGCCATCCTCTACGTTCATCCGCTGGCGTTGACCTTTTCAGTATATTTTCGACGCTCTGTTCTTAATTATTTCTGTGATCCTTATTGGCCATTGTCCTATTTACAGCTTATTCCGAAGGTAGTAGTGAATGGCTGACTTATGTCTAGACTTTATTGCTACTACTCAGCATCTTTATGGTCCTTGCAGGTTACATCGCTATCGTGGTCCGAATGGAAAGCAGTACTGTGGTTCTCTTTTCCTGTGAGTACGTCGATTGACAATGATGTCAATCGACGGTTTCAGTTTCGCCCACAGTTTTGGAAATGAAAACCTTGATTACAATCACTACTGTCTCTGTGTGGGGCTCCATTCAGTACAATGATTACATTTTTTTTACTCACATTATCATATTCACTGGTTGTAAGTTTCTCTTTATTCTTCCGTCTTTTACACAGTTGCTGTCAGGTACAAGTCGGCTTGGGTGAGAAAAGAAATTATGCTCAGAGAAAAGAAATGTTTACAGTCTTCGTCAACGTTTGTCGCAGGTAATTATTGTGGATGAGCTGCTCAAATTCATGTCAAGACGGTTGAAAGGTACATCTTGCAACCTGTCCATCAGCAATTAAGATCCTCAAACCCCTATGTTTTTTGGACTGTTCAGATGTTCAGAGTCACTGCAGTTCGTGTTCAGTGTGATTGTGTCGTTCTTCTCTATTCGAATCTGCGTTATCAAGACAGCGACTCCATTACACTTGGTTCAGCAGATACTAACAATCGGATTATAGGTCTCATAGTAGAAGCCATTTTGATGCATGTATGATCATGTCCAAAACCGGTCCTGGATTCATGTTCTTCTGAGTTGAAATAGTCTGTTCTATGATGTTTAAACGTCGTCATTAGCGTTTTAAGTAGTGAGTTTCGTCAGGATAATTCGTTTTGGATATTCTCTCATTTAACATGATTTTTGAATATTTGTAATGCAACTGCTAACAACAGGTCGAACGATCAACATTCCTTTCCGGAAGTATGACTTTCTACCTAAAAGCCAAACGCGTCAGCAATGACGATTGTGGTGAATGTAGTCTAGGGAATGTTTGTAACTTAAGTTATTCTGTCAACGTCATGTAGTCAGAGTATACAAGCTGTAGTTCACCCCACCTGTGTGGGTTGTCCTTCCCAGAAATTGATTATTAGGTGGTCAGGTCAGTGTGGAGATTCGAGTTGTGTTAGGTTTATGAGTTTTCTGTCACCACTTCACATTGTTGATCATCCCTCCTTTTAATAAAAAGTAGATAGTAGCTATTTGGAATCTCTCAAATTTTTGCGTGTGTTCGCAGTGGTCTTCTTGTTTTCAGCCGTGACTATCTCAGAAGTATAATGATTCGCCTGATTGACATTAATATGAATGTTGACAGTAGTCCGTGAAGCCGTCTTTAATACTCTTCCATAGGTGTTTCACATGTGTAGAAAAATGAGTGCTGTTTAACCTCTTTTTGTCTAGTTGGCCCAACTCACATTTTACGTCCACTCATAAAGACTGCCAGACCACGAAAGGCTGTGTGTCCCTCTCTGCTGATATATGTAGTGCATCCAGACTGTTGTTAGATACTGATGCTGATATGTAGTGTTTCTTTCTCGCTTAGATCCTCCCTATAGTTCCCACAATACTCAATCCTTGATTTTTCAGGTGACGGACCAGTGATAAGTTTAAAGAGCTGGATGAGACTTCGAAACACTTCGAAAGAGAATCTTAAGAATCTGCTGTCAAGGTAGAATCACGAACACTGGGGTACTGGAACGACAATCCAGATCTCCTGCGTTCTGGGAAATTTGGAAATAACGTGTCTGAATTTTCACAGATTTATCCTTTCTTCCTGTCCCATGACCGCAGGTCCTTGTTACCATAAGCTTTTAGTCACTCTCATTTTCTTTATCGAGCGTGTATTTTCTGTAGAAAATGTCGATTAGTTATGGCTTGCAGTTGAAACACCGTTTTTCGATGGTTAAACTCATTGTAGGAAATCAGACATCTGCGATTCAGGTGCTAGTCATTTGTGACAGCAGTCAGCTAGTTTCGTGGACGCAGCTGTCCTAATCAATCGGCTTCGTGTACGGAAAAACGCGACAAGGTATTCAAATTTCTAGGGCTGATAAGCCAAGAATTCTGTCTACTTTCTATCTCATTCGAACATTTGGAACTCCGCAGTAAAGCAGAATCTTAGGTGCTTCGTCGAATGTTAAACATCCACAGTCGGCGCTTGATTCCATGGAGGTCAATACTAGCTGTCGATTTCAATCATGAAACTAAGTCAACGGCTCTTGCAAATGTCTGCCAAAGTTTATTGCTGTGGAATACCACGGATTATGAACCAATTCTGCTGGCTGCATTGACTGATACATGTAGCAGACGAAAGCCCTTACAAGACAATCCTCTATATCATCTTTGACCACGTTCGTTCTCGCCTGCATAGTCTTTCTTCCCTAGAAAATCAGAAACACGAGTTGATCAACAGCGATAGACTTCGTGATACGAAAATGGAGACATTGAAATACTAGTAGATACTAGTATACTAGACTCCGTGATGCTAGTAGAAACATTTGGTAGGAAGCTAATGTACATCTTGCCACATGATCTAGAGGCTGTAGGACAAAAAATCTTGAACTGGGTATATGCATCGAGCCTGTATGTATAAAGTAAAAAGTAAGTGGTACCCATAAGCGTATCGTTGTGAGAACATTCGTTGCGGCAGTCATGTTCGTTTTTTGAAGGCACAAGCGACGGACAACTGTAATTTCAAGAATGATTAATTCTTGAAATTCTCATCCGAGTCAAAAAGGCATTGTGTATGCATATGAGTATGTGTAACCTGCACGAAAAGATACTCGCCTTTACGAGTGGTTGAGAAATGACCTTGAATAGACGTAAACAGGACTCCCGAGTATAAAACACACTGACGTAATGGACACGAAGAACGTGAAAGCGGAGCTTGTTGAATCGCAGTCACTACCATTCAGATAGAAGGCATTAGGAAACTGCTAGCACTTCGTACTCCAGATGATGGTACATGTCGGAGACGAATAGATCAAGTGGTCACAGTCTCATCAAGCTCGGTTTCATCCAGTCAAAACTTAACAATGAGTACAAGCAATACAACTCCCATGAACTGCATCTGAAAGTCGGTAAGGTCAATTCAGAAGGATGTCGAAGATCCAACATGGCGGACCTAGCAGGCCATCAATTCTTCGAGTGGGCTCATTACATGGACGTTGAAGGATATATTATATTCTCTCTACCACATGTACCCGGTGATCACAACACCTTGCCAACACATGCATGAAGGCTTACTTGTAGACCAGGTAAGTACAGTGGCTCGATTGTCGATGCATGCTCTCGGTGATCGAAATCAAAGTAATCATCAAACATGAATTCCATCTCGGTCTAAGACTGTAGTTTCCTCCCAGATGTGCAGATTCCAAATATGAAACTGTTCTCCGACTGTCTCCGTTTCAACCAACCATTTTGCCCCACCGTGCCAGATACGAGCTGCTTACTGGCGGATGCAGAGAGTCTTTTGCACTGAAATGGGGGGTCAAGGAGCCAGGACTTGGGAATTGTGAGCGGGTCTTTTGACGGTAGACCATGTTTAATTGGAAGGTAGCGAGTCACACGTAAGATGCAGCAGTGCTGAAACAGATCCTACCCAATAAACAAAACCATCTAAGATATGGTTTTTGAAGTCCAAGAGACGGGCCGCTGTTGCTGCGAGTCGTCACAATGTTGATTCTGATTCTGGTTCATAGCTATTTGTGATCTCATGAGTGACTTCTGTGTGGCCGTGCCCATGGAAAACGCCATGTGGGTCGTAAAAGTCATGGCATCCATGTGATGAAGTTTGATCCTTTCTGCTACTACATATTGGACTCAAGCCTCGAGGTTTCTCCAGATTTCAACCTGAGATGAGAGCCTGGGCAGGTACACAAATCGGAAATTACAGTTTGACTTCGTCAGGTACAAATTCTCACCTAATCATAGAGATGCACCTGTTTTCTCCTAATTGAGGCAGCTGTACAGCAGATTTCCCACGATGTTTACTGCAAATGTGTGCATCTTTTAACGTAGGCTTTCGATGCTCTCTTCTTATATATAAGGTTACAGAGTTCGGGACCGATTTGTTTGTTTAATAAGTTCTTTGTTTGTTTTTCCCCTTGGATGATAAGGTTTGGTTTGAACGAGGCTAAAAATGGAAAACTTAAAGACAGTGATCTCGTCAGCATTGCTGGTGCTGGTATCAGTGGTACAATCGGCTGTGGCTGAGGAGTGTGGTGAACAGGCCAACTTTGACCTCTGTCCGGATGGCCTATGCTGCAGCCAGTATGGCTGGTGTGGAAACACCGATCCCTACTGTGGTGGGGGCTGTCAAAGCCAATGTGGTAGTTCCTCTCCTTCAAGTGGGGGAATCGCCTCTGTTATAAGCGAGGACATGTACAATCAGCTATTTCCAAACCGAAATGCCATCTACACTTATCAAAACTTTGTCGAAGCAGGCAATTCCTATCCTACAATTGGAACTGAAGGTAGTAGAGAGCAACAGCTCAGAGAGATTGCTGCATTTGCAGCCCACGTACAACAGGAAACTGCAGGTGAATTGGTGCATCTGTGAAAGCGTATAGACTCACCACTTGAAGCTGAAACCATTTGTTTCAGGTTTTGTGCATTACACTACTTGTTGAGCGCATGACAGCCTTTCAGAGTTGATTAGAAGCCACAAAGAGATTTTGCACACCAATAATCTGCGCATGCCTATCGGAGTCAACCTGATGCAAGATGCAAATTTGTTGGAAGTTGGATCCTTCTCATTATATCCTGTGAAACGTTTTTCAAATGGTTTTGCAGGTTTGTTCTTCATCAGGGAAATAGACCAATCCTCTGACTACTGTGATGGTACAAATCAACAGTACCCATGCGCTTGGGGTCAGAAGTACTTTGGCCGAGGTCCACTTCAGCTCAGCTGGTACATTCCAGCTTCCCTAAAACAAATAAAGGTTCAGAAGCTGGCAAAGTCCTCCCTACAACAACATTCTTTTCTTGTTAGTACGCGAGCTAAATTACGGAATCTTCATGTGTTTGTTTGACGTACCTGATGCAGGAATTACAACTACGGCGCTGCAAGAGACTCTGGCATTGGAGCTGACATCTTAGCAAACCCAGACATTGTGGCTCAAAATGCAGTAATCGCGTTCCGATCATCCTTCTGGTTCTGGACAAGAAGTGATTGGAATATCCCTTCAATTCACGACGTGATGGTGGGGAAGTGGAACCCTAGCCAATCTGATATCAACGCCGACAGAAGAGCCGGATTCGGACAAACTATCAACATCATCAATGGTGGAATCGAATGTGGAAAATGGAATCAGAATGCCAACAACCGTGTTCAGTTTTACAGGAACTTCTGTGCCACTCTGAGTGTAGATCCTGGCGAAAATCTGGACTGTACTAACTCTGCTCCATACTGACACGTGCCTATCAAACCAAGAGGAGGAGGAGACTTTTTCTCAGAAAGTCTGGCAAATAGGTCCAATGCTCTAGAGGTTTTTCAAATATCTGCACTAGTGACAGAAACGTAGAACGGAGTTTGGAGAGTGTTGCTGAATAAGAGCCCTTCTTGTAAACACCAGCAGACACATCTGAATAATCATGGTTTCAAAGTTTGATTCACAAGCCAGAGTGCCTTTCTGTTCTTGAGACCGGAAAGACCTGTGATGTTCATAGAAATGTTGATGGGATGGACCATGGGGATAAGTAACTGCGCTTGCAGTGAAATCGTAGCAGAGCTATTTACTTGCAATTTCATCCGTGCGTTCGCAAAATGAATTTTTCTTTTCGTCAGTTATCAACTTGTTTATCTTCTAAGTGCAGGGGACACAAGCGAGATTAGAAATAACGAAAACGGGAGACGCATGGAATAAAAGCGCGATGAAAAATCATCAACTCAGGTACAAAGCAAAAGCCAAGGAAGGCAAGAAAAGATCCAACCCGAGGACCAAAGAAAGAGAGAGCTATATTCTCTCGTGATAAATCTCCAACCGGGACTCTGATTTCTCCTACATGCACATCTTCAGTACGGGTGATAACAGAGGTCTAGGACGAGAAAAGGGCACGTTCAGTGCCAAAATCGGATGCCATGGCTACTTTTCGTACCCTCTGTGTCTGTAGAATTCCAACCTAATTTCTGGTTCCAGGAGGCACAACAAGGGAGAAAGTATAATACCAAAAGGGATGGGAAGACCCCATCAAAGCTTACAAGGATGGAACCAAAGAGGTAACATGGGGCTAGGCCCCAATAGTATCACATTGGGAAATATGTTATATAGCACCTAATATATCCGAACTATCTAGGTCAAACGGTCTACAAACAACAGAGTATCTGAAGAAGCATCACCTAACGTGATTGCTCTCCTATGGATTGCACCAACTAGTGCTCTCTGTAGAGCAATGGAAACATGTTGACTAAAATAGGCTATACAGTAAGCTAAAGAGAGTGATACCCCATGCCCCCTAGTATGGTAGGCTCTAGCGCACTCCCTCAAGAACATGTCGAAGTCGGTGTACATAGCTCCATATAACTCCAAAGCTAGAGGAACAAGGAGGTGACCACTCTGCATACCTCTATACTTGGAGACCTTTCGCCGCCGCTCACTTTTCGCCGCCCATCCTGGAGGATGGGTGATCATCCCCTCTAAAACTGTGTCTCTAGTAGGATCAGTAACCACCACATTTGCCACATTGACTTGGTCCTCCCGAACCAAGTAAAGGTCTGCCCTAACCCTAGTCGACTGCAAAGCATACCAACGCTCTCTCCATGTGAGGTATCCACCCTCTCGCGCCATAGCAAACACCACATCCCTAATGGCATCATGGGTAGCTATCCTCTGCCCTCCGAATGGACAACGAGTCATATGAACACCTGTTGCATCTAAAGTGATACCACACTCACATGTGAGTAATGAAGATGTAGATGGATGGACCAAGTCAAGACGGAATCTCATCGATGTGGAGAAAGTAGCTGGTGTGAGTCGGAAAGCCCTAATGCATGGTCGAGCCAAGATCCATGAGCCTGCACCCTTGCCTGAACAAGAGCGTAGACAAGCTCTAGTAGTACAAGGAATGGCCGGATCCACTAAGAGTGAATGTAAAGCCTCGTGAAACTGTCGGTCCATCAAGATAGATTGTAGACCTCTAGTCCAATCGGTAGCCAAAGAGGAAAAAGACGGGAACTCATGCCGTACCTCATGTGGTAAAGCATATCTCGTATGTCGTAATAATACATGTAAGGAAAATGATCCCGTATCCACGTCCCTTGCATATATCTCCAAGATAGGTCTATCTGCGATCACAAATCGAGAAGATAACAAAGGTGCAACGAGCGTCCAACTCGCCAAGAATGCCATAGGTGTCGTCTCCTCCATTAATAATATGTATTTGAGTCTTTGTGAGAATTGTTGTAGGACCATACTTAGAGGTTTGGAGCCTGTTTTTTTATTTTTGGAATAAAACCGAACGATATTCGGAGAAAGTCTGGCCCGCCGAATACGAATATGTGAAATAAGTACGAAGATGGCCAAGACGAATGAGTTGTTAAGGAGGTCTGAAGCGTCGAACGGATTAGGGCAGTTAGTAACAACATCGACGAGCGCAACGAGCCGCAGAGGAGCAAGCATGAGCCGACAAGTCAAGTAGACACGATGAAGAGGAAATCGGCCATTCGATCGGGGGCTTGCGAGGCTATTCAATTGCTAGTGAAGAAGATGCCAATAGTAGTATATCGACCTTTGGTGCCAAAGCCAGAGTGGTCAGCCGGAGAATTAACACGATTAAAGAACTTGGACGGGGAGTTCTTGGCATGGCGATGGGACTATGTGTGCCCAGAATTGTGCGAAGAAGTTTGAGCTAGTTTGAACATCGCATTCCCTTGCAAACAAAACTACAAATACCTTTGATGGATGTTTTTGACATGTAGTATTGTTATTTATGTTTCTTCTGATTGAAATAACTCCATCTTGCACCACATTTTTTTTTGTTGGTGCTTTGATAGTGCTTGTGTGTGCTGCAAATAGTGAGGTTGGATTTGGGACTATTCAGACTATCAATGTTTTTCCTTAATGAGATAGGACTTGTAGACTTATAGGCTAGGTGAATGCATGTTGTGATGACACATTTCAAGTTGCCGGTGTGTTAGTACCATGGGGTGCTTCGAGTATATTATGTTGTGGTTTTTATTCCACTTGGGACATGTTGCTATATGGTTATGGAGGTGATATATTGGTGTCACATTCGAGTTCTCTAGAGGTTCCAAAGGAGAGATTGCTCGGATTAGCAATGGATGCATCCGAAGTGGAGTGCGGTAGCAACCTTGACCTTTGAGGTTCACTAAAGACAATGATTTGATGTAAAAGAGTGACGGAGTTGAGCTTGGTGATATCTTGGAATGTGTCACCACACCGTTCTTGAGGGATATAGAGATATCTATGCGGCCATATGATATTTGGGTACAATTGGTACCATTGAGTTGGATACCATGATGTGGTTTAGAACGAATGTGTAACTCTACATTATTTAGTTCATTTATAGCTTGAAATGGATTATTCCAGTATTTGGAAGTCCACCGATGGATGATTATCATAAGTTTCGGTATGAACATCTTGAGAAGATTGAGTTATGGAGATATTACTAGTTGCCAAACTACATCTTTATTACTTCGGCTACAGTGTTTGATGGTGTGAGTTCATTCTCTATACCTAACACTAATGATACGATTGGAGCTAATCGAGTTGGAAAGTGTTCAGAGGTCCCAAGCTTTAACTCTATTGACATCCAGATTGACTTTCATTCAAGTTTACCTCCGATGGTTTTTTGAATTCTCATGATGAATCTAGAAGAGCGTGTTCCAACCCAATGACCAAGGCACTAATTCATATTCTTACACAAACTCTCAAATTCAAGACTCTATAATCTCATGACAATTGTAACAGACAAGTTACACAAAGGTTTTGCCATTTGTACAGAATTACAATTCGTTCCCAAGGGAATGAGGTGTTATCTTTCTGTCAGCGATGAATATGAATGTTTATGCTTCTTTTGAAGACTCTGGACATGCACAGTCCAAAGAGTGTTATGACAAAGTAGTCCAAGACCACTAAGTCAAATTGACAAACCATTACCCATCCATTACATTACACAAAATTACACATGTAATTCACTCTAGATTTACTGATGGGAGTTTGATCACTCCTTTACAAGCTATCGACGAGGTGATGCCCTCGATGAAGTTCTATTACGAAGTGTATCCGATTATGACTCATGGACGAATACCCGGGTATCTTCACAGGTATTGCGCACCAGTCAAGGCCAATCGAATGCAACATTCAACAAATCTCGAGCACTTCGTTCTACCCTGACTACAATTACGGTTCTCAATGAACACTTGTAAAGAAAGCGATAATCCTACTCTAACACTACTCCTATGTATACAATCTACTCGCACCTATTCCTAATCGTCGCCTACACGGATCGCGCCCAACTACTTCTTCGGAAAGTTGATGATCCCTTCGATGGCGTCTCTTCCCTCAATGCGAAAGCATTGACGCTCACTTGCAACTCCCTAATGTCTTCTGCGATCTCCTTTCGATAGACTCGCATCGCTTCCCTTTTCGCGGCCCCATGGCCTTGTACATCTCCTTCCTTCGATCCTTCGAATCGCAAGGGGTGTTCATTGTCACTGTCAAACGTTCCAACCTTTCAGACTCCACATCGTCACACCGAGCAAAAAGGTATTGCGATCACCTATTCGCCAAATCTTCTAATCTAGCCGGTCGTTCATCATCGACTTCATGCAATTGCTGCTTCGCCCTCTTCAATTGCTGTTGAAGCTTCTCATTCTCCCTCTCTACAAACTTCACTTCCGCGCTCCGAATTTTACAGACTTCACTGTAGGTCTGTTTCACCGTGATAGCTTCATGCGCTGCCTCCTTCTTCTACTTCTCCAGACGCTCCACTGATTCTGTCAATTGCTTTATAGTATCTGCCTGATCCTTCTTCCCTCTGTCGGTACGGTTCAGCAACTGAATGAGCTCCATGTAACCGTCTTCCTGGGGATTCCACCCTTGGATGTAACTGCTACCCATCTCGTTCAGCTCCATCAGAACTGGCACCACCACGTTCTCCAGCTTTTGCGCCAACTGTAACACCGAAGAAAGTGGTTCTTCTCTTGTTACCTTGGTTGCTTTTACCTTAGGCCTCGATGCATTCGGTACTAGACTTCCTGGCTGCGCGATTTCCTTCAGCTTCCGCTTCTTACTGATGGGCTCCGCAATTATCTCCACACTTGGACTCCTCTTCTCTGTGGTCCCCACGGAGTCCTCCTTCCCGAATATCGCTTCTTCCTCCTCTCTTACCGCCTTCTTCTAGCCTCCGAAGGTGTCTCCTGCTGAGTGGGTTGCATTGGTGACTGCACACCATCATCTTGGTGGGGTCCCACACTTCTCGTCAACCCACTATTGCCATTGCTCGCCACTGGCCCACCGAGATTGCTGATCACATTCACTTGATAGCGACTTCTCTCCTGTGGTGTCAACCAACCCATGCGCGAATACATATGCACCAAGAAGGAAGAGATATAGATCACTCCCTTCTCTCCCGCTCGCAGCCTCTGTCCCATTGCTTGCACATTGCAAGCGAAGATCTCTCCCCAATTGACCTTTATCGATCCGTCCACTATTCTCACCTTATGCATACTTACATAAGTAGTTCGTTGTGGCGAGAAGAGTTGGTTCAAGGTATACATTATCTTCCGTCGGAAGTCGTCCCGAAGAAGATCAATCTTGAAGCCGTTTGTACCCTTCCTCTCCCTAGGGTCACCACTTGGTCTCATCAAATGTGAATGCAGTATGTATTGTCAAACCTTCCTAGTCAACTCCATCCTTCTCCTTCGAGTAATCTCTTCCTACAGCCTCAGTCCAAAGCAGCGCATCCCACGAATTTGGATGTCCTCTCCAACCTATCGGGTTGGCTGTCGTGGCGAATATGTGAGTTAGACATCTTTAAATGACTCTAGACAATCACAATTCAAAGAGTGATATCAAACACAAACATTAATCCCATCAGCAAAATTGGAGCTTCAAAAAATTTCCAAATAAATTCTTTTAGAACGGACGTCCATTCTAATTGCACTCTCGATGGTCACTAATGTGGAGAATCCAAGTTTGAACCTTTTACTGCTGTCCTTGAAGTAAGGCAGGATTTTTTTAATTGAAAGACGAAATAAAATAACAAAAAGGATGGGAACTTGAAGGCAGGATCCATCAGCGAACTTGCAAGGATTTCGAGAAACATATGACGCCGATAAGGAATCTGCTCCTGATATGCCCTGTGACACTCCAACCTTTCTTCCCGGCTTCTGAATTGACTATTAGAAAATTCGAAATCTCTTTGGTGATTAAGAATTTATGTCATGGCATTATCAAGTTTTTCGTCTCAGCCGTTGCTCTTGACAAAGATGGTCAAGCCGTTTTACTGAGCACGATGGATTTACTTGTGGTGAAGTCAGAAGTCACTTGATGGGAACGACGCAGATCGTAAGCAACTTGTCCGTCAACGAATCTCATCGTTGGCGATCGCATGCAGATAAACAGATGGACAGAAATGCTTGTTGACATGCACGCCGAAACGAGGGAGAACGGTGGGGAGGGATAACATATACAGTATCCCTAAAGATCTGTTGGGGATTTTCAGGACTGCAGCGAAGCGAATCTCTGTCCCCCGAAGGCCTCGTGGAACTACTATGCCCAAAGCACCTCCTCACTTTCCCTTGTCGTTGTGAATTAATCTCGAGTCAAGAGTAACTTGGTAAATGTAAATTGGATCAACAGTGAGTTAGAGAAAGTCAATGGTAATTTATTTTAGGGTTACCCTAAAGTAAATTACTATTTAGGGTTACCTTTGTTGCCAAGGAGTCACTAGCCACCGCGGTTTAGGATTTGTGTGTCCAAGCTCGACCTGAAAGTTACTAAAATGCCTGTTCCATCACTATCACCATTAAATTTGTATAAAGTCCTGCAAACGATTATTTCTGGAGGTTACAAGGTTTTGAAAATCATAGCGAGAATGTGATCCATATGGATCACATTCTAGATGATGTCTATGTCATATACTCTCTGACTCCCTTGCATTTGGTATAGGTGGCATACATTTAATCTAACCCTAAGATAGATTTTACTCAATGTTATTGAGATCAAAACTCTTAATGTAACTCTCCATAACCAAGTTTTAACTCTAATGGAGCTAGATTGTTATCACCACTCACGAATCTAACTAATCCAACAACTCATTATCTGAAGGAATGATCATTGGCAAGATGAACTCTCTTCTCTGATTGCATTATTAATTAAATAGCAATATATACAAACAGGAGAGAGTGTTCGGAGCAGCTGCGAACAGGTTTCCCTAGTGAAGGGTAGAAGACTAAATACAAGATATAATTGCCCTGGTCTTGGAACAGTCAACGAAACCGTCCACCTTAGAAAAAAATGAAGGTGTCAAGTGTCACGCGAACAGACTTAACCAACATGGCATTGCACTATGATCTCGGTGTGTAATGTGTAGCTCACTTACATCACTAATCCTTCGTCATGAACAGACCAACCGACTGACTCATCTGTGTGGGAGTATTCAGTACAGCATAATTTTACATCATGACTTTTGTCAAGAGCTTAGGAGAACATACAAGGAGATAAGAGATGTGAGACGTAATTCTCTGGTTTAACTTGGCCCCTGCAGCCAGAAATCAGTGTAACTTGCTATTATTCCAGACGCTTTGTTGAATGCTTTAGACAGTGCCACCGTTTGACCCGGAGAGAATGTCTAGCTAAGGACAATGAACCGACTAATTGGATTGAGACGTGAATATGCTTTGCCTCGAATCGTTGAGGACCCACTAGCTAGAAACAAATGATGAGCATGTTGTTTTCAAGTCGACAAGGCTCTGAAACAGCTCCCTAGGACAATGGGTTTACAAAAGGAAGCTTCAAAAGAGGACTTAAGAGGAAAAGTTGGTGGAGACATGATTACTCTTCAGGCACATCTTTCATAGATGCAAGCGCTGCTGAACTGTTGGAAGTATCGTTGGAATACTATACATGATAATACTTTCCCTCACGTGAGTGTTCCAGATTGTCGAAAGGACGTCAACAAAACATGGCACAGCCAACACCCTTTGATGCCTGAGTTTGGATTAGCACTGCTATTCTAATAGACGATCACGGTCTTGAGCTGCGATAGCTTTAGATGATTCTGAGGGTTCTGTATGACAAGGAATACTTGATTCCACTCCGTAACATTTCTGAAATATAGAGTGTCATTTTGGATTCCATGTTTTTACAGAAACCCTTTGAAACATTTTTTAGTTCAGCCATTGATTTTCATGCGAATGACGTTGTTGAGCTCAATCAGAAGAAGATCCAAAGTAACTGACAGGACATCCGCTCACTTTTATTAACAAAACTGTGCTCACTGACAGGAGCTAGTACCAGAGTCTCCTTTATGATCAGAAGAGTATAAGTGCGTAGCCGACAACCAACTCATCTGACCTGAACAAAATAGGTTTCTGTACAGTTGGGTTTCTATGCGAATTGGAGAGCCTGGCAAATCGATTCGGTGGGTTATAAACAGGGTAGACAAGTCTTTGAAAGCCTTTGAAATGACCACAGCCTAAGTCAGATCATTACGGTCAGGAATATGCACATGCAGATGCGCGATTGGATTCAGTTAACGAAACCTACGAACTTAGGATGTGAAGTTTCTAAACTGCTTCAGTCGGACTTCGGAAGAGAACTAAACTAATATAATAGGAAACTACGAAACTTTCAGAGTTCTGGTATGCACAAAGGTTCTTGTTTTCGATTCCTCGAAGCTGAGGTCTATGCATTTTGCCTGATTTTTAGCCATTTTTGGAATGAAAATCGTACTCGTAAATCCCACATTGAAGTCTTGATAGTTCCTAGTTGCAAGGTATGCATGAAAATTTCAGTAGTTTATAGCATGGATCTATATGTGGTGGTAATCCTAGTCCTCTTCAAATAGATGATTTCAAGTTTTACCCTTTTTGATGCTGAATCTTCAACGCATGGTTTCTCCCCGGCTATGTATAAGAATCTCTTCGTAGATATTTACAGTAGAGTGGTACGTGCAGCTGCAGATCAGTGTATGTACTCGAGCCTGAGCCTGAGCCTGAGCCTGAGCTTCACATTTTGTTGTCAGCAGATTTCCTGTCCTTGTCCTTTTCGTTGTCACCCTGAGAGCTTGCTCTCAAGTCTTCTCCCTGAAATGCTCATGGATCCGGACATGGACATGGTCGGGAACAGGAAGTGTGATCCTAGTGGTAAAGCACGGATGACGAACTGGTGATAAGCTGCAGCCAAGGTAGCTCCGATGAAGGGACCAACCCAGAAGATCCACTGCGCAAATCAGATGTTCCAAATAATCAGCCCTGTCATCTGCTGTCAGGCTGAATGTTATGCGAGTGACTGGATCGTGGATGTTCTCAGAGTTTCGGTCTATGGGAAGATATTAATATAACATGGGTGCGTAGTTTAATCACATCCTGTAAATTAAAGTACTACGACTCACCTGGTCATCCCAAGCTTGCTGGTGGTTCCAGAGAGCAGCGGGACCGAAGCTTCGAGCAGGGTTGATTCCACAGCCTGTGATGGGAATGGTCGCCAGATGGACAACGAAAACTGCAAGCCCTATGGGCAATGGGGCGAGCACCTGCGAGATCACAGCGCTGCCAGACATTAAGTTTCGTCTTCCATTTGGGCCAGTTCAACATGATTTCTATGACTGTGATCCAGTTTCAGAAGCTGCATTTTCATTCATCTATGAGCGTCAAGCGGCTATTCCAATGAACTCATTTCTTAAGAACCTTCAGATATAACAGTTGTTGGACCTACCGGCACATGCGAGTCCCTGGCCTTGCGCTTAGCATCAGTGGCAGAGTACACCACGTAAACCAGGAAGAAAGTTCCAATGATTTCTGCTGCAAGACCTGTGCCGATGCTGAAGTCTCCACTGACGGTATTCGTCGCGCCGCCCAACACCTGGAATGGAGTTTTCTGCAATGCCTTGACGAGTCCTGCTCCACATAACCCCCCCAGCATCTGGGCAATTATATAGATGAAAGCCCGAGGAACCGAAAGCTTCCGACCCAGAAGTAGTCCCAACGTCACTGCGGGGTTAATATGCCCTCCTGCCCACAGATCAATCGTTGCAAGCCATAAGTCAGACTGCTGCCGTATATGACAACCATGAAGAACAGACTTCACTCTGAGAACATTCTCATCGTATCACAATATTATGACCACAACTTCATCATGTGCAAAACGCTTCTAGCTACAACCACAAAAGGGAGTGTCATATGATACGCTGGAGCCTTGAAAGATCTGACTGCAAGTGTTTCTAGAGCTGGTTAGCAATCAGAGGGCGAACCTGAAACACCAGCTGTGCAGTAGACAAGCACAAATATGGTGGCTCCGAATGACCATGCAACACCAAGAGCTCCGACTCCATCAGGGCTGGTACGGCCATTTCCAATGGCAGCAGAAACGCCGATGTACACGAAAAGGAGTGTGGCAATAAACTCAGCAATGACAGCTCTATAGAGAGACCATTTATAGAATTCATCGACAGTCCACAGAAGATGTGGCTCTGGTTCTATATAGTCTCTGTCCTCAGTTCGTGCCGCGCTGTCCCCTCCGATCTTTATATTGCCGGCATCCATTTCATAAGCGCCTCCACTCTGCTCATGGACGCCTGTCATCTTATGCCGAGGGGCGAACTCTACGAAAGCTACAACTTGCTGTCGACCGTAAACCGAAGAGCTCAAGGCCAACAGTTCTGGTCGACTGGTGTTATCGTCTACGTCAACCTCTGTGATAAGAGCAGCTGGTCAACGAGCGTCAAACTCCACTTCAGCTAAAGGGTCAATCTGATTGGAAGAGTGTCATTAAAATTCGAGGTCGTTGGTAGCTTGGTAGGGATGCCTGTGCTCAAGTCCCTGCTACAAATGAAATGCGTCGCAAGTACAGTTTAGACCGAGGATAATATTCGATTTGATCTCAACGATGACAGTCTGAGTGGAAAATGAGCTCGGGTGGTGTCTGGAAGCCAGCAGCAGCCAGCGGTCTATACTTTTTGTGCTTCTCCACCAATACAATCCTATGAAGGTTATAAGAAGTAGCAGTAGAGAATCCAAAAGATACTGTGACCACCAGTCCTGCTGAGCACTATGAAGGACCAAGCTTTACCTCTCGGCTGCTCCAGAACTTGAGAAAAAAAGCTTAATTGACAGCTTATATAGAAGCCCAACTTCAGGATAGGACCGGCACCTTTGGGTACATTAGAGCCAGATCATCAATCAGGAAAAATTCACCATCGAATCCAGTTGATGGTCCTTTGCCAGCATGTTGCAGGAATCTGCACGCAGCTGATGGAGATTTAGTTTCTTCTGCGGATGATGCCCGATATCTGGCAAACGTCACTGGGATGACAGAGTAAGACGTGCCCATAGTTGTCAGATCTTTGCGGACTGGAGCTGTAGACCACAGCTGCTGTTCACTCGGCCTCATCAATCCTCCTCATCAGATCCACTGGAATCGCAGATCACAACGTTGTGCTACCCTGGTGACTTATCCTATTCTTAATTTGTTTTATCAACTGCTCCGGTTCTGTCCTGTCCTGCCATGCTGAATCCAAACTCTTCACACCTCTGTAACCTCGAAGGGTCACGGATTGGTCCAGTGGCAAGCAGTGTTGGCGCTATTTTTGGCTCGCCCTGATCAGCCATTTTCCTTAACTGACTAACCACCAAGATTGTTTAGCTCTTAGCATATGCAAAGAATCCTACTCAGGGCCTTCAGTTTTATCTCTTAATTCATATGCACGAGCTCACTGGTGTCATGGGTTCCCCCGGGAGTCTATAGATACTGAACTAAATCATATACTTCCCAGATTTGGTGGCTTAGAATGTGGTCTCTTGCAATTGTTCTTTGTCTGGGGAGGACAAGTTGGCCGAATGCATAACGCGCTATGCACGAAATGATTGATTTACATTACTGAACAAGCTAGCATCCTGCAATCTTTTATGACGGCAGAACGCAAGATGCCTGTTGCGTCCGGGCAGAGGCAGGGGTCTTCAAGACGTGGAATGATAATTGAAACCGAAATTCCCGTAAGACGCATCGAGTATCAGAGAGAAATATTGTATGTATGAGATTCTCTGATGTTATTTATGTCCCCACTATGACCCCCGCCTCATCAGGTGTAAATCACCAATTGTAAAGCACATAGAGCTCGAGCATATGAGATCTTTGTCTCTAGGCTTCCTGACAGGAGTAGAAAGTCATTTTCTTTCTGAGATGTGGGATATGTTTTGCTGCTGCTTTAATTCTATACATACGTAAAAAAGACATAAAAAACTTACTCCCTATCGTGGATGTCAATGTCTGCTGTAGAGGTGATAGCTCTTTTCCCCGAGTTGTAAGTCTGCCGTTGCATTGATAATTTTGAAATAGGCACAATATTATGTGTACAAATGAATAACGAAGTACTTCATGTCCCATAGCACTTACGGAAATGTGAAGGCTGAACGCTCCATTATTTGAGCTCGTTGGGTGATTGGTAACTGAGCATCTGAAGTTCGTATTTGTATTGCAAACACTTGAAACTGAAGTTGTAATGGCTGCTCGGAGGGTATCTGTTGATCTACTAAAGTACATTTAGATTTCCTCGATAGACTGTAGTGAATTGGATTCTACTTCAGTGCTGGTTCTGTAATACCTACGATGGCATCCAGCAAGGAACTGCTCATATCATCGGACTGCAGGCGAGGAAGTGTTGCATAGTACACAGAATCGATTGTGTTCTTTCCATGCGGACGAATCCCTGAGCAGTATATTCAACGTGGCGTTACATCAAGTCGAGAATATCTAGAGAAGATAACAATGGCTGCGAAGCCGATATCAAGACTCGATCGAGTTCTCGACAAGAAACCACAAGTAGAGAAAATCACGGACAGATCCTAATGTCTCACAGAAAGTTTAGAAGTAAGTTTCCGTTTGCAATACTCGTATGTCGGCGAATATATCTAGGGAAAGTTTGGTTTGCCTACACCATTCTCCTAAAGGTGACCAGGTAATAAGAAACCAATGATTGTCGAAGAGACAGTGAAGAGAATCTCTCGTTTTAACAGACTGGTGGCATATATCACTAAAGCATGTGAGGTCACCAGTAAAGCAGCTGTTGGCAAAGTGGATAGGGTCACGGTGAAGCTAAATTAATCCACCTTATATTTTCCAGACAATACTTGAATGATTGCATCTTCCTAGATTATAAATCATGTCTCCTACGGATCAAAGATTAAGAACATTATACCAGAATGTAGGATGAGGGAACGAGGAAACAAAGCCTGTAGAGCAGGAAAGTACTAGAAGAAAAAGGGCCTAGATCATATGATACGCACTCCCTAAACAAAGTAGGCATACTAATCGTCGGGGAAAAAGGTGAAGGGAAATAAATAATTTTATTTCCCTTCACCCAATTTTCATCACAGTGGGGGCCTACGTCCGTGTGCCTGTTGGATGGAGGTGGGGTCCATCTTCGCTGAAATCTAGGAGTCTATAGAAGAACCAGTCTTAAGATCTAAGGCTCATAAAGACCTTTGAAAGATTTTACATTGTAACTGGTCTGCTCCTAAGTCTTCTCCAAGATTGAGGTTAGGGTACTGGGTGATTTCTAGAATTATGTCCACTTGCCACGACTTGACATAGGTGCATCAGGCCTGTTTGCGAATCTCTGAGAAGACGAGGCTTGAATAGCTCGAGGTGAATCGCAGTGGTTCTGATTACAAAACTGAAAAAAGGTTCGACATTACTCAGTCTGTTGTCTGTGGTTCAATTTGGTATTGAAGACAAATGAAGAGGTTGGTAACTTGACTGATGACGCAGGTGTAGAGCTTTGGCCAGATCAGAGACAATAAAGACATCCAGCATGAAGTCAAGGAGTCAATCTTCAGACTGCAAATGTAAGCTCCTCAACTTCGATGGGGTCTCGCTTGGGCACTGCTTTGAGCTTTAAACTTTGATCGGAGTGCAATTGAGAACAGATCTGAACAGAAGTCGGCCAAATCTGCTACTCACAACTTCTTAACATGACAGTCAGTGGACAATAGATGGCTTCTGGCTGATGTCTTGTGCTCTGTTGAAGCACATGTCCATGACATGGTCACCACGTGAGATCACTATTAATATGGTGTTCAGAACTAAAAACTTTCAGACATGGTTATGGTGCAGAGCACCCATTACATTTTATGACGGTGTGGTTCTCTTCAGTTGACCTCCTTGAGATACTTCTCTTGTGACTCTGCTCACGTTACCTTTGTCATGAAATCCATTACCAGCTTGTAGCGTGGACAGTTTGAGTGGAGAGGTCTTCGATATTTCCCCTACTCAGATTATTTCATAATAGTTTATCGGTGAGAGATTGTGTCAACACGATACTAGAACAACCATGATCCAAGTCATGTCTACAGATCTTCACCTATTAGATGCTGTCCTGATCATTCATCAGGTTCTAGTTACCTCCATACTTGACCTCAATGTGATAGCTGGTGCTAATTACAATCTGAGACTCATGACAGATAAAGTTTAACTCGAAACTGATGTTGCAGCTGCCCACTACTAACCGCGTATTAGACAGGTGACTACATGTCACGCTGTAGACCATTGCTGAAAGGCGAGAGCCTTACTTCACACTATAGACATCGGAGTTTGAAGAGTTCAACCATTCATAACATAATTCCAATCAGTCAGAACAAATTGAGAATGCTTTACAAATAAAGATATTTAATTCATATGGGTGTTCCCATTTACAAAAATCAATCATATACCAAACACAATCTAGCAGAAGTTCTTTCAGAGATATCCTCGATGACGAAGCTCAAATTCATGGATATCTTCATAGGAATTCGAACATTAGCAAGGTAGGCCACCGTGATCTCCACTCGGCTTTGAAAGGATTCTGTTCAACCCTGGCTACTCATGATCAATTCCTATCACAACTTTTGTAAATTAAAGATGTCCCATCTAACTATTTAGGTCTTATTTATACACAATCCTAGAGTTTCTACTCAAATTGCTACCTACAAGAATAGTGCCCTGCTATTTCTTTGGAAAGTATATGCATCATCCTATGACATCTCAAACTTCCATGCAAAAGCATCCATGCTCACCCCTAATTTTCTATCGTCCTCTGCAATGTGACACCAATGGACACCCATCGCTTCCTAACATTTGCATCCTATGTCTTTGTACCTATCTTTTCACTTATCTTTTGAGTCACAAGGAGTGTTTATTACCAAGAACAATGTAACAAAAAAGATACATAATCAGTAGTTGGTGATTTAGACTCGTTCCTAAGAGAAAAAGATACCGGAATAACCCAACCTGACGGAAAAAGGCAAGTTTAATCTTATTTAGTTTACTCTCAACATAAATATCCGTGTCTTTAAGTAGATTTTTTCCGTTGTTAGTCATCTTATGAGTCATGATTTGATTGTCGCATGTTTTCTTAACCTTCCAGGTAGGTCAAAGGAAATCATACGGGTTCATATATCTAGTTGTGATTAAAATTTCGGTAACTGCAGTTTGCTGTTTCCTTTGAAAGCAAACTATAGAAGGTGGACGGTAATTGACTTGAGGTCTTACAAGACTTGACCGATACTTGGACGATAATTACAATAAACAGTTGAGTGTAATGGTTTAGAAGAAATCTAATTACTCGGACATTCTTCAGCCCCAGTTGCTGTGTTCTCCAGATTTGAGTCGCTTTTCTTAAAAGTGCTCTTCAGTACTGTACATCTGACGGTGGAGCACAGATTGATTCGCTCCCGCCTTCTACCATTTCCTTTGTTTTTCACGCATATTCTTGTGAATAACCATCACATTCCAATGAGTTTACAGTGCCTTTAAAGATTTGCAAGTGATTACAAACGTTGCATCTGGCAGTAAGTATGGAGTACAAGGTCATTAAATTTTATAATTCTTCTTTGGAGTCATGCTTATGCACTCATTTGAGTTGAAGGCAGGGTATCCAGATTACCATTGAATGGTGTACTAGGGGAAAAGTGTAGTAGTGTCCAGGATTCTGGACTACCTTACTGCCATTGTCAGACCAAGTATGACAGGCTTTTTCTTTGAAATTTAGGTTATTCTTTAAGAATTTTAATTTAAGAATTTCAGTTCAAATTTCCTCAGAATCTCGCTCACCACCTAAATGCCTTGGCATGAACCTAGACAGGTAACTTTCAGATAAGACTTCTTAGAACCATTCTCACAGCACCCGATTGAGCTTAACAGGCACAAGTCTTCAATTTTCATAAACTAAAGTCGTGTAAAATGAGAAGTACGGTCTATATAAAGAGCTTCATGACCATGTATTGGGGCCTAGCCCCATGTTACCGGTTTGGTTCCATCCTTGTATTTGATGGGATCTTCCCATCCCTTTTGTTATTATATTTTCTCGGAACCATGTACAATGAATAGCATCAAAAAGTGTTGCTGCACAAGGGCACATCACCCAAGGTCGCCAGAAAATATCATTCATTCCCAGTATCTTGGAGATTACGTTAGCTGTCCAGAAGAGGTTGTAACTCATGATCGAGGAATCCCTGTGCATTCCTGTTTCATGCCTAAAAGTAGCAAAAAATGACGATAGCAGTTTTACAAGCGTTCTGTTCACTTGATATTCAATCTTTACAGGATCTTTTGAAGCCACTGCAGTATCGACGTCCGTAATGAGGAAGGAAGCAGGCATATAACGAGGAAAGTCGCGAATTTGGTGAGCTTGAATACGAAATATTCAAGATACAAGGACATTCGTGAGCCACACGATATGCACAGCTCAATTTAATCACGTGCACCTTCCTACATTCTCTGTAGAGATTAGCTTCGAAATGCCATTAGCCAATCACTCATGCACTGAGGATCAGACTCACTTATCAAGATCAGCCTGCCAACACAAACACGCTGCTTCTTTTCCATCGAGCTCTCTTCCGTTGTCCTGCACCACGTTGCTCAAAGGATGGTCAGAACTGTACCTCAGAACCCAGCATCTCCTACTGCTGTTCAGACGGCAGCATCGTAGACGAAGGACGTTTGTACTAACAGGGGACTAAGATGAAAGTTATCTCCTCACTGTGTCCAAATTACACAGTGCTTACGCCTCTTTGACTGACTCGAGAGAATAAAGCTGGAGGTCTACTTGCATTTGTTGACTAAATTTGCAGCATGGAGCTGGAATGATGGAAGTAATACCGAATGCCAAACTTAGTGTTGATCATAATCGGTTGTAATATAACAGTCAGACAATTCTCACTTTATTTTGGTACTTAATATGAACGGAATCAGAACCTGGGATATTTTCACTTCCACCAGTCACGTTTCGTCTTAGAAACAAATTTCAAATTTGCATGTGAGAGATGCCCACACTGTGCAGAGATTTAGCTGGGCAGATGCATCTTGAAAGTAATAATTATTCTAGAGGCGTGCAAATGTTATGAGTACTAGCTACGACATGCTGTCACACAACATGGAGGTTTTCTGAGAGTCTGAAGGGAATACTCGTCAGGCATAGTAAGGGCAAAGCAGGTGTTATCGTTGAATCTATATGAAGTTATATCTCCTAGGCCCCACAAGAAAGTCTGGGTCGGTAAGTTAGTGATGCAGCTGTAAAATGAGATGCAGTCGAAGGCATCCTTACTGCAACTAGACCACGACTTCATATCCTCAACTATTCAAGTTTAGGCAATGAAGAACTTTCACTGTGGAGATCAGTCTATCACCTGCATATCATTAAAAAACACTTTCACTCTGGAGATCATTCTATCACCTGCATATCATTAAAAAACACGGTTTTACGAACAAGGTATCATACTATCACCTGCATATCATCAAAAAACACGGTTTTACGAACAAGGTATCATTCCTCAGTGTCCATGTTTTACTTTCTCAAAGTGTTTCAGAGGATAATTTTAAACTTACGTTCTTTCACTCTAGGCATTTGCTAATGCCAATGATTGTTCCTCCTGAACTAATCAGGTCCCTTCAAGACTTATGTGCACAATCTTCTGTATCAATGACATCTCTTCAGGGGGCTGAAATTTTGCGTACTTGTCCAAATTTGATTGTTGTCAGGATTAATGTCAATAGATCCATGTCTTCAGACTACTCTAGAATCTTCTGGAGCCTACGAACGTCAAGTGTGAGTTGCATAAGAAACTTACAACAGTTAGATTGTTGAAGTGTAAGTTTGAATCTCATAAGTTTTGGTATCCGTTTGATTCTCAGTATACGTTAATATGACCACGTATCTCGCACAAAGAGCAGTAAAGATTCATTCAGTGTATGTGTCCAACTTTGGTGTAAAAGTGCTATGGCTTAGTGTGTGCATGAGTAACAGGGAAATGTGTGTGTTTTGTGAGTTCCAAGAACTGTCAATTCAATAGAAGAGTTTTATGCTGATTTCCAAGATAGGACTCAAGTTTTAGATGTGAGCCTCGCCTGAAACTTTCTTTCTTCGTGTGTTTTTGTTTTGTTAAGAGAGGTCAGTCAAAAGTCTTAGCATGTTGTGAGTTGTGTGTGAGGAAATTGAGTTTCAAAATGCTGTCGTGATTTCAGAGCCAAAAAAGTTAAGAGTTTCAAGATCATGGTGTGGAGTTGTGTAATTGTTGGTGTTCAAGTGTATGGTGTGGTTAAGTTTCATCATAGTAAGTTAAAGATTGTTTGAGTTGACTCCAAATGATTTACACAAACAACAATCATGGCAAGTGTAAGTGACAACTTAATATCCGAGAGTCATAAGTTGGACATTTTCAACTATGCATTTTGAAAGTTCAAGGTTGATGCAATCTTGGAGAGCAATGATTTGTATGAGGTGGTGACTTGTAAAGCCAACTATTGCACCTAAGTCAACATTTCAGATGAAGAAAAATTGGCAAGAATTTGCAATAAGCAAGATGACTATGAAGGATAGTTAAATTGCAAACACTTTCAAGGTTGGTGCAATCTTGGAGAGCAATGATTTTTACAAGGTGGTGACTAAAGACGAGGTAAAGCCAACTTATGAACCTGAATCAACAAGATGGATGAAAAAAATTTGACAAGCTTTTGCAATAATCAAGATGACTATGAAGGATAGTTAAATTGCAAACATGCAAAGTGCCAAAAGCTCAAAGGAGTCACATGGGATGTTTTATTAAAAAAATATGAGTTTGCTTCAATTGACAAGAAGTTGTTATTGCGTCAAAGTCTCAACAACTTGAAGATGCTGGAAAGATATTCTATGCAAAAGCATTTCATCACATTAAAGTCTCTACATGATGATGAAGTATTGCGTGATGACTTGAAAATCTTGGGAGCTCAAATTGAGAACGATTTGATGTTGATGATGTTGGAGAGTTTGCCTGTCTTATGACCTATTTTGTACAATTGGAGGTGCATAAGAAGATACCAATATTTGAGAAGGTTTGCAGAGCTTTGCAGAGCTTTGCTTCACAAAAATAGATGAAATGTGAAGCATGTGCAGACAATAAACAACATGGACTTCTTGCAAAGAAGAAGCAACTTGCTAAGAATGGTGGAACTGCTAGTAAGTATGGAGAAGTTAGAATTATCAAACAGTTCTAGATTAGTCTCTAGATTAGTCCAAAACCATTCATAATTTCTTCCCCCACAATCAGTTTCAGCATTTGAAATTGTTTCTGAAAACTGATGTTGTTTAGGTCTTTGATTGCTGAAGTCAAGCTATTTGCAATAAATCTTTCAAAATCTAGGGTGTCTTTTAGAACTCTGCAATCTGGTGTAGGTGTGTAAGCTTTTTCTAATATTTCATGCAAAGTGCTCATCCAAAATAGTTTCTTGTGTACCAAAGAAACAAATAAACATTTGATCAATCTGATCGTGGTATAACATCATTTTCTAAATTTATTTTTCTTGACTAACATGCAAAGGTATGCTAACACAAATTTGATTTTGTTCTCCCTTGCCATGTTGTTCAGTTGTATGTATAAAATCTTAGGCTATGGCTCAAACCAGTGTGTGATGATGTTATACGAAATGATAACTATGAGGTTGAAATCATTGTATTTGATAAAAATTATACACAACCAATAAAAGCGTTCTATGGAATTTTAAACAACCAACAACATGAATTGATCTGAAATATTTCTTGTTTTTCAATTATTGAATAAAATGGAAACATGTTCATCTTCTTTTGGTGCATGTCATCATCTGAAGGAATGAGTACTTTGATGTATGATTTTATGACTTTTGCATGTGTTTCATCTAATTCTTCATTTTTGTAGCTTGTATGTTTTGATGCACTTTTAAAATTTGATGTATTTAACTGAAGTGTAAATCACGAGCATTTTTATTAGAAGATAATACAAACAAAATGCTGAACCACTTAAAGGAGTGTTCATTTTATCCTGACCGGGACACAACAATGATATATGTATCATTTCCAAACTACACATTCCTACTGAAGGCACAAAAGTTTAGTTTATTTTTCTTCGATTGATGGACATACCGGTACAAGTCTATTTCCATTTCATTATAATGCATGTAATTTTCAAGCAATCAAAGTTGAAACTTGCTTTGCATTTGAATAGTTTCTCCTTACATAACCTCAATTTTTAAACAAATAACTTCAAATCTCTATACTAGATGACACTCCATCATTTTGTTAGGAGGTATGTAAGACCCATGGTTGTACAAATAGAATAATAAATGACTATATCTAAAGTGTGATTAAATTTATCTTAATTATGACTATGTTTAGCTAGTTATGATTAAGTTTAAAGAAAATATAGGGTAACTCTTGATCAAATAGATGAGAATAACTATTTTTTTTGTTTAGTGGAAATCAATGATCAGATTTTATCACATGAATATATTGACTTTCATTGACTTGGATTAATATTTCATTGGTTTGACTTGGTGTAGAGCTTTCTATCTATGGGCGAGATTGACTTGGTATGCCAAAGTCAATTGGAGTGAAGTTTTTGTTCTCGAAGGTCCAAGTGGACAAATTGCATATTGCAATGTATTTTTTTTCATTGATATTTGTGATCTCTACCTTGATTAAACTTGGTAAGAGAAAATTACATGATGGTTACAAGCGTAAAATTCTAAATAGAGAGGTTGATAAACATCTCTCAAGACTTTTTTGAGATATAGAAGCCCTATTTTGAGAAGCCTTATTCAGAGTGAAAAAATCTTGTTTGGGATTGAAGCCTCGTTGCAATAAAGCCTTTGAGTAAAATTTGAATCTTTGTGGGGGTTGCCATGAGATAATGAAGTTTGAAATTTGAGAGATTATGTAAGAGTATACATCATGGTTATGATCAATAGGCGGAGAAATATTGTTCTAGATTCATGATGAGCTTCCAAAAAGTCATCAAAGATAAACCTAAGTGAGAGTGAGCCGGATGTTAGAGGTCTTTCTCTTTTTTTCAAGTAAAAGCTTTTGTCACGTTTGACTTGGAATTTGATACATGTTGTGCATAAGAAAAATCTATTATCAGATGAAATTTTTAATTTTTGAAATTGTTGCTTCCAAATATAACATAAATAAAAATAGAAAAGTACCTTATCCATGTCCAGCCCTTCATTTTCATAGATTTAGAAATCAAAGACTTCTTTCTTTGTGTAATCGTTGGACAAATAGAAATATGATTTGTTTGGAAGTCATTCCAGATTTTTTTTAGAAGAAACTTCAAAACCACTCTTTTGCAGACAAGAGTACTTCTATTGACATTCACGTCACATGGTTTATTGAAACTCTTGGATCATCTAGTAGGAATAATCCTTTATTACCCGAGTCATCTTGATAGCTCAAGAACGAGTACATATGTCTTTCACTCTTTCCATATTAGGATGTCATCTTTTCAATTCAACGATGAGACTTCTTTGCATGAAGGATCAGAAGATACATTATTGAATTGAGAAGATGACATCCTAATATGGGTGGAGTGAAGGACATATGCACTCGTTCTTGAGCTATCAAAATCCTCATCATTCATAAAACTGTTTGTCAACTTCATGGAATCCTCAAACAATGAGCTTAAACTAGATTCGAATTCCTTTACTAATTTTTCATCCTCGCTGTCATAGCCAAACAATCTTCTTTCTGTGTGGTTTGAAATACAACATAACAAGGAGTTTGAAATACAAATTTCATGACAGCATTGGTTCAGTAAACTAATTCCATCATTCTTGCTCTTGAATTCTTTCTTTGGTGTTATATGCTAACTACCCTTCTTGGCTATCTAACGAAGTTCTTGCTTTTCCTTCATAACCACTTCTTCACTTGATTGAGAATACCACGGACCTCAAAAGCAAAGTATGCTGCAAATGATTCATCAGCCGAAGACACTAGAGAAGTATTATGTATTTCACAATTCACTTATGTAATCAAATCATCTAACTTGACTCTCTTCATTTTCATCACTCTTCTTTGACAAGAAATCAACATCCTTTAAAACATAATTAGATTTAACCAAATGAAAATTCTCTGCTTTAAATAGTTTAGAAGTCAAAACATGAAAAATAGATTTGCAATTTGAGGAAAGTTGCAATGGTCCCCAAAGTGCGATTTGCACCCCCTTCTATGTTCATGTAGATGGTTTACACTTCTTTTAGTATAGTGAAACTCTGACTTCACAATAGTAAAGGAGACGGAGTTCGAGATGGAGATGACTCTACTAAGATAAAAGCTAGAGACGACTTTGAATCATTGTGAGACTCTTCAAATAAAAATGTACAAGCTCTCAAATTACTTCTCAATTAAATCTCTTGCAGGTCTAATCATAATGCTCGTCAAATGACCACGTAAACTTTTTTGATGCTCCTTTTATACTTTTTGGGTTGCAAAACAACAAAAAAGTTGAGAATCCGAATTTTTCAACTATAATTGTCGATGCATAGAATGTATGTACTATTGTTGCACTAAAAATGATGTATTTATCATTATGTTATATGGAGTATTTGGTCAGATTCCAACATTCATAGAGATGATGACTATTTGTCACTTTTTAGTTAAATATAAGTGATAATTAAGGTTATATATTTTTTTATTATTAAAAATATAATTTCATTTCATGATTTTTTTAATTGCAAAAGGAACTGCAGTAATTTTTTTGTAGTTTGGTCATATTTGACATACTTTGGTTATCGGATCAGTACTAGGATTACTGCAAATCATAGTTTTTTGATGTGAAAAAGTGAGAGCACTTGTTGATATTGAACAGTGATACATGTATCATTTTTCCTCCAAAAACTTTTCAATTGTTTCATTGAACTATTAAGAAATCTAATAATTGATACATGTATTATAAAAATTACTTTTTTAATTTGCCTTCTAAAAAAGATCAATTGTTTTGACATCTAGAACAAGGATTTCAACCTTTGTTCTTCTAAATTCATTATTTCTTGGATTTTTTACATTTAAGACGAATCCCTCATTTGACATCACTTTTGCATGAAGAGCTAATTTTAGATATTTATTCTAAAATAATGACAATTGAAAATCAAAAACAATGATAAGTATGAGATATTTCAAGAAAAACTAGTATTGATGTGAAATTTATGAATTTTTTTCTCCTTTTCAAGCAACCTTCTATTTCATGATCACATTAATTGTGAAATCCGTCATTAGGTTTCTAATTTATGACTTATGTTTAACCAAGACTTGGATACGCATTAGTATATTACTTTTCAAGCTAATAAGCTACAAGATTATTATTTGATATGGTTTTTTCTTGATAATAGGTACCCCACTAATATTTTCTTCATGCATCAAGGTTTGTTACATATAAAATAGAGTGGCAAGGCCAAATTTTATTATCACTGCTCGCCTATTCATCTTAGGCCCCCTTCAACACCTAGAAATGCGAATTGTTAGACCCATGGTTGTACATATAGAATAAAATGTAAGAGTATCTAAAGTGTGATTAAGTTTATCTTATTCATGACTATGTTTAGCTAGTTATGTTTAAGTTGAGAAAAATATGGAGTAGCTTTTGATACAATAGATGAAAATAACTATTTTGTTGTTAAGTAAAAATCAAGGAACAGATTTTTTCATATGGATATCTTAAGTTTCCTTGACTTGAACTAATTTTTCATTGGTTTGACAAGGGATGATATTGATTTGGGTACAACAAAGTCAATTGAAGCATGGTTGGGCTTTTAGAAGATCTGAATGGATCAATTTCATGTTGTCATGTATCCTAATTATTTGGATTTATGATATGTATCTTGATTAAACTTGGTAAAAGAAAGTTACATGATGATTACTTGTAGTTACTAGGATAAAATTCTAAGTAGTATAAATAGAGAAGTTGAGAAATACCTATCAAGCTAGTTTGAAGAAGTGAGTTTTGGAAGAGGCCTTATTTTGGAAACCTTGATTTTTGACAAGTCATATTTGAGGGTGGAACCTTGATTTATTGAAGCCTTTGATCATCAAGGTATCTCTTCTTTTGGAGTGATATTTGACTTTTTGTGAGAATTTTCATCATGGAGTTTGGAATTGGAGAGTTTGTGTAAGAATGTGTAGTAGGATCATGGTCATCGGGTTAGAACATGTCCTTTTTAAATCATGATGAGCTTCCAAAAAGCCATCGGAGGTAAACCTGAGTGAGAGTTAGCCCGGAGGTCACATTTTTTGTTTAGTTTCTAGGACCTCAATCTAGAAAGAGCACAAATGTTTCAAATCCAGTTTCTTGCATGTGAGAAAGTAACGATGAGAACTCATTTTTAGAGTACCGTGACAGAAGAGCGAGCTGAGATCATGATGCATAGTTATGGACAATTTGTGTACCTGGTTATATTATATGGTAGTTTAGAAGTTTTTTTGTACATTTTTTTACTTAAGTATTGTTTGAGATAAATTGAGAGCGATATAATACATATTTGGGATGAAAATGTGAAAGTTGTTTCTATTGTGGAAAGAAGTTACATAAGCTGATGAGTTGTCCTTTGAGTACCAAAGATCAAAGGTAGAAAGAAAGAGAGAAGAAACTTGGGAGAGCTAAACCTTCATCTTGGATCATAGTCTCCACATGAATCCAAGAGGGAACATATTGTGACAATCGTGGAATGACACGACTTCCCATAGGACACTAGTGTAGTGGGATCAAAGAGAGAAGAAACTTGGGAGAGCTAAACCTTCATCTTGGATCATAGTCTCCACATGAATCCAAGAGGGAACATATTGTGACAATCGTGGAATGACACGACTTCCCATAGGACACTAGTGTAGTGGGATCAAAGCTCTACTCTACTGGAGTCATTAGTGGAGGACTTTTAGGATAAATTGAGTGCATATACATGAAACTCAAGTTTCAACTAAAGATGGAGATCATTTTCAAAATGATTGAAAAGATGTCTATGAAGGTTAGATTCATCGTGTGTTTAGGAGAAAAGAGAGCCATGGAAATCTTGAACCAATTGATTCCATTCATTTTACTATTGATGAATTATTTTAGAATGAAGCTAGTTTTGTTTGTGTTGTATTAGGGAGTCCCATATAAATGTCCAACTATTAAAAAAAGTTGGAAATGGGAAACTTTTGATGTTTTATGGGGGAGAGAATGAGGATATAGAAGCTTTTATGAGGGATTTTTTAAGAGCATCTATAGGAAACAATGAGAGAAGAAAGTTTGAATGGGCTATCCTTTTGCCTGATTTCTTGGAGGATTCTACATTGAAGTACTACAATAAGTACAAGAAGATACACGTGGAGGAAAACACTTGGGAGAGTTTGACGGAGAATCTTATTGAAAACTTTCTCGGGATGAAAGTTACGAAAAACTGATGTGTGAAGTCATTTTTTTGAAGCAAGGGGAGAGTGAGAAGGTGAGGTCATACGTGGAGAAAATGGAGAAGCTAGAGTCATGTTTTTTTTTAATGTTGAGAAAGAGTGGAGACGAGGTGGAACCAACCATAGTGCGGAGTGTAATGATGTTGATGAAGAATTTCATTGGAGGTTTAAAGCCTCAAATTTGAAGCAAGATGAGATATGAAAAGCACTCTTCTAAGGTTGAGGCTATTTGCATTGCTATTAGAATGGAGGAGAGTCTAGAAAATGATGATTCTAGTGTGATGTATATTTCGTCTTTCTTGTGAATTTGTATGCCAAGCTTGAATGATTAAACCCAAAGCAGCGTCAGCATACTGGTTGGAGTTGGAGCTATTAGACATTAAGTTGGAGCTATCAGACATTAAGACGGACATTGAAGATACTGGCAGCAGAACTACGAGGAGTATCGGCACTGTTGTTCCACCCGTGCAAGAAGTGAGGAAGGAGATCGAGGTAGAGAAGCCAAATTCAAATTAGGATACTAGAGTCTTGGAATTCGTGCAGAGAAGGAAGAGACAAGCGCCAAAGGAAAGGTCTCACCCCTGTCCGCCGAAGAAGAGGCTGAACACAGGCAAGTGGGAAGAGGAAGTAGTGTTGACAAAGCCTTCTCAATTGAAGATAATGGTGGTAAATATGGGATTGAAGGCCATTGTAGAATCGCTAGCTTTGGTGTTATAATTATCACAAAAATTAGAGGTGGTGGTCATCCCAATACTCATGGAGTTGAATGAGATGGGACCAATGGTTATGCATGGGTGGGATCCACAAAGTGACGGCTCCATGGACTTAGATCAGATGATGAATTGGATAGTCATGGAGCAACGGGATCATACCAATACTATTCGGCAGCTAACTAAGAATGTAGATAAGTTATCCAAGAAAAAGACTGAGTTGGAGAAAGAGGTATAGTCTCCAAAACAATTGTATGCTGAGATTTTGAGGATTTGGAGGACAAAAATCAAGTTTGTGGAAAAGGATAATCGGCAACTTCGGGAGATTATGCAAGACTTCAAGTGACGCCTTAATTAGATGGAAGTAGAGGGGCCTGCTCACTTGGTGGTTTTAGCCAACCAATGTTTGCAACATCTATTTGCCCAACCTCTTCTTATGATAAAGAAGAGGTTGGGCGGTTGGAGCAATTGATGGAGACCATGGAGAATCCGGGAGATTACAAGGAAAAGCATGAGGAGATGTATAAGGTTATGGGATGGGATTTCCGGGAAGCCATGAGTCTTATCAACAAGAGAACACGGCCAACATTCAGGAGATTCAATTGGGGATTAGCGTGTTTATTCAGGGGTTGGAGGCGCAATTGAAAGGAATAGATAGGCATCAAGAGATGAGGAGGAGTTGATTTTTGTAGGTTACAGTTAGAACTAGAAGTTAGGAAATTCTATATAAGTAAGAATAGGACTAGAAGGCCCGGATCTCTTTTCCTTGCATGTGTTTAATTTGATTGAACTGAAAATTTTAGTTATGGTAGAATGACAGCTTGTGGAGCTAGTGTGATTGATGTGTAATCAGTAAAGATTGGAACGAATACCTGTGAAGATCTCCTAGTAGTCGCCCATAAGCTGTGTCTACGTGATTTCACCCATGAGAACTTCAACAAGAGTTTCGCCTGGATTGAGGCTTGTAAGATAGGAGATCCTCATCTTTAAGTAAAGAAATTTAGCATTCATCATGTGTATTCTGAATTGGTGGGATTGAAAATGTGATGAAATATGCTAAATTAAGTCTTATTCTTGTGCTCTTAGGAAGGAGGAGTCGGGAGTAACTAAAGAAGGATAACTATGAATTTTTTCTTTCTATTTGGTTAATTGACTACCTTATTCCCTTGGCAACAAACTCATTTACACGAATTCAGCCTAATAATGCATCTCTATATTGTTACAATACCCGCTCCTCAAATCCATTTTGGTTGTGGAAAAATGAAATTTATGTCCATGTATGATAGACTAAATCCCAAACCACATGCTTTCGATGTCAAGTTGATGGGCTATAACCTAGTGAGTATATATGGGAGCAAAACTTGTTATCTTCTTTATGTGAAAAAGATAAATACAACATGTGATTTGAAGTGAAATAATCATGAAAATAAACTCAATGCATCTCCTTTATGACATCATGTTTGAGTCACATTCCACATAAACACTTGCTATTGGAGACTCACATAGATTCTTTGTCATCAAAATCTTTTTTTCTCTTACTAGAGTGGACTCTTATTACAACAAAGGTGTAAAAGTAGCTCTACTCCATGAGATTTTCATTAACTTCTTTTATTATTTTTATGATGCTCTATTCTACCCAAGTATTAAAATTGCATGTTGCATTACAAGTGTGAAAAAATCTTAATCAATAAGATGTAAATATGGTGATATATAATATTGCATATGTGCAATACCATATCATGACTTATGCAATGGCATCTATGTTGTACAACATTAATATTATAAAAAAATGATATCCGTCATTTTCAAAACCATTTGTCATCATGATGATATTTTAAATCAAAATAATTGACGGTTCATCATAGGTTGATAAAAGCCTATTGTAATGATTTATGTAGCGGCATATCTACTTAGATAGGTGCGCGTATGCAAGAGCATATATATCAGTTAGAGCCGGTTGTGTAGTTAGCGCCATTCAAAGTGCTGCCATTAGGGGTCATAGAGCTCAAGGGGTAGAGTTCTAATTAGGGCTCATTGGAGGGCAGTTTTCGAAGTTGAGCCTTTGAGAGTGGGGCTATGGTGGATAGTAGCTAGTGAAGGAACCTAGAGTCTTTGAATCACAAAGTGGATTTGGCTTGACTGTAATCTCTCTTTTATGCTATGATTATGAGCGGAGTGTCCTTGTGGACATTTTGAGAGGAAAAAAGATTGCTTTGAAAGTTCAAATTGGATTATGTGATGAAAACTGTGAGTTCTTGGAGCGCTGAAGGTATTTTGATGAGTTTGGATTGATGGTAGCTTTGATCTATTGGCTATTGAGTTTGCAGGATATTGATGGAGTACAGCCCATGGTGGTGATCTAGAAGTAAAGTCGATTCGAAGTAGATGTGATCAATTTTGAATTTCTGTATTTTTTATTTTAGTGTAAATCTGAATCAGAAATTTTTGAGGGCGGAAGCGCTGCTAGAAATTGACAAAATGGGTCGATGCTTATAGTTATCTTGGGGCATTAAATCGAGATTGGCCAAAATATATTTTGGATAGAAGTGCTCGAAGTCCAAGATCTTATGTTTCAAAGTTTTTCGGGTCAAAAATAGGAGCAGCAAGCTATCATATTATCATATAGTGTCCGTGTGATCTGAAATTTGATGGGTGATAGAATATATAGATTTTGTTACGCGGGGTTAAAGATGTCAACCCAAGGTTGACAATGTCAGAATTGCAAAATTTTGATGTTTAGGGGTCTGAAATTGAAGTTGAAGATTTTCAGAGTCTCGTAGAAGTTTCAAGTGGTATCCGTTTGCAAAAAAAAATTACGTTAGGTAGGAAATTGAAAAAGGATTACAAGTGTTAGATCAATAGTTAGAAGGTGTGTTGCATTAGCAGTGTCAGGTTATCGATCTGGAGAGCAAAAGATCTCCAAAATTGAGTTTTTGTGTTTTTAAATGCACTTTGTAGGCTATGTTAGTCTGGGTTGGGTTGGTTTGACCCCTTTGATGGATGTTTTTGAGATGGAGTATTGTTTTTTATGTTTCTTGTGATTGATATACCTCCATCTTTGCTTCATGTTTGTGCATCGCGTTTGTTTGTGTTGGTGCTTTGTTGTTTGGAGTGTTGGATCTCGTGTGTGTTGCCGATAGTGAGGCTGGATTTTCGGACCCGTCAGACTTTCCATGTTTCTCCCCAATGAGATAGCACTTGCGGACCTATAGACTGGATGAATGCATGTGGTGATTGCAAGTTTCAGATTGTCCTTGTGGTGGCTCGTGTACCTTATGTTGCAGTTTCTGGTTCTAGTTGGGGTCGTGTTTATGTATGGTTGAGGAGGTGATACATTGGTGTCATAGTGAAGTTCTTTGGAGGTTCCAGAGAAGAGATTGCTCGGGTTAGCTTTGGGTGCACCTATAGCGGAGTGTGGTATCAACCTTGGACTTTGAGGTTCACAAAAGACTTTGATTTGGTTTCAGAGAGTGACGAAGCTAGGCTTGGTGATATCTTGGAGTGTGTATACACACTGTTATTGTCGGTACAATTGACACTATTGAGTTGGATGACTTCATCTAGGAGTTTGACTCATGGTGTGATTTACAGCAGATGCGCAACTCTATGTTGTTTAGTCCATTCATGGCTTGGAAGAGTACTTCGCCCCTTGAAGTTGGTCAAACAAATCATACATTCGAGGTAGTGGATACTTGTTTTTTTTACCATTTGTTGATTCAACCCACAATAATGAATGTACAATCTCATACTCCCATCCTTCTTATTCACAAACAACACAAGGGCTCCATAAAATGAAATGCTTAGTTGTATGAATCTCTTTCTCAACATCTCCTCCACTTGAGATTGACATTTCTCCAACTCATTTGGAGCCAAGCGATATGGAGCTCTACAAGTTGGAGTGCTACCAAATATCACCTTGATTTTTTAATGTACATGCCTCTTAGGTGATAATGTTGCAAGTAGATCATCTAAGAAAATATCATTATACTCCCTAATAATATCGTTCAATGAATTTGGAATGTAAAGATTGTCCTTAGAACCATCAACATCTCTTATAAATCTCAAGAAACATACATTAAATCTAGAAATGGCAGTTTAACCAATCACAAAGAGAGATAATCTTCTATTTTCATATCTGATTCTATATCCGTAAATCTTTCATCCACTACTTTATACCACTTTCTTTCTCCAGTCTACCTCTGGATTGTATTACACCATCCATGGCATTCCTAAGATGATATCATATTGAGATAATCTGATTATTTTCCATTTAATCTCTTCCTTGTCCCCCATATGACTAGTTGTATATTCCGTGTTAATGTCTCTATTGGTTCAGTTTGACCATTTAAAAACTCCACTTCCTCACTGGCATCTTTAATCAAATTCAATCCGAATTTCATTCCAACAAATCATAATAGAAAATTTTTTGTTGCTCCTGGATCAATTATGACTCTCACCTTATGTACTTCCATCATCCTATATGTGACAATCAATCGTGCTTATTTTTTGCTCCTTCCATGAGATTTCAATTATTGTCTTTTCTCAACCTCACATTTTTCTTATTTAGTGAAACTAGTAAGGCTGCAAAACAAGTTTTATGGTGACCTTCATTTTCAAGATCTCATCTTCATAGTCGTATTCTGCTTCTTCCATATTATTGAAAGGCTATCTCAACATGGGTCTTCCTCCTTGTGGTCCAATACGAGTTCTACATAACTTGGCAATGTGATCTATGCTCCCACATGCATAGCATAGACGATTGTCACGAAATCCCATTTCTCCTTGATTTATTGTTCCATTATTTGCAGAAAGATTCAATAAATTTGGAACAAGTGATCGACGATTATCACCTCCATACTTGAACAGTGGTCCTTGTGGCGGTGTATATCTTTCCCTATGTCAAAGGTTTTCCAACATTATTGTTGTTGGGCCAATTGGATCTCAAACGTTACTTGATGGTTCACTGTGTGTGATTCCATAAGCACATGAAATCCGGTTAGCAATTGATATTGGGTCATTCACCGTGGATGGATTGCTCACCATCATTTCCTTTTGCACCTTATCCATCAAGCCTTGTTTGAAGACATCTAAGGCTTATGGTCCACTCATATCCATAATGGATACTTGAAGACCAAAAAATTCTTCCAAGTATTAATGTATGACTCCTTTCTGCTTCAAATCCCATAACTTGATTCTTGCGGTTTGAAGAGAATCAACTACTTAAAAGTTCTGAAGAACCTCTCTTGCATCCCACTCCATAAAATAGAAGCAACTCGTTTTGAAAGCATTTGTTCCTAGGTAGTGTACCATGTAAGAGTATTATTCATGAGATAAAATCGCATCAACATTCGTGTAGTACAATCAGAAACATAAAAATATGATAAATGTATATTCATCCTCATGATACAGCCCTCCAAAGCTCCCATGAATATACTGCCCTTGTAGGCTTCCAACTTACATGCCTTTCCCATATGAAGTAAGAGATTGGTTTGATCTTCCATCTCTTGAAGTTGTCTCCTATTTGACTCTTCGTTGTCAACATCAGTTATTTACGGTTGGGATTGAAGCTCTTGTATTAGAGTTTCTACTTCCATCACACACATGGGACACAACCATATGTAGTTGCTATCATTTGTAATGCAACACAGACTATTGAGTCTAAATAAGTGTCAATAGAGTTGGATCTACAAATATGGGAGGTTGGCCGGCAAGTCAGACTTACTTAATTTTTAAAATGTTTGAGGCACTAAATACCTCATCCATGGTTGCTAGAAGACATATTGGAGAGATGAGGGTGACTAGAAGTAATAAAGATGTAGTTTGGAGGCCAATATTATCTTCCAAACTCAACTTCTCATAATGTTCATGTGAGAACTCATGAAAATCATCCATCAACAAACCCTCCAAATGCTAGGATAGTCCTTTCCAAGCCATGGACGGACTAAAGACAAAGAGTTGAGCATCCTATGTAAATTGCACCATGAGTCAAACTCATGAATAAAATCATCCAACTCAATGGTATCCATTGTATGGAATTATTTTTAGGACACTTGATAGCCCAATAGATATTGTTCATGTCCCATAAAAATGGTTTGGGAATACACTCCAAGATATCACTCGGCTCAACTTCATCACTCTCTAACACCAAATCAGAATATTTTGTGAATCTTATTAGCCAAGGTTAGTATCGTACTCCACTAATTATGCATCCATTTTTTAATCTTAGTTGTATTTCTTATGAAATCTCTAAAGAACTCCACTATGATATCAATGTATCACCTCCATAACTATATCAACAACATGTTTTGAACTCGAATAAAAAAACTACATTAGAAAATACCCAAGGTACCACAAGGTGCTAACACAAGGGCAACCTCCCATAATCACATCTCAAGTGTACAACTCATCAAGTGTACAACTCAGCAATTCATGTGGCACTAAAGAAAAACATTGTACTCATAAGAAAGATATTTTTCTCTACATAGGGCAAAAATGACTACTGGAGCTGGGAAGTGTTTTCAATCCCCATACATTAGGCAGCTGAAAGGTGCTGACTGCATAATACTAACCTGGAATTTGTGCTTGGAATACGGGCCGTATATGAGCCTCAACGCACTCTATGAATCTTCCGAGATACAATCACAAATCCCACACATATGAAACAATGAGCAGGCGATGTTTGACTTTGTGATCGAGACTGAAACACAGACTACTCAGTCTTTCACGTGTGTCAAGTGTGTAATCCTATCCCGTGGTCTTCATGAATATCATCGATAAGACTTCGATTGAAAGGTTTCGACTTCTTGACTTGACATACGTGAGGGACCTTTCCACCTCGGACTGAGCGAAAGTAGCCACTGATGTTGTCAGTGATATTATGATGAAATGCTCCATTTCGAAAATAAATCACGCTTACCCTCTTGACTTTCTTGCCTTCGAACTTACCTCCATAAAGAACTTCTTAGCTCCCTAGTTGCCTGAAGCCTTGTGGACTTTCACAACCACCTTCTGCAATCATGGTATAAAAGTCCTTATTAAATAAATGAAAAAAAAAATATAAAGGTCCTTCGTATGTGCTTTGGTCTCCGCCAGGGTCAAAGTTCTTGACCCTTGCTCTAGAGCAGCCATGAGGCCTGGATCTAGAGGGGAACCAGGGCTGGAGAAACGATACGCAGTTAGATTACTTCACTTTTGTGACAGTATTCTATATAAAGTAGTAAAACTATACGCCTAGACTGTAATAGCCTGAAGCAAAAGAGGAGTCTGAAGTGTATTCTTTGCATAAAAATGATGAACATTATCCAACGTGATATAGAAGTATATGTGATGAGTTTTCCAAGCTTTGACTCGGACCATTTGGAGATTTGGGACTACGAGAGCTACAAGGTGGACTCAAGAATGGATGCAATTGAGTGTGTTGTCACTCTTTTAAGGTGATTTGAAATTATAGAGTGAAATTCATTCGAGTGTGTTTGGGTTAATTCTTAGAATCCTAGAAGTGTTTGATATATATGTTTCAACTCAGATATATTTACTACTCAAGCTTGTGTTTGGATTTAAATCTCAACTCAATTGAATGAATTTTGAATACATATGGACATGCCAAAGAGAAACCCTGAACTAAACTCTCTATTTCTCAACTTGTTCAATATCCATATTCGTTTCATGGAGAAATATATTTTTAGAGTGTACCTTGTGGCATATATAGGTACATATTTATGGTTCGAGTGATGACGTTACCAGTTGTAATCGTACTTCCAATTTTTAGTTATGAAGAAATGTGTGATTGTATAATGTATATTCTAAACTTAATGTTGGATGGATTTGAATTGCAAACCATCCGCACTGGTTCCGTTCAACATGTATATAGAAATTAGAATGATTTATCGACAGAAGTGAATGTGGAAAAATTTTATTGTTAGAAATTATGGTGAAGAGTACTACAAAGCTATAATAGGATCACCTTGGTCTTTTATGATTTCTATTTTGAGATATAGAGGTTTCACAATGATATGCCAAGGACTTGTGCAGACAAAGAATATCGAGAGTAAGTTAGAGAATAATGTCAAGACGACAAACTTTGAGAGTGCTGGTAGTGCGCAAGATGTTCAACACAACATCCCAACAACTGATTGTTGATGTGGAAATTATTGCAATGGTCTCGATCCAACACCTTCATTACTCCCCAGTTGACCCGAATGGTCCCTTCGACAAAGTCCTCGACTATCCTCACCTTATGCATACTTACATAGATGGGACGTTGTGGAGAAAATAATTGGTTTGGGATATACGAAATCTTCTTTTAAAGGTATCTTTAATCAAATTGATTTTGTATTCATCACATATTGCAGTAAGAACGTCAATTCTTTCAATTGTTGCTTTATCAATAGTAAATATTGCAATGGTAGACTTGCATCATGAGTTAAAATATATCATGGAAACGCTTGTTTATCTCAAGATGAACGTAGTACAATTATGAGAGAGGAGGAATTAGAATGTAGGGGGAGGATCTAAAGGGTATGGATATTATACTCCCAGAGGAAATCCACAGCAAAACAACTTCACAATTTCATGATTTTATTGCGGAGGTCCTCATTATCACCGAATTTGTTGTAATACTTGATAGCATGATGGAGTTAGACAAAATTATCCTACTTATGCTCCAAGTCAATTGAAGAATAATGTTACCAATCCTACTAGAGACACAATTTCAGAGGTGGTGATCACCCATCCTCGAGGATGGACGGCGAGTGGAGCGGCAATAGCCAAGGTCTCCTAGTATAGAGGTATGCTGAAAGTCACCTCTTTGTTCCTCTAGCTTTGGAGTTATATGGAACTTTGGACACCAACTTCGACATATTCGTGAGGGAGTGCGCGAGAGCCTACCATAATAGACGGCATGGGGTATCACTCTCTTAAGCTTATTGTATAGCCTATTTTAGGCAACGTGTTTCCATTGCTCTATAGAGAGCACTAGCTGGCGCAATCCATAGGAGAGCAATCACGTTAGGTGATACTTCTTCGGATGCTCATGTTGTTTGTAGATCGTTTGACCTAGATAGTTCGGATATCTTAGCTGTTGTACGACATATATTGGGACCTAGCCCCATGTTACCAGTTTGGTTCCATCCTTGTACGTTTTGATGGGATCTTCCCATCCCTTTTGTTATTATACTTTGTCCCTTGATCCATTGAAGGATAAGAGGATAAAGTCTATTGATGTATTTCCTCATCATTGCATGTTTGAAAAGGGAGAAAGCTCTATAAATTTGACAGTAGATATTATTGCACAATGAGAAGAAGAGAATAAGATTTGCAGAGGAGGCCACCTCAAGAGAGGATCAACCAAGCTGGAGCACTCAATCAAATGGTGTGAGTCGATCGAAAGGACCGAGGAAGAAGTTGAGAATGGATGATTTCTCCATTTCGTCTACCCAACTCAAAAACAACATGGTGGAGGATGTGGGGAATCAAAAAATCAATTGTTGGTCAATTGATTACTCTAAATCTTACGATAAGAAACGAGTTAAGGAGAGGCTTAAGCTCAAAAAGGACCAAGAAACGAGGATCCAAGGGGAAAGCTTCCATGACAAATGTTGCAATAGGAGTGGTGGATGCCATTACCTCGGAGGTATGTACTCAAGCTTCAAATATTGAACTACACATAAATGGACATGATATTTCGAATATGTTGGTGGATGGATGATATGTTGTGAATGACATGTCAGAACGCTTATTGAAGAAGTTGGGGATGAAGTCTTCAAGGCCTTCATGCATCATTGTTGGGATGGCCAACAAGCAAAAGGCACGATCCATTGGAGTGATGGACAAGGTGGTACTCATTTTAATGGGCATTCAATTCTTGTAGTCTTTTCAAGTGCTTGAGAAGGCTAGCTAAACTTGTTGTTAGGAAGAATTTGATTGAGGACGGTCATGACTATTCATCGATGGCACAAGTGAACCTTTAAGTGAAGGTTCCTCTCACAAGTTGCAGAGGAGCAATAACAAAATAAGACAAGCCTACCAATGATTACTGGGAGTATAAAAGTGAGAAAAATGACATCTTTTTAGAGTTTGACATCGACATGTTAACCAATGAAGAGACATCATCTAAAGAAACATCATATGATGATGATCAAGTCCAAGTTCTTGCTGCAATGGATTTACTTCATATGCTAGGGGTGATGAAGTATCTTGATAAGACGGAGATGAACGAAGAGAAGAATACTCAAAGGCTCTCCACTCTTAAGTTTGGTCCCAAGGTTACTACAGACTAGAAGGCAAGGTTCTTGGATATATTTCGCAAATATATCTATGTCTTTGTCTTTAATCTCAAGGATTTGAATCAAGTAACCTTAGAAACTCATCGCATTGAGTTGGAGGAGAAAGCTTGTCCAATACGTCATAAGCAACGTTGGATAAGACCAACTACAGTTGTGGTTTTGAAGGAGTAGATTGACAAGCTAAAGGAGATCAGTTTCATCTATGAGGTAGAGAATTCTGAATGGATTTTTACTATTGTGATTATCAAGAAGAAGAATGCTAAGCTATGTGTATGCGTAGATTACAAGAAGTTGAATGTTATCACAAAGAATGATTCTTATCATTTAACTTTCATATATGAGATTTTAGAGAATGTGGCAGATCATGAGTGGTATAGTTTTGGAAATGATTATCGTGGTTATAACCAAATTCAAATTGCCTCTGAACATCAATTACCACGTCATGGGGAACTTTTGCCTTAAAGGTAATACCTTTTGGTCTATGTAATGCTCCAGCAACTTTTCAGAGGTTCATGAACAAGGTGTTTGAACCTTTTATTGAGAAGTTTGTTTGATATTTCATATATGATTTTTTTGTGTACGGGAAGAAAGAGATCATTTTGATCATTTGATCAAATTATACAACGTTTGAAGAAAATCAAGGTTTCGTCCAATCCAGAAAAAAACATTTTTCGATGTGAGGAAGGTTTGTTGTAAGGGCACATAATTTCCAAGGATGGTATAGCCGTGGATCCAGAAAAAGAAAAACGCATCCTTGACTTGCCTCTTATGCTAACATTGACCAAGTTGAGATAGTTCCTTGGTATGGTGGCTTACTATCGAAGGTTTGTCTTTTCCTTGTCCAACAAAGCATACGTCTTAACAATTAACATGAAGAAGGAGATGGATAACGATTTAATCTTCAAGGATGGAGAGGCGGTGGTGGCGTTCAAACTTCTTCATAAGACGTTGGTAACAGCTCTTATTTTAGCCAAACCAAATTGGGATTAACTATTCATTCTCTATACAAATGCATCAAACATTGTTATATCATGCACTCTAAGTGAGTTGGATGATGATAATCATGATTATCTAATTGCTTATGCTAGTAAACACATGGTGCAAGCAGAAAGAATCTATTCAGTAACAGAAAAAAGAAGCTTTGGCTCTGATCTTCTCACTCAAAAAGTTTTGACACTATCTATTTGGAGGGAAATTTACTATTGTTATAGATCACAAGGCTTTGAAATACATTTTCAACAAGCCTAATGTTGAGGGTAGTGTAACAAGATGGAAATTGTTATTGGCGGAGTTTGATTAGATCATTGAGGATGGATCCGGTAAAAAGCATGGTAATGCCAATTTAATCTCTAGGGCATAGGATGAGGAAGAAGATCTACCGATGGATGATACATTTCTAGATGACGATTTGCTGATGATGGATACTATAATGAATGTACCAACGAAATACAAGGAGATATGGGATTTCATCTTAGAAGGAGAGTTTCCCCCATTCATGCATTCACGGGAGAGAAATGCATTGGTGAAGAGATGTGAACCTTATAACATCATAGAGAATGTATTGTTTCATCAAGAAGCACATAAATTACTTAAAATAACTATTGGGAGGGAGGAGTCAATTCAACTCATGAAGGAGTTTCACGAAGTCTTGGTATGTGGAGGACACTTTGCAAGAAAGGTACTTGCATCTAAGATCCTAGATGCATGCTATCATTGGAAGAGCATTTCCAAAGATTGTGTGGAATTTTGCAAGTGTTGTGATGGGTGTCAAGCGTTTGCTGAAAAGTCCATGAATACCCCTCCTTTGACATAAGTTCATATTTTAGATCCTTTTGAAAAATGGGGAATAGATTTTATAGTACCCTTGAATATTACTCCTTGAGGTAACAAGTTCATTCTAGTAGCTACAAATTATCTAACCAAGTGGCTAGAAGCTAGACCTCTAAAATCTAAGAGGGAGAAAGAAATGGATAGATTTCTCTACAAAAGAATGATTACTAGTTTTGGATGCACTTTAGAAATTATATTGGATAGAGGTGCTGAGTTTGTTGGAATCATTATACAAGCCATGTTAGATCACTTCTCCATCAAGCCATGGGTGACTACTTACTACAAACCAAATGCATGTAGTTTCTTGTCCCAATTTAGTTTGCTCTCATCCATGTTTGCATCCTTGATCAACATCATGCAAAGTGTGTAAGTGGTTCGTTCTGCCAACCATGTGGGAGTATCAAACAACTTGATAAACTTCTCACCTTTCCTTATGGTTTATGATGTGGAGTCAAAACTCCAATTGAATTTGATTTGACAACCTTTTTAACTATCCAACGGAAGTTAAAGAGTACGAATGGAGCAAAGTTATCAAATCAAGATGTCAACAACTATTGGAATTGCAGGAGGCCTGAGATGTGGCCATGGTCAAAAAAGATGAAGACTGGCAAAAAAATTGATTGGATAATGTTTTACGACTCCATTAGATATAAGAGAGCTAGAAAAAAGGTTCTTCAAAATTGTTTTGGTCCTTTCATAGGATTAGATTTTCATTGGTTTGATTAGGGACGAGATTGACATGGATACACCAAAGTTAATTGAAGGGTTGTTGGACTTCTTGAAGATACAACAACCCTTTTCATGTTGCCATGTACACTAATCATTAGGATTTGTGATCTCTATGTAGATTAAATTGATAAGAGCAAGTTACAAAATTCTAAGTAATATAAATATAAAGATTGAGAAACAACTCTGAAGTTAATTTTGAGAAGTGAGCTTTGGGAGAGTAATTGTTTTGGAAAGCTTGGTTTTTGAGAAAAGCTTTACAACTAACCTAAACACACTACTTAGGTATCATATAAACAATACGAAATCTAATTTATAAAAAATCAAAATAACAACTCAAAATCGGCTCAGTATGAACGGAGCTACATACAAAACCAATGAGTTTATAATTTGAGAATAATACTACTCACCAAAATTCATAACAATCAACTCCATATGGTTTACTTTTGATAAACAATAGTGATAGATTGTAAGCCATATGTTGAATGTCACCACTAATAGCAAGTCAAGATCCACAACACTCAACTAAATCAAAATGTATTCTTACATGTTGTAAATTGCGCCCAAGGAAACAACTAGAAGAATTATTGGATTTAGAGAGTTTATCATTTGTTGCATAAAATTATCTCTAAAGTAATATACTAACCCTGCCCAAAAGTGATCACGATGAAAACATCGGATGTTGATCACAAATGGATTGGACATTTGTTTATGTGGAGCATCATGATGTACTATATCCATGTCCCACGTTGATTTCACTTTGATCATATAAGCTCTTTAGTCGGCAAAGCGATATACTAAATCTCTTCCCTCTCATTTCTTCCATGACTACTCTTTATATTCAATAAGCTTTAAGATAATATCTTGGATCCTTATCAACATCATCATACTAAAAATTCGATCCAACCGTGGACTCTTAACGGCCTTACAATGAGCCGACAGTCATCCTGATCTAAAGTATCATCGTTATAACGTCTCTAAAGATGACACATGTCATCATCTTCTCATAGTGGCCGCATAACAACATAACACTAGTCCAAAATTACCAAATTTACCACTACTTCCCTTTTGGGAATAGTGAAGAACCATACTCCTCGACTTACATTGAAGGTATTTCTTCACTTATTTGTCACCGGTGATTATACTTCAGCTTTCTAAAAGCAGCTAGGCCCACTATCTACAAATTATCCTACGAAGTTGCGTAGGAAGAGTGAACCATTAAAGCTATAAGGTTACTCATGTCAATAAAAGAAGCAATCTCACCAAGTCAACAAGCATGTATAAACTATGATAGTGGGTCGGTTCAATCTAAGACAATCAGACGATTTGAAAAATATACGAACAGCAATGTCATGAGATAGCATCATCCATCTACAACTACTGAACCAAATGCCATCAGAATCGTTGAGGAATTGAGGAAGAATCAACTCGGCAAAGTTTATTGAGAATGTATCGAATGACACTTTTAGAGATTAATTCTACGATGAAAACTATGAAAGTTCAACTTGCAATAGAAACTTGATCTCTTGGGTGCTTGTCTAATGCCCCGTTCGGTAAATTGAATTCCAGAGGATATTGTCTGCTAAGGTGATAGGATAATCTCCCTCTGCAGCTGCTTGAGCACAGCGTAGATTCATCCACCAAGCCTCAGGTTCAAAGGCATATAATTAAGGAGATTCATACCTAGACATTACTTTCTCATGGATACAGAGGTTATCGATCTTATTCTGTTCGTGAATATCAAGTCTACATATCTAGCTTTGAAGCAAGATTAGGAATCTCAAAAAAGAGTCAAGTACTAGAAGCGAAGTAGGTTCATCAAGCGAAGTATTTACAAGCGCCTGGTAAGCTTCAGTTTTGTCAGCAGATTTTTCTGTTTACAGTTCTCCCCTAACCAGATGTCTTGTGCTCGATCGCCTTAGGAACGCCAGAGGGCATTCGGAACGGGACTAAGGTCAAGGGAATGGTGGGGAAGAGGAAATGAGATCCAAGTGGAAGAGACCGGATGATGAACTGGTGATAAGCTGCTGCCAAAGAAGCGCCGATGAAAGGACCTACCCAGAAGATCCACTGCACATAAACAAATCAGATTCATGAGCTGCGGACAATTACGAATCCAATCAATGCCTGAGTGCTTGTGAACAACACAGATAGTCGATAATATTTTCTGCAAGTAAAGTGAGCAGCTATGGTCGAATCGCTCTTTTCGATTACAACAGGTTTCATAACTTTGTGTGAGGGTGTACCTGGTCGTTCCAGGTGAGCTTGTTACCCCAAAGAGCAGCAGGACCAAAGCTTCTTGCAGGGTTGATTCCAGTCCCTGTGATTGGGATTGTAGCCAAATGCACCACAAACACGGCCAAACCTATTGGCAACGGTGCGAGAACCTGAGAAAAAAGTTTCGTAAGTTTAGACACTATAATATTTCAGGAATTCATCAGCATCAGAGGCCCTGGTTTAGAAAGAATCAGGTTAAAATTTACTCCACCTTGGATATCGCCATTCATGTACATATTGTTCGTCATAATCTTCATTTCATGATCGTATTGGAATGAGAAATTTATATGACAGTGAGAGTACCGGTACGTGAGAGTCACGAGCTCTGCGCTTGCCATCTGTGGCCGAGTAGACCACATATACCAGTAAGAAGGTGCCAATGATCTCTGCTGCCAGACCCGTGGAGGTCGACAAGTCTTGAGCCACAAAGTTGGTTCCACCGTTGTAGCGCTGGAAAGGTCTCTTCTGCAGAGCTTTCACGAGTCCTGCTCCAGATATGCCGCCCAGTACCTGTGCAACCATGTAAAGCAACGCACGAGGGATAGAGAGCCTTCTACCGAGAAGAAGGCCTAATGTCACCGCAGGGTTGATGTGCCCTCCTGTTCATATCATACATCTTTGCAAGTAGTAAGAGAAATTCAATGCTGAGGCTGCCAGATATTTCATGATCAAGAGTATCTGTGCTGAGAATTTGAATCACCCAGTTGCCATCATGCTGTATAAGTATTCCACTTAGAGTGGGGTTTTCATTATTATTTTTATTATGGAGTATATATGATCTTCAATATACCGAGACATACCTCAAAATGCACACTATAATCACAACATGGTAGTATAATGTAAATATATTCCAGTTTAACATCTTCACACAACTTTCAATGGTGCACAAAGCATGAACTAGTTGGGATGAATCTTCCATGAGAGTGGAGTGGAATGTTTGAAAGTGAAACGCGTGCATGCATGGGCGTCACGCGGTTATCGAGGTGAAGATTCACCTGAAACTCCGGCGGTGCAGTAAACGAGCACAAATATAGTTGCGCCGAAGGACCATGCAACTCCAAGCGCGCCTACTCCCTCAGGACTCTCACGTGCATTTCCGATGGCAGCAGAAACACCGACGTAGACGAACAGAAGGGTGGCAACAAACTCAGCGATAGCTGCTCTCCAGAGTGACCACTTGTAGAACTCTTCCACAGCCCAAGTGGGATGAGGGGCTGGTTCCACATACTCCTTGCCCATTTCCTCGGTCCGAGCAGCGGATCCACCAATCTTCACATTGTAGTTGGAATATGCTGGTCCATACTCTTGACCTTTGTTACCGATGGTGGCGATGCCACCTTGCTCTTGCAGGTTAGCCATCTCAACTTTCTCCCTCAAACTCTCGAGGGGAGCTGAGAAAGGTACGAGAGCAATAGGCTCCTGAAGAGACTTACCTTGTAAACTACAACATCTCCCTCAAATCTAGGACAGGAAGCTCAGGCTCCAAGCCTCGAGCTTAATCGATGTCAGGGCTGCATCACTCCCACCGGTCGTTTCGTACCTTGGTATGTACAGAATTCAGTCTCATTGGTAGCACTGACGGCGACCGATCGAAGATGTGCAAAGTGAGATGGGTAATGATGAGAGCCTGAACTGTGTGACCGAATTCTGAGTCCTTGAATCTATTGTGAACGCAAACTGTTCCTAATTCAGTCTTCAGAGCAAGCTAGCAGTAGCCGAATGGTACAGAGGGCTTGGAGTGCAATCTGACCACCGGTGCCGCGCGCGAGGCACTGCGAAAGACTGGAGCTTAGGATAGAAAGCTCGTAGTACTGAGAATAAAGGCCAAAGCTTGAAGTATATATACAACACTGGACTCCAGAGTTTAATTGGAGAGGCAGCGCGTGATCATCCTGCAGCACATGATGACATCCCGCCAGCAGATGAGACCTTCTAAGTCCAGAGTCTTGCAGGAATATAGTCCCGAAAGCATGATAGAATGCAGGCATGAATCTACGTCCAAGCGATGCTCCAGTGTCCACAGTAGTTTCATAAGTGAGATCCAGCTTAAGACATGCACAATATCATCATTGTTTCGTGTCTTAGGGCGGTTCGGCACCGCTGAAACTGTCCTGGTTCCATCAATCCTCATCATTCTTCGCACCAAAGGCGCAAGTTAAGCATCGTGGCTAATAGCTCAAACAAACTTTAAATCTTTATTATCACTGGTCGTGAGCTAAAAGTATTTGTACAGAACTTCCCGTGCCAAGTGGGTCCCTTAAGGTTTCGTTCTTCAAATTTGAATTCAAGAGAGAGATAAACCACGGCCACCGGTGATTGCATGAAGAAGGGAAGTTTGTCTCCCAAGTTGGCTTTAGTCTACCGACTTTCCTGAAAGAGTTGGTGTCATAGCAAATTAAGTTAGAGGCTAAAGGACAGCGGTCAAAGGCTATCCATGCAAGGCAGAGATTTGTAGGCTCTCGAAATTGACAACCCTGTTCCCTGATTTGAAAGGGCTATGAGATTTGAGCTTCAAGTTACTAGCGGTCAACATGTTTTGATTGCAAAGGCAGGCTGGGCATACTTTGAGCCTGAGGGAAGGTGAAGAACGTGACTTAACCAGACACATGCTTCAGATGATACAAGAGTTTAAGGTGAATCAATTTTTGGCAGCTTGGCATGCAAGCATAACATCTATGACATGTGGCAATTGCAAGTGGCTCCTCAGATTGTTTCTCGCAGTGTACCAGCACCAATTGATACGTAGACTTGTCTGTCATATTGTAATTAAATACATTAACCGGTACCCATGGGCTTCTGTCCTGCGGTCAACTTGTCCAAAGCCTGGTTCTGAATCGCCATATGGCAAAGCCAGAAGGTCGATGGAAATAGATTTGAGCAACAATGTTCGGACCCTAGATATCATGCACTGCACATCAATAGTATTATATTGCACAGTCTTCTTCGGCATAAAAAATAAGCTATATTTCATCGGGCCGGGCGTGACAAACTTCTGGTCAGCCAGTTCAGTTTACTTATCTAGATATACAAGAATATGCGAGGTTCCGCGATTCCACTCTGGGCAACAATTCACTAAGATATAAGCTTCCAGTTATAATATTCGAGTCACATTCAGGTCTTGTGATCTGGAAATCAGAGTGAATTAGCTAGGAAGCAGGTTCCATGTTGAATGCACAATGTTGTGCACCATAAATGTTCCTCCACGTCTGATTCAAATGGGACCGGCGTGCATTGATATTAAGTTAATGAAGTTGCATTTCGTTAGATCATAGATATTGACAGCTTCGAATCATGCAAAATTGTTGAATACTACATATAGATATGGCACATCTTCGTCCAGTTGCAATATTATCGCTGGTTCCCCTTCCCAGTGTAAGATAAAGTAGGTAAACTAGAGTAACTGATGCTAAGGAATGGAAATCTAGGTTAAAATTTCTCAGGACCAGATACAGTAACCATATTAGCCTGTGGAACTGTGGCATATTTTGACATATTCATTTGCATTTAGTCGACGAGCTTCTGATGCTAGCTTAGCGATGATACATACAGGATTGGTTCCTTTCACCACCACCAACATTGTTGGATCGGATTTCAAAGGTGTTCCCTGGACAGCTCCGGATGATAATGTTGGATTTCTCAAGCATTCCGGCTTCGTAACTTGGTTCATTGACCGGTCAACTCGAGCTTCATGTGCCTCCGTATATGGATTGTTTTCATATATGAAAACATTCTAGCCTCGAATTAGTTCGGAGCTGGAACCAGTTCGACACACTATTCGAAATTAATCGCCATACAGTAATAGTCAGTAATACACGTTTAAAATCACTAAACAATCACTTTCACATGATAGACAATTAGCAAAATAAATGTCACTTTGTCCAGATACGTTTGTACCATCAAATGTTTCAAAGTATCTAATTACGAACTGCAGAAATGATTTATCAGAAATAAACTTCTACGGACGAATGTTTGCGTATACTGAGTCCCATAGCCTGCAGTGACCTCGGTAGTAGTGCTGTGCTCATCCTCGGTCGTCCTTGATGACATTGTGCTTCCTGTTACTCTTGGAAAAATGCGCATGGGGTTTCAATTAGATGTACAAAAATTTGTATTGCTTGCATCACTGTTGTAACAGTTCTGGATACTGGCACTTGACATGCTTTGTGGGACATGGAAATTCCGGACTTATGCTTATGTTCATGTAGTCATGATCATTGTAGACTGTTAAAACTGAGGTTACCGGATGTATCTTGTTTGCAAAAATATGATGTCTTCGATATTGCTCACCTGCTTGCATCCCGCAATCACATCCTCTAAACTGGTTTCTGGCATGCTATATGAAGTATCGGTTTCAAAACAAAAAATACTTGCAGCTGCTTTGTTGAAGCCTGGATTCTACCCACACATGAATATGCTCATGACCACATTCTGATCGTGAAGGGCGAGATGGGAATGTATGATGAGAGATGTCATTAAATTTTACAGGCAGAGAAGAAAGATTACTCAAGTTCAAGTAACTGTTGTGGAGATGCACTTTGAAATTGGACGAGCATTTTTGCTTGGTGAGCAGCCTAGACGACTAAATTAAAACCATTTATTGGAGATTATCAGGACATGCTTCAGGAGTTCAACAACACGATGTATTTCAATGGCAATTCTCAAGTCCATTTTAGAGCTCCAGCTGTCAGAATGGCATCAATGCTCAAGGTGGGAAAGACTGACACGTCACCTTTAGTATCCGTATGCACAGGCTCTAATTGATGCAAAGTCGAAATCTGATGGATATCGATGATTCCTCTCATGTCTCTTCTCTCTGATAATTTGTTAATTTTTAATTTCCTTAAAAGCTGATCAACTTTAAAAGGAAAACAGGTCAAAAAAGAGTAACGTTATTTCGTTAATAACGTTTCACGTTACATCATAAGGAGATTCAATCTTTGAATTAAGCATCGACCTAAAGCGTCCAAGAAGCTCCATCTTCTCATACTTATCTGCTGTAACTCGATGAGAGGGAAGAACCACGACAAATTAGTTTGGGCTTGAACTCCTCTGCAGACCAGTTCCCCATGGTTCCTAGAACGACCACTATCCAACCTGCTGTCAAATTGATTTAGTGTTTTTGGTCGCAAAGCGTACAAACTCGTAAGACTTAGTGCTGTCGCTTTTACAAACGCTTTACTTTCTCTCACATCTCAAATCAGAAACAGAAAGCTTTGTCGTTTCTGATGTTGTAGACATTGTTCACTGACTGACAACCTGGGGTTACACATATTGGGCAGACAAGACGAAACTTAGGTTGACTTAGTACAATGGTCGTATAACTCCAATATTTCTCGTTAGTATCAACGTCCTGATCTGTCGAATCGTTAACGACAGATTCTGTGATGAGGACATGAAGAAGTATATATCCTAGAAGTAATATATGAGTTAATCAGGACATGTACTACTAGAAACATGATCAAGAGGAAGCTGCTTATAGACTTGGAGCCACCTGGACAATCTTGCATGATTTGTTTGCCAGATCATTCGTATTTAAATCATTCGGACGAATAGGATGTCATTGAGAAGCTAGAGCCAAGTTGAAGGCAGAACAGTTCCCCTTAGCATTCTATTTCAAGTTGTTGTGACTTGTGGCCAAAAACAGCTGACTCAGAGTCATGCATTAATATGTAGGCTTCCTGGTAATGAAAAGCAAATGTAATTTCCACATTCCAAAAATCGAAACAATTATGCCAGGAGAACCTTCTTGCCGAATTTGTTGTAAAAGTCACTTGTAGACTTTTACAACAAATTCATCATCCGCGATCATGACTCATGGGCCTGAAATTTGTAATTGTTTTGGACCGATTTTGGAGTCCAGTTAAGACTGCTCTAATCTGATTCAAAACATCAAATACCAGATAGTCTTCTCTTCTCAACCCATCACCTCAATGCAGGCCATTCCTTCAAAACTATAAACCAGGTCCAGTCCTGGTGGAAATGCAGTTTAAGAGGAAAGTACAAAACATTCATCGCTGCGACGTGGATAAGGTTTTCAAAATGGTGACTTCTAATTGTGTGTGCCTTGCTCAACTGATCAAAACTGCCATAAAGTTGCATTCGGACCAACAAAGTTCCATCCGGGCATTGCATCAATTGACCTGCGTAGATCCAAGAATATCTGTCCGTCCGAGGAATTTTCCAAGTTTTCCAGTCTTAGTATACATCGGAGTTGACAATCATGGGGAAAACTTCACTTAAGATCGTACTGTATTCCTATATGTTCAAGATAAGATTCCAATAGAACGTCTGTCTCTGTGCATTGCAGACGAAGAGCTTAACAGAGAAGCAAAACTGGAACGGAACACACAGTCCAAGCTTTCTAGAGCAAACCAGCTGTGAGAATTATAGGAGTATACGGACCTTGGCAGAAAACACCAGAAAACGTTATGAGTATGGAGGCCCTTTCAAATGTTGAGACAAATACCACACATTGGTGCTTTCACATCAAAGGAACCATGTACACTTGGGCAGATCCTTCAATTTCATCCTCAGCATATAAAAGCAGCTTGAAGCTCTCATCTTTCACAACTCGAGCTTTTGGTTTCCAGCACTAATCAGTGGTCCTTACCCACCGCAAAAGACATCTATCTTACTTCCAACAGGTCCTTCAAGTTCAGAAGCATGGCAGTGAAGAAGATGTCACAACTTGTCATCGCCTCACTGGTGATAGGTTTGACTTTGCTTCCACTTGCAGCTGCTCGGAAGATTGACACGAAGGGTAAGAGCGTCAGAATCAGTGCCGTTGTTGTAGTCCAAACTTTGAATGTGATGATTTTTCTCTCCGAAGACATCAACTGTACCAGAACTGCGACGAAATTTGAAACGAAAGTCTTCATTTGCAGATTGAATTGCTAGTTTTGCAACATGCATTGAAAAGCTAGACAGTTGCAGCATCCACAACATTTTCTGTGCGGTTTAATTCGACAATTTCTCAAACGCTCACAGGTTGTTTCTAGTTACTACAAACAGTTTTCCCTACTTCAGATCACCGTCAGTAGTACGTGACTCTTAAAAACTAGAATAGTGCTCCTGAAGTTCATTGTTTTTATATCCTCCAATCTGTCTGCAGATAACTTGGTCAGCCATGTGGAGATTTCTGCTTCGAATCTCGTGCTGGAGCCTCCTCGTGGAAGAATGATCAACCAGGTTGCGGTACCGGTACAGACTAGCAAATCCGAACAACCACGATTCGCTGACCTGACGGCAGAATTTGGTGATAACGATGACAAGGATGATAAAGATGATGAAAGTGATAAAGCTGTAGAGGAAATGGTGAGAAAGACGTTGTACCACATGAAGATCAACAGTACAGGAAACAGCACGACAGATTTGGAGAATGCCATGAGTGGCATTTTCGGAACGATTATACAGGAGGACATTGCCCTTTATAAGGCTATAGGCGCTATCATTCAACAGGCCATCAAAGACCAAGAAGAATATGCCAAGGCAGTGGAATGCCTCCTCAAGGAGATGATCAAACAAGCGCATGACAAGGCAGAGCTGAAACAAAAGTTGGAGGCTCTTCTCAAAGGAATGTTCAAGCACAAGTCGAATGGGCACTACGACAAGGACTTCTGCAAAGTAATTGAGGAACTTCTGAAGCATATATTCAAGAAATGTCCCAAGAACGAGATGTCTGCCTACAAAGATTCTTACTTTGAATCATCGTGCTACTTCAAGTGTATGAAATCCTAGAGTGGCAAGCGGCCCGTCACCTCTTGCAACAACACGGTGGCTTTTAGCTTTTGTCCGCAGTATGACTGGTCAGTGAGTCCAGTCCAGTGGTCTATCCTCCGCATCCAGTAATCGATTAAAAAAAATTGAACGAATACTTTTATTCATAGGCTGCTCAAATTAGGATGCACTGCCAAATAAGCGTATGTCAAACCAGAAGAAGATGAAGACGACGACATATGACAGGCTGTCTTATAGAAGAGCTTGTAATCACCATTTACATGTATTTACTTGATGAATACAGATTCTGTACGTGGTTAGCCCTGACAATGTGTATACTCATCGAATAATCGTTGCGAGTGGTCTGGATATTTTAACATTGTACATGCTGACTTGGAGCATGCGTGTCTAAAACAGTCAAGGTTTTGATTTTTTCGTTGTAACTAAAATATTGGACTGAATTGAACTAAAATATTGGACTGAACTGAGAATCGAAGGATGCAGGAAATGTGCATTGCTAGTATATACCAATATATATATGTATAGACATACATATATGACTTTTAATTTGTTGAAGAGATAATGCCTCTTAAAGTAATGTAATTTGACCTTTGGGTAAATAACAGCCTTGGCCAGCAGCTCGGACAGGACTGACTTATGGCCTTTCAACACTTGGGAAAAATCCAAGTGTTGGGTAGTGAGGAGGGGCGCTAAGGGTCGCTCAAGCCCAGCCTGCCGGCCAATGGGCTGAAGTGAGAAAAGATAAGCACTAGATAAGCTAGCGGAGCGAGTCTCCACTCGCAGTAACCCGGAAGACTAAGTGCTAGGTGACACCGACTAGCATTGGAGAGAAAATGTTCACATGTGACTACAAAACCTCCAACACTTGGGTAGTTTACTCGGAGGGAGGGGACCAGCAACACAATGGGGTAAGACTTACCTCGACGGTCTGAACTCTTGAAGGAGGGGCGCAATGTTACAGTTCCCAAGCACCCCAAGCGAACGGGTAAGACTGGGAGTGACTCACCTATCAAACCGATCCCAACACTAGGTGGCAATGTTACACACACACTCCAACTCATCATCTCCGGAACAAAAGGGTAAGTAGAACCGCAGGTCGGCTAAAATGACACTGACCTAAGACACTTGAACGGGGAAAAAAAATTCATTTTCCAAATCTGTCTTGGCAGAAGAACATAGCGAGACACGATCATTCAGGTCAGTGTCTCGAACCGGTGCCTGGATCCCGTGCGAGACAAAGAAAAAAAGAGAGAAAGAAAGAAGGAAACAAATCTTTGGGACATGAGGCTGAATCTCAGCGGATTGTAGCAGCAAAGCTACTCTGCCGCTTACAATACCTCGTCCCATATTTAAGTCGTCTGCAAAAGGATTCATCTCCCCGATCATTTGGAATTGCGATTCAAAGCACCGAGCCGACTTCTTCGGCCGGCCCGGGGAAACTCTCGACACATGCTTCTGGGGACGGACGAGCCGCCCCTACCGGTAGTCGGATGAAAAACGTGGAGGTAGAAAGCACCGCTTCTAGCATGGATTCCGACTTGGAGGCATTCAGTCATAAACCTACGCATGGTAGCTTCGCGTCACTGGCTTTTCAACCAAACGCAATTACCAATTATGAGAATCAACGGTTCCTCTCGTACTAAGTTGAGTTACCATTACGGCGCCGAGTCATCAATAGGGTAAAACTAACCTGTCTCACGACGGTCTAAACCCAGCTCACGTTCCCTATTGGTGGATGAACAATCCAACACTTGGTGAATTCTACTTCACAATGATAGGAAGAGCCGACATTGAAGGATCAAAAAGCAATGTTGCTATGAACGCTTGGCTGCCACAAGCCAGTTATCCCTGTAGTAACTTTTCTGACACCTCTAGCTTCAAATTCCAAAAGACTAAAGGATCTATAGGCTATGCTTTCATAGTTTGTATTCGTACTGAAAATCAAAATCAAATGAGCTTTTACACTTTTTTTCTACACGAGATTTCTGTTCTCGTTGAGCTCATCTTAGGACAACTTCGTTATCTTTTAACATATATGCTAAGCTAAGTAAGCTAAGTAAACATCATAAGCTAAGTATACTGCACGTGATGCATCGCTTGCAGCATACTTAGCTTATGATGGACACAACATCTGCAATCATTTTGAGAGGATGGTCTTGAAAACAAAACATATACTTAGTGAGGGAGACATAAAAAAGGGAGCTTGTTTACAAAAAAAATGATTTGAAGAGGAAGAATGGTGAAAGTTGTTCACCATGCCAACACCAACATGAAATTTGTATAAATTCAATCCACATACGCATTTTGAATCACATGGCAAGGAGATTGTTTGCGAATGATAATGAAAAAAAGATTCACGTAAAAAAATCAATAACATATCATCTGCAGAAAGCAAAGAGTCCAATTGAGCTAAATTCATTATTGGATTAAAGACTCTGTCGAGAAATGACTTCTACGTGAGTTCGAATTTAATTCCAATTAGAAAGGATGTTTTACAAGAATAATGTAGAAGAGAAAAACTCGATACTCATAAACTAAGAGAACTTCTTCACTTTAAATGTTATCTAAGAGAATATTTCATGTCTTTGGGTGTTAGGATGTTGAAGGAATTTTGAATATTATTCAATTATTTGAAGAATCGATTGTGGTACACTTGTGTTGGTGTATGACGATCTATGTAGTGTGATGTTTGATGTGACAGCAATGTCCGTTGTGATGAGATATGTATGTCCATGATAGCTTCATGTACATTTGTGTATACTTTTGATTTCTCTTAAGTTTTTTCCTAAAATAAATCTGATCGTTTGAATTTTTTGAAATTATGTTCAAATCTGTTATTTTATTCTTCTTTGATTTTAAACTTTCAACTCTCAAGTTAGCAAACCCTTTCGTACCTATTTGCTCCATGCACTCAAACCCTTTTGCATCTTTTTGTTTTTGACTCTTAGCTCAAGAATTTTGTGTCACAGATTTGCACAACATGCTAGCTCAAGAATTTTGCTTCAGAAAACACTGTACTCACATTTGGATTCTAATTAGAGATTGTGGAAACGAAAACAGCATTTTGAGTAGAGAATTTCTTCTTTCAGTTAGAATTTGAAAGTTGTTAGTGTCACTAATACCCGTCCGACCACATTGACAGATGCAGGGCTTGATTGATGGTTATGCAGATGCATAACCATCTTTGACTCTCTACCAGGAATGGATTCTACTATGGATAACTCAATAGAGTTCTGGTGAGCGAATCTCTTCATTCGAGTCCATTGAAGCACTAATGGCTTAGTGGTGTCGTGTCAATGCTTGCAGCCTGAACATTAAAGAACAAATCTCATGTACAGGGGAACTCTGGGAAGGACCAAACACAGGGCAAAAAATATAGAAGGAATAGGAGGACGCCCTCCTTTTCTGAAAGTAAGTTGATGTAATCTCTGAAACAGAGTATGAGGCTCTGTTAGAGGAAAGAGTCAGACTCTTGTCCTCTGTCTAATTAAATTCATTCTTCACGGCTACTTTGAGTACAGCATTATTCAATCAAATTCCGTCCACTAGATAGACTGACCTGAACTGACCTTTCAAGGTTTCTCATGAGCTTGCAGCAATATTTGGGAAAGTATGGTGCCGGAGGAGTAGCAGCTGCTTTGCACTTAGGAGGGTGAGTGCTCGTAGACCTCAATAACTACATCTAGATCTGCATTTGAGGCGTGGCAAGTACTAACTTGATCTTAACATTGCCTTCAGATGTGTAAAAGTCTCATCCAAGACCGTGGCTTCCAAGAGGGTTGTCACGCTTGTCTTAGACCTGCAAGGCTTTGAAGAAAGAAGTAACAGTAGTGAAAATTTGTGGAAGGTTAGTTCTAAAACACTAACTTCCATTTCTTGCTAGTCATAGCATCAATTCTACATACTTAATCCCTTTAAAGTCAAATCCACCCGTAGAGCAAGGTCATTCAATTTGTCGGAAATGAACAAATTACCTTCTATCTTGATTTATGCTGGAAATTTGTCCGACAGTGAATGGACTCCGTCCGCAGAACTTTTGAGCATCGCATCTACTTTTGGCAGAATCGGGGTTCTTTGAGAGAAATGACACAAGAAGAACGTGAGAAATCTCCTCATGGATCCTTCACAAAGGCAAGAACTTCAACTTCAAGACATCATTTCTACTGGGCTGGCTACTAACATCGATTCTTCTAGTAATGATATATCTGCATGAGCTACTTTAAGAACGAATTAGATTCTTCAATGTAACAGGTGGAGATAACCCATTTGAAAGAGCAGTACTGCATAAGCAAGGAAGCGGATGGCAGAGACTACTGGAAAGTTGCGCAGCTGAAGCGTCAACTAAAAGACATATACTTTCTTTACATACAGGTAATGCTCACGGCCTCAATAAAGTTAACGTGTGTTCTATTCTGTTACTGAAATAACAAAACTCAATTTCTAAAGAGTAAGTAAATGTGCACAACAATCTTGCTTAATAGAATAAGCACATGCCATCAGAAGCAAGTAGTGGGGAGTCTGGTATCGGAGTTCCTGATGTATCGGGATATATTGTAGATCTGGAATTCAGAGTCCTCTGACGTTAGCAGAGTGTATGGTGTTTCAATAATAATTGAAACACCATACACTCTGCTAACGTCAGAGGACTCTGAAAAATTTCACTCGACACAGTTTCATGAACTAATGTTCTGTCTGTGTAATTGAAAGCAGAGTGCTGATGGTGTCTCATCTAAAGTAACGTGTCCCATGAGTTTTCGGGTAAGCTGGATCTTCCATGATTCAAACTGAATGCTGTGCACCCCGTAAGATGTTACTTACGATGAACTATATCGAGAGACGCAATACCAAGATTAATCTACTTCATGACTCTCATAATTTCCATAGAACTTCCAATACGTGTTTTGATCAAGTGCCCTGATGGATCAGGGCTCTCTATCAACTTTGAAAACTTCCTGTAATTAGTCAAGGAAAAAAAAAATGGAAGAATCTGCTGGGATATTTACTTTCTTGTCCATGAGTTCAATGGCATCAGGTCAACAATCAAGATTTGCTCGAGGCAACTGACTGCGAGATCAGCATCAGCAACATGCACACTTGTAATGGGGAGCCTTTTGTATGCGATATGGAATTCACAAAGCCTGTTGAGGGTAAAAGCTCACTGTACACCATGTGACATAGAAGGCTGAGTTTGACGCATCATGAAAAGTTTCTCTATCATCACCCTCTTTACAAAGGATTGGGATTGTGACAGTGGCTTTGATACCAGGTTCTCAAAATCGGGATATCAACGTCGAAAGGGCTCATCTACGAATCAAGTGCGACTATTTTCCAAACATTAGGGTGAGAGCTGCTTACTTTCTTCTGGACCCAAGGTCAAACTGAACAACTGGTCTCACAGACTTCTGTGCTCGGCGATATCGGAGTCTTATGTAATTTTGTCCTGGATGTGAATGCAGGGAAAAGAGATGCTGTAAGAAGTAATTGACAAGCTCAGGGAACTTGACAAGGATTATCATAACAACTTCGATACCATGCCCAGAGTCGGTGTGAGATGGCTTGGAAGGTTGCTTCCTGACGCTAAATGGGTACGATATTCAACACTCCCAACGCCTCCTGACGTAAGACCACATAAGCATGTGTGTTAACAAACATTATGAAATTCAAATCTCAAAGGAAAGTGATGATACATGTACATAAGATGGTACCTACTTGTAATATTGTAGCCAAATCTCCCCTTCATGGATGTTGCTCTTACCCACAAGAAACAGGGAGAATTTCATCGCATCTGGACAAAGAGAGTGAAGGCATTTGTTGGTAAGTATAATTTAGTAGGACCTGCATTATATCTAGCAGTACTTTATTTGTTTCTTCTTCGTCAAATTGAATATGTGTGGGACGGTATTCTAGGTCTTGCCTGGTGGTGTTCTTTCGGTATGAAACTTTATCCGCACTTTCTCGTCTTGATTGTTTAATTTTTAATCCTAAGCTTCTAATCCATAGATAATTCCTATTGACGGAAATTTTGCCCTCTATTCCCAGACACAGATGCTGGTTTCCATCCGACACAGAGCAAGGTTAGACAACTTATGGCCAGAATAATGTCATAATGTAACCTTTAATTATAAATAACAAAATGCCGCTTTCAGTTTCTCGAACTGTTTCAAAGGCTGATGCACTAAAAGTTGTGACAGACTGAACGGTAATGTCAATGTTTCTGCCTGTGAAGACGGATTTAGAGAAAGACCGTCCCTTCACAGTTGCGCTCAGGACATTAGGAGGCTCCCATGATGGGATATCAGCTGAAGGTAATAATCTCAAGTTATTATAGTATTACAGTAGCCTCCCACTTAAGTACGCACCCGTTCAAGTACGCATACCGGTTAAGTACGCATTTTATTACAAAATTTTTAGGGATCAACATTTTTCAGTGGAACATATCATGAATCGTCATCTGGCACAGGTTGTGGTTTTTCTTGCGTCTGGCTTTGAGGATGACTGCTCGAACCTTGGCCTGGAACTCTTCAAACAATTTTTTGAGATCGTTGAATGCTTCTTTGGCTTCTGTTTGAACGTTAGAGCAGCTGATACTCAATATCGAGAATCCGCTTATACAAAGACTCAAATCCATGAAATTCAACTCTATCTTGTGACTCGACAATCTGTTCTGGTTGATTAACATCTCTATCTTCATCTAGCCCTACTTCATTAATCTTCATCGATTCCAACAGCTCTTCGACGTCTTCCAACACTACTGCGGCATATTCATTGCTTTCGATGGCGATTTGGGAATGGAGAGTCTAAAGTACGCACCTACCGGTAAAGTACGCACAAAACTCTGAGGTTCAAGTTGCGTACTTAAACGGGAGACTACTGTACGTTAGATACACATCTACATGTATGGTAGGCAATCTTATATTCCTAAACAGTATGTTTATTGCGAATTATTACAATTTGAAGGCATTCCGATGGCGTTGTTTCCAAAGTACAACTGTTCAATTGCGCATTTTCTACGCTGATGTAGGAGTAAAAATCCGAGTCAGATACATGGACAAGCTTCTCCCAATGGAGGAATTATCAAGAGTGTACATGAGGTGGCTCCAAAAGATGCATGAAGAATTTGATCAAGAAGTGACCTTTCTGGATCCTCCGACCTTCCTTTTTCACCAGCAAAGCCTCAAAGAGCTGAAACTAAATAAGCCAGGTGATTAATTTAAGACAAAATACTTCTTCACCAATCTGTACAAAAGAAAAAATTATGCTCATTGATTCAACAATTTGTTGCAAATCCTTACAATCGCTGGTACTTAGTGACCGGGAGGACAACTTAATGAGGTATCACGTTCTATGAATAAGATGTAGAACAAGTGACACGATGGATTTACTGCAGTGGCTATCCTCCACAATAAGATAAAGTATAACGAGCTATACACATGGGAAATTAGAGACGAAACTCCTATAAGGCTCAAGTTTGGTAGAGGCTGTTCTGGAATCAAAGGTGCAGTTTGGGTCACACTGGAGTTCTTTTACTGTGGCGGCACAGATGATGAAAGAGGTATAAGTCAACAACAATAAAAAACCAGGCGCTGGGGTTGTCTTCTCATTTCGTAGATGTTTACCTTGTCAAGTCATTTTTATCATGATCTTGTACCATTTGGATCTTGCATAGTATTAACTGCAGTAGTGCTAGCTTAGCACTGGTTTACAAAGTCCGACACGATATTTACCTAAAGGCACACTCCTGCTGTTGAAACTTTTGCAGGGGAAGTAAACATGGTTTGTAGGTAATGGTTTCATCTGCTGTCCTTCATTCAGTTTCGCAAGTACGGTACCTAGCACGTATTATCTATCTCCTCAAAACAGAAAAGTAGATTCGGAAAATGTGATTCCTTGATCTACATGGTAGGTCTTGTGCACGTACGTGGTCATCTCTTTAACATGCCAAATGCTCAGTGACACTCTGATCATAAACCTATATGGATGTCATTCACTCTTAATTTCTTGTGCCCATTGAAGCAGCAGATGAAGATGGGAGTAAGCTGGAACAATCTGAAGGACAGTTAACTTTTCGTCTTAACAAGTCCTTGTGCTTTCCATTCTTAAGTCTCTTGTCTGAAAAGGTAGTGCATAAACAATATCTTCCTTTTACTGCATGTAGTTGCTGTGCAACCACCAAAGGTATCAGAGACACTCCTTGCAATGCAGGAGCAAGCGACACAATGTTCAAGTTTGAGGGAAGTTTGTAACGTCTCGTACTCATGAGTGGATGGAGTATATCGCCTACTTCTGTGCAATTTGAAGTCGACGCCATAGATCTAGAGAAATAACTCGAGGAACCAAAAGTTCTGCCCATGTTTCTGATCCCTCAAAAACTTTAGAACAGCATCTTTAGTCATGATGAAATTGGTATAGAGAAATCTTCATGCTCAGTCAGGCGCTGGCTGGAATCAATGATCAACCTGACCATCGAATCGTTCACCTTAAATCTCTGTTGTTAATTTTCTGACGCAGTGCCACAAAGTTGATGAAAGTGAATGGAGCAAACAAGTCAAGAAATACGGAGAAACCTCTCCTTCCTTTGTTGAGGTTCTCAATCAAGAAGACTCTGAGCATTTTGGTCTTCAGTTCGTAAGTTTACATGTCCCTATCACTTGAGTCATCTGTAGTTATTAGTATTTGCTTGTCATCGCACACCCTCGGCTGAAAAGAGGAAAATATCAGAGAGTTCTACATCTCAGATTATTTATTGCTGAAAACACCTCCATTCATGCTAATTAGAGGCTCAGCCGATCTGACCGTGCCACCAGTAATACTAAGTGCAAAGAAACCCGTGATGAGTATTTTGCGTGGTGGACAATGTGCTACAAGAATCACAGCCTAGATTTTTGTTGATTTACTATTTGGATTGGGGGTTTTGAATGTTAACATGATAGGAATCTCCCCATTTGTCAATGTGGAGTAATCAGCTCCTGCTTGATCCTCATTAAACGAACTCTGGTGATGATTACAATCCCATTCTAGCTTTCTGATCACGTTTCGTATGATGATTGAGCACGATACCATATCGTTCTTTAGATTCAACCGTATAAGATAAATGAGTATTTGGGAGAACAAACGTTTTCTATTGATCATGAGGACTGTATGCTCGGCTGCAGGCGCTACCACGAAGCGGCACAACTGTAAGAGCGGGTTACGGCCTTCCAGAGGATGTGCTGGTGGTTGTTCGTCCCCGGAAAGGCCATGGTCCTTCCTTCAAGAAGGGGAGGATAATTTCTGAGCCTATGAAGGTTTCACTGAAGGTAATGTTCAAGTCTCAGGATGGTGGATTGCTGACGAGAAGGAATTTTAAGGCAAAGGATAAAACTGAACAATCGGAACTGCTACACGAAACAACTTCTCAAAGTATTATTCACCCAAGTGGAGTCAAGGGATTATACAGTTTCAGTACCAAGGGCACAAAATTTAGCAGATTGACGCGACGAGGGGAGTACACCTTCCAATTTGAACTGGTAAGCATGAAATCCTCCTAATATGTTTGCAGTGTAATAGCATCGATGCCTATGAAGAGGTTTTTGTTACTAAAAGACATGTAAGCATGAAATCCACTAACTGTGTTCGCTGTTTAATAGCATCGACGAAGAGGTTTTTGTCAGTAAAAGGCATGTGGTAAAAATATCCTGAGACCTAGTATTTGTCAGTAAGTAGATTTCTGCCATATAGTGTGTACACAGCATAGAGACAAATATACGTACCCATGCCAGATGAAGATCGTTTCCATGCTTTGGCGCATTCAAACTCTCGTGTAAGACCTTCTGTGTTGAGGATTCTTCTCAAGATTGAAGTACTGAACGTGCCACCCAGTTCCTCGTATTAGTACTATGTGCTATTATATATGAAGAACTCGTGCGTGCAGATAAGTGACGATTATAGGTTTGTGCAACCAGCAATACGTACTCTTATTGTGGAAGCAGCTGACGGGAAACCAATGTGGACGATTTGCACACACAAGGGTCCATGTGACACACGACATAGCCTGACCATCAGGTGCCTACTTGAACCCCATAACTCTATTGACGATAGCAATGGACTCCCATCTATAGCTAGGCGTGGTAGCTTGTCGTGGAGAAATATTCTAATCCTTATTTTGTATAGGATTCATATCATCTTTTGACCTTCACTTTGAACTACACGATAGGTTCTAAGTAAGAAAATCTAAGTAATGATAAAGGTAGGTTGGAGACATATCTAAATAACATGCCTTATCAAATGTACAGGCTAGACGAAAAACATAAGTACCCTTTGTTTGTCGAGAAACGTGACGAGTTTGGCAATACTCTGCCGCTTGGGGATCTGAAAGAGGTCACACTGGTTACAGTTGGGAAGAATGGTCAGTGGCTTGAAATGTCCATCACCATGAGCATAACTGATCCAGAGATGAGACTGAAGATAAAGCAAGACACACTTCTTCTGGAGGTTAATTCTTCTGTCCGACTTCTTTACGTAGAGATTCCTGCACCTCATTATCGTCATTTGCTGATCAAGAACATTTGTAATAAATATTTAATTTATATCTCTACGACAATAAAAATAAATCAGATCATTTACTTTACGGACTTCTGATAAAGCTGCGTGACGTTGCGTCGGGTGAATCGGTTCACCTTGCAGCACATCATATTCGACAGAGGGAACTTGGCATCAATTCAACCATATTGCGAGGGACTCCTACAGCTCCACAGTGAGGGCAAAAAACTTGCAGAAACCTCCTGCTCTGGTGCGTTTTGAGATCAATCCCGTCCGATATGATATATTGAAGTCATTGACTAGCTCTTGAATGTGGCCTTAACTAGCACGGTAATGCGAAAGACTCTCATCTTACGTTCTGTTGGGCAGTTTTTCCGGGAGACATTTCACTGGTCGAGTTATTATCAGACACTACGCTTGCCGTGAAGAGCTTTTATCCAGCAATTGACAATCCAGGTTAATCATTCGGTTCAAAACAGGATATTAATCATTTCTTGCGCTTGATAGCTGGACTCGGCATTTGAAAATAATGCTTACCTCGATGGGTATAACCCTATCAGTCAATTGGACTTGAATAAGTTGTCATCATTGCCAACTAGCTTTCTTCTTTGTTTCTAAAGGCCAGGGACAAGTTCGGTAACCAAGCAGCACGAGGTCAGAAACTGAAAGTCGTCTTGGATGGACTGAATTTCTTCAACGAGACTTCCTCGTGGGAGGTAATACAATGTGCTGCTGCTTGCGAGCAAATTTATCTGACTTCGAGACATTTTTGGCTGCTAATGATCCTGATATTCACAATTCCACTCCACTCTGGTCCCAACATTTTATAAGATGGGAGGTCGACGTCTTCATCTTGCATGCAAATCCTAACGTTTAACCAGTTTGTAAGTCTGAGCCTAAAACACAATCGACGTAGTCACGACGACAGAAATTTGTTCCACTTGATCCAAGGCCCTCGTCCTTCATTTCATAGCCTCAAATATAAACGTAAGGATTTCACAAACAGGTTGATGAGACTGGTCAGCTGCAGTTGGGAGGATTGCTGAAAGTCACCGCCCCTTTTAGCAGAAAAGGTAAACCGAGACCTAATAAATAGAAACACATTAGAACTTGTCTTGAATCAGGCTCGACGGTGACGTCTGTTCATAAGCATATCGATATGAAATTCATCCCTCTAGATAAGGAAACCAAACTTCATGAAGAAATACATCCGCATAGATTCAGGTAAGGCTTTCTGCTATCAAGTGAAACAGCAGTGTCCAGCTTGTTTTCTGAGAGGGCCTTGATCTGATTCAAGTCGGGTACACAATCACGAGCAGCTATGAATTTCGTTGTGTTGTATGCTGATATGTAGGTTCCATCAAAGTCGTATCAGAATCTAACGTTGATCTTCTCGAGGTTCCAGTCAAGGTCGTCAACAGATTTCTCCGAAAACTTGGAGAGGTAACAAGTCCATCAGAAGAGTCGACACAACGCCAGAACACAGAATGTCGAATAAATGGTCTGCTCGTAAAAGAACTGATCGAAAAAAGCCGCTGTGTTTCTCGTCCTGCCTGAATGCCACAAACTCCATCGCAAGTAAACTTCTTCAAGTGGTTTCGCTATACAAATAGGGGATAGGATATATAAATGAACTCAGACATATTCTCGTATTCTCGTAGTACAATCTTAGTTTTATCTGTTGCTCACTAAGATAGATATTCTGGTCGTATAATCCCAAGTGTACTCTCTGCTGGGTCAACATTATAGATTACATCATTACAGTCGTGCATTGTGTGTCATCGGACATAGACCTGATGATGTGCGCAGCTACCAACGGAGGCATGTTGTGGGAGGCAACTGGGGGAAGTTGACGTGGAGATTGTCGACGAGAGAGGAGAACGCGATACTTCAGTCGATGCCACGAAACCGGACGGCGTCAAACTCGAAGTGAGCTGGATCCCCAACGCAGCATTCAAGTTCATTAAAGGCGTGTGTACACTACCTACAATACATCTTCCACGCACTCCTGGAGTCTGGGCTGGTACCGCTTATATCTCGAACAACCATCAAATTAGTTTAAGACTTGAGGTATGCAATATTACTGAAGAAAACCCAAGCATTAGCACTGAATACACGTCATGTACTCAGACTGTTGTTTCCTTTTCAAGGCCTTGCATATCCTGCGCACGCTCGTAACTCCCTTTTTATAGGTGGAACTCAAATTGGCCGATGCAAATATTCTAGTTCATGTCACCTCCAGTCCTCAAGTCATCGAGACAAAGAGCGGAGAGCCCTTCAGATTACGTTTCAGAGCGTTGGTTGACAAATTGATGGAACCTGGTGTCTTGACGGATGAGCTGCAATCAGGAGTAAGTTACCTTCACTTATGCTACATGTACGCATCCTTTGTGCGTAAAGGTCTGCTCAAGAGAAATCGAACAGAAACGCATTCTAATGGTACGAGAAGTAATTCACCTGTGTCATAGTTGAGTAGCTGATTCATAGTACACCTGCTTGCAGGACTCAATGATAACTTGGTTACTTTCATGATTTTTCAGTTAATTGATGAACATCACTCTTCAGTATTCTAGCTTGAATTTAATATCGTTGTATAAGGCAGCAAGCAAGCAGGTGTACCATGAATCAGTTATTCAACTTTGACACAGATGAATCAATGAAGAGTGAATAAGCGAATGATTGTTGAATCAGTTATTCAACTATGACACAGATGAATCAATGAAGAGTGAATAAGCGAATGATTGTTTTTGGTTGAGTGGAATTTGAACTGTATAGAAGATCCATGCACTCCACAGAACAGCGCTCCGTGAAATCCGACCGATCATTACAAGGATGATACGAACTGATCAGGTTATGACTTCGTGTTTCAATCTGCAGCTTGTTATCAGCGTAGCTTGTGAACGTGCAAGAGCTCTAAATCCTGACAAGGTCTTCCTGGAGAAGAATACAGACTTCGTTCTTGAGAAAGTAGAGGAAGGAGTGTACGAAGCTGTTGTCACTTTGTCCAGGACAATTGGGACTTACTTCGTTGAACTGACGCATCTGGAATCGAAGATGCTAGGCATGATTCGCTGGAAAATTCTGCTTCGTCATGGCAATCTGACTCAGTTACTGCCACTACCCAGGGATGTGAGAGGCATGTTCAAGCAGAGCAGACTGCCACTGTATTCTTCGCAAGTTGCTGTAGGAGATCCATTTCCAGCTTTGGAGATACTGTTGTTGGACTCTGAGAAAAACTTGTGTACTCGCTACGATGGGAGAGCTCTTCAACTCCGATGCAGGAATTGCCCACAATGGAAGGTTCTAAGGGCCGAAATTGCAGACGGTGGAGGTGAGTTCGAAAGTTCGTCATGCATTCAGATGTAGGAGAGTATGAACTATACGCTGAACTGGATGACGCAGAAGTCTACTTCGGCTGTTCAATACAACTGCGAGTCATACATGGGAATTATCCTTCACAAATCAAGGTGGAGACAGAGACTGCCACTGAAATATCTTTATCTGGCGAAATACCGCAGTATTTACCTGAATTGGTCATTACAATAGATTCCGCAGATGGCCGGAGCCTCAAGAACAGGGTGCAGGTTGTTGCATCCCTACGGAACGCAGAGTGTACAGAATCAGAACCACTCCTTACATTTCCCTATTTCGAGAATGGAATGGCTTCATCAGTGACCAACAATGACCTTGTGCTTTCGTGACTGCGGATAAGAGCAAAAGGCATTGTGGTGATTCGAAGTGTGTCTTCGAGCTGCCAGTTCCTCACAGAACTGGAAAATATCTTCTCAAGATTCATCTGCCTGATTGTCTGGTCGATCCCATCTTAAGACTCATTACCGTGAAGCATGGGCCACCTCATAAAATTGAAATCTGTCACGACACAATAGGCGAGGAATTGCAGCAACTCGAAATGAAGGTTGTAGACATCCACAAGAATCTTTGTTCTGAAAGTTTTGGGAAGCTCTGCTTGAGCTTCACCGTCGACACGAGCAAAATGTTTCCGAGTGGGGGCATCAGTCAACCTTGTCCCCTGCTGAGTAAATCCACCAGAGACCTCAACGCTGGTGTTTGCAAATTCGACAAGTTGGAGTTCGGCACTGGAGTTGAGGGAATGTATCAGATGAACTTGTTCTATGAAGGCCCTGCTGAGCATGCTGTAAAGTCGGAAGCTGTTCAAGTTTTGATCACCAGCGGGAAAATCGTTCAATCCGTTTTGGATCGCCTAAAAAACTTACATTTGCTAACGCAGGTTGCCATCGTCGACATTTTGTACATAGAATTTTTGTTCGGTGAGAACAGTCAGCATGAACGTACATGCTTAGTACATAGGATTGTCAATATCGAGTAACAGTTTCATTCGTACTAGTTTTTTCTGTGTATGGGAAATCATGGAAAGCATCAGATGCTAGCCACAACAACCTCACTTTGTGTATGCCTTATATGCACATCCAGCTAATAAAAGGAGACATGTAATATCAGGGCTGAAAACAATGACGCACGAAATATCTCACATCTGTCAAGAGCTTGATACTGAAAAGAAGCGTATCGAGATATTGGAGAAGAAGATCGACCTTTTCAACGGTAAGCTTTATACCATAGATGCCCCCTTCCTCAAATTCATTCAGCTATTATACTTCGTAATTGAAGAACGTATTTCGCAAAGGATTTAGGTACTTCTGAAACTTTTGTCATATTGTTTATGGATGCTTGTAGAATTAGCTCTAGTTTCTCTACCAGACCCAGCGCTAAATTAATGCTCTTCAAATACTCTGATTGACAGACAACTTAAAACAGCTGAGAGAGGAGAAAGATGTATTCGACGCATGTTACGAAGAAAATAAAGAGATTTTGGAAGCAGAAAAGGAGAAAGACGAACTATTACAGACTCGCGAGGACGTCTACGAGGCAATTAAGAAGTTTACGGGCCCAAAGTCATGTACTCCAGACTTTTGTGAGAAATTTGGCAGGGGCCTTGTAGCTTAGTCCAATGCACGCGAAAAAGGACTTCTTGACTTGGTTGTCATGTTAGCTGGAGTAGAGGATAACCGGCTTAACAGGCAAGCTTCAATTCCATGTTCTGATTATCGAAACATTCACTTCGTAATACGTTTGATACAACTACTAAATTGTTGGAGATAGTTTTTCGTGTACATGGGAGGAAAGTCAATCTCGAAGTGCTGAAATGGTGATTTTTGCTTAAAACAGGATTCTTTCAGTGTACCTGGGTGACAGTAGCTTGTTACTGATCGTGTGCGAAACTCGTGAAGAGCTGCGCCAACTGTACGCCTCTAAGATATGGAATGGGCGATGTGAAGTCATCTGCCTAGAAGAACTTCGGTACTTGCCAATCCATCAATCTCATCCTTCTGAACATGTCACTCACTTTGGATGGCATTCTTTCCAGCGATTGGATTCATGTGCTCAGATGCGATGCTGATCGTAACAGAAACAATGTGTGGTTGTGAAGTGAGTGTACTTTGCCAACAGATGTCGAACACCCGCAGAAACTTCTACGACTTCCTCAGCCTGTGTGCAGGAATGGCCAGGTACCAAAGGGTTTTCTGGGCCTTGCAGTGAACTTGATTCACCTTCAGCCAGAGCACATGCACACAAGAAGAACACTGTTTTTCCACCTTATGGGCAAGTGTCATGTGTATGATAAGGAGGAGAATATGGACCAAGCTCTAAATGATCTGCCCTGTCCACCGGGAGCTATGTCTTTGGATGGAGCTTTCGTGAAAGATCGTCTCCGGCACCCTCTCGGCCGAGGGTGAGATATTACCAGGACCTTCCGCTTTCATATTCAGAAAGTAGATCAAATCTTCAACTTCTTCTATATATATATATATATATTCTTCTTATTTTGAGAGCCTTCTACTGGGACAAACAGAGTATTATGCTTAGGATTCCAGTTACTTTAGTGACAAAGGCAACTTCAGGATTTCTTGCATTGTCATGCTCTGATGCCTGGAGACAGATACCTTCTGCTTTTTCTTCTTAATGTCTATATGGTTGTGATCAGTTCTCCCACATTTTGCTTCCCTGCTGTGACTTTCGAGGAGAGATCGCAGTGCAGCTTGCTACCACCAGCTTGTGAGGCCTTCAAGAAGCTGAAGAGGCGGAACGATATCGGCGAGCAGATTCAGCAGAAAATGAGCGGAATTAGTAAATGTCAACCGGAGAAGACTGACAGCAGGTTAAAGATTCGACAAATGGAAGAAGCCCTCACATTTCAGAATCAAAATGAAGAGCGATTGCAAGAAATGATTTTACATCTCGTCAAAGAAGTCGAGACCATAAAATCCGTAGCTGAACTTATAGATTCGACTTCACTGGCCAGTGGAGAGCAAAGGATGCGTATTTTTCTCGTATACCGCTGATCTTTTTCTTTCCTGGTAGCACCGAAAAAGTATCCGAATACTCCAGCAACCATCATTTCATCAGTTCCGGTTACTCAGTAGTCAGAATCTCATTCCCAGTTAGCGCTTAGGCATAGAATAAGATCGTGCAACACTACGGTAGCCCGAGTACAGAAACCCGTAGAATGGTGTATGAAAACGATCGTTACGAGTAGGCATGCACATGGTAGTGTGTTTCAGAATCCGGCTGGTGATTGTTTCAAGTATTCAGAAACAATGCACATCAACGACTTGTAGCTAACCATCGTGTCATGAAGTGTATTGGAAGATTGGAATTGTTCTCACTGGATGCACGCATTCTTCAAGTTGTCCAGACTCCAGACCCCCCGTTCTATGATGCCTCTCAGACGCAGCAATGAAAATCTGAACAAACTAAGCTTGTAACGTTTTTGGAGATTCTAAGAGTCCCGCACAGAGCGCAAATTTCACTTGCACTCACGGTTGCGGTGAGAAGACGGCCATCAGGTTAGAATTAGCACTCCCCGTCGCACTGGACAGTGTTGGAGCTCCAGAGTGGATACTTGCTGTCAAAGACTGAGAGCACTGCATTCCCGTCAATCATTGCTGACCTGCAGCTCCCCGTACAAGGTATTCACGGCATAGCAGGTCTCGGCCTGTTCTCCGTTCTGCGCATCATATAATACCAGATTGCAGTCGAGCTGCATGACCAGCTAGAATCTGGCGTTGGGAGAACGGATTTCATCCGTGGGGTTCAACAATTGCAGACCGCGAGTGGACTGACTGCCCATCCACCCAGGGACCGAACGACGTCATCAGAACAAGGTTGAACAGATGGCAATCTCCTCTTGGATCGATGGGAAATTTACTTCTCGACTGCAGAGACCTTATGTCGTCGGTGACATTGGCCCTCAGAGGCCGGAAGGTTTCCGACCGCTGCTCCGAGCATACCCCGAAGATTTTGCTCGTCAGAAGCATTGTATTGAACTATACTATGAGTAGACTGACGGGACTGACCGCGGACCACCGAAGCTCTGATGTTGCTCGGATGGGCCGGAGGTGTAGCGAGCTCCCGCTGACTCCAGGGCCCACCTGCACCTACAGAATGTTTCCTGGAGTTTGTACTTGCGCTCGAGTTCAGCATGATCCAGTTCAGATGTTGGTGGCTGGCAATGTCGTCGTCCGATGGTTCTGCAGCTGGACCTCCGATCCATGTGAAAAAATCGACTGAAACGCCTTCATGAACCACAGCTTTCAGGCCAAACGAAGGCTTGAAAATTGTGTTCTGTGAGGCTGGCAGAAACTGTCATATCCGCTCTTCCCCTCTTGCAAGCCCAACCGCGCTTTCGTTCGTTCCAGACGATGAGCCTGATCATTATATTTACTCCGTTAGAAATGTGGGCATAATCTGGGCCTAGGACCCCGAGGCTTTGCTGCTGGTGCGTGGATTCCTCTGGATCCACATCGTCTGGAAGCAGCTTCCGTTCAGCATGACGATTGAAGTCGGTGGTCTCTGAGACAGGAGCCACGAGTGATCCATCGAAGGGTCCATGATTGGCTCTCAGCGGCGTTGAAGGCTCGAGAAAAGCGAAGGATGTGAATATGATTATGAGGACCCTCGGTTTCAGTTCGAGTATCCCCGAGCCAGCAGAGGTCTGCTCTGTTAGAAATCACATCAGGGCAAACCTGTTGATGTTGAGCTACTGTGGATGGATGACATATGAGATTATTATACAGAGGGATAATAATCTCAGATGCTTTCAGACTACCTCATCAAGATTCTGAAACAGGAATTTTCTGGATAATAATCTCGGATGCTCTTAAACTACCTCATTAAGATCCTAAAAGCAAAATCTGATCTCGCAGCATGTGACTGTGTGTCGTAGGTCAATGTATCTATGGATGTGGAAGCTCAAAATGTTCAGAATCTCTTAAGGATGAATCAGGGTCTTACAAGAAAAGGTGAACCGGAATTGAACTAGGAGGTTGTTTTATTTCCTAGTAAATATTTAACATGTTGATGCATCTGAGCATTTCAATGGTTCACAATATCTTAGCACGTCAAACGACATGGAACCTCAATTTTTTACTTCATAAGCAAACTATTGCTTTAATAAAATGGATGTGATTCATTCTTTAATCCATGACTGATGTTGGAGATCCTGTGGATCGACTTAATTCAAATGATGCGATCATGGTTAGAGTCAAGAGCTGTCTACTCACTAAGAGACATTCAAAAAGATACATGGAATTCCAATGCATGACTTCATGCAGATCACTCCCGTACAATTTGTTTCAGGCTCGCCATCTCACCAGCTACATCCGCCTGCTAAATCTCAAAGACTTAAAAGTTATTATTGCGAGATGCACCTATTAGGATCAAAGGCTTTCAGGATTTCATTCCACAAGTAATGATATTAGTATTGGAACATTGAATCTATGAAGTATACCCTGGTTCTAAATATATGCATGTGCATTGTCAAAGCCCACGGATAAAGTATTTTCTTCCTCTTGAATCTACTTGCTTGAAACAAATGCGGCAGAAAGATTCTTCACTAGTGCCATCCCTTTATTGAATCTGCCGAGGCAGCACATCTAAAATATGCATACATTGACACCTTCATGCTACGCAATGAACCTCAGCATAATTTAATGTTTTTTTCTATTCTCGAAGCTTAGCGGGTAATGTCAAGAATATGTATTTACCACATTTTATTTCCATCTTTAAACTCACATAGCACTGATGAACAGCACAACTTTGTAATTTAATTCACAATCAGTATCTATTTTTTGTTATTCTAATCAACTATGTTCACTAACCTTCAACTTTGATCTTACATGCATGAAACGATGCAAACACAGCAAGACAGGCATTTTGGATCCAGATCTATAGCCGCAAAGGATCTGTACACTTCCTGTCGCATCAGAAACACAAGACCAGTGGAATCAATTCGAAACCTGCACTTGTTAGAGTCAAGTGTTGTCTAATGCCAAGTTCCTTAAGCAGAAGCCGGTATAGAGCAGGCTCCAGAACACCAGCTTTCGTTTGCTCTTCCTACTACTATTGTAGTGTCCGTGACACCGGAAATAGAGAGCGAATATGGTACTATAATGTAACAGAACATCTTTTTATCTCAAAACAAATTTGTTTAGATCTAGCCGCATCTAAACAACTTTCTGAAATGCAGAGTTTCACAACGCGTGTTCCATAGATGCTTGCAGATCAAACACATTGCTTTCTTGACTTTGTCATTTTGTATCTCCCTCGGTTACTACTGGAGCATAAATTAACCTTGATCCACCTCGATTAAAAGAAGTTGGTGAGAAAAGGAAATGGGACCCAATGTTACTCAATTCATCTACTGCAAATGACCTCCAAAGGAGAGAAGAGCATTCTTCTCTCCTTTGGACTGAAGAGCATTACGTACAACACGGTTCATAAGGGTTGACCTGACTGGCTCCTGGCGTATACCATGCATACTCAGCCCCTAATACTGGTAAAAGTACGATTACTTTCCTCCTGCTTCTTTACGACTTCTGTACGGAGTCCATATCTCAACTCAGTTGTCGATATTATCTGAATGCAAGATGTCAGTTGTTGATTAGGCGAACCGAGGTCTTATTCTAAGAATCGAATGCCGCATGTTTAGCTGAAAGAGAGGAACGTATTAGGCCCGGATAAGATATTGGGCTTCAAGGGAGAGAGCACTTTGGTTTACTCAAAATTACCGGAAAAGTCCCAGCATCCCAAAATATACTGAAGGTGGAAGATAAGGTTACATGGCGTCGCATGCCATTTGTGATGATTAGAAACTGCACCACCACCTCATATAGACAAGATGGTGTTGACAACGCTGTGTTCCAACTGATGTGCAACCGATAAATTGTTATTATTCATGATTAGTACGCGAACAACTACCACAACCGCAAAGCATGCTCCTTCAGTTGACGAAATCTCTGTTGGCAACGAGGTGTTGACAACGCCTAGTATTCCTCCAAGTATGGATCTGCTCTGCCGGCCGTGTAATAACGAAATGACCGAGGCCGCAGGGAACGACCTTCGTCGCATACATTCAATTATCTAGACTTTCAGAGTCTGATATGGACGCCAACGACAAACTCGTCTCCCTGTACCGCGTCCTCTAGAACCCTACTTGTTTTCTCTGACCACCGTCACCGATAATGCCTGCTTGTAAAGCTGTGCGAGTAGAGTAGTGGAATGTTATCGTCAAGCTGCACGAGCGACTCAACAACAAAATATTCAGTCGGCCTTTGTGGTGCTGCTGAAGCCTCAGTTGTAAAAAATGTTTCTCTGAAGACAGAGATTCTACAATGCAGAGTTCGTACCTGTCTGGACGTTCAGTTCTCTTTGACTTATTGTCCTCGGGTTCAGCTGTCATCCATCAACAGCAGATTAGAAGACTTGAATCGTTGTAAACCTAGAGCTGACCTGTTTCAGTTCAAGCCACTTACATTGAAAAACCCTCTCCGTCGTTGTACGTGTACAGACCGCCCAGTGCAGTTTCCCTTACGTGGCCAACTGATCATGACTGAGCAGAACCATCGAGAATGTAAATGGTGATCAATCAGAAGAGCTAATGATATGCTAATCATTCTTGAGTCATATCTTTCTATTAGAAGATGGTGACAAACACTTTGTGTTCAACAATGCTGAGGGCCGATTTGTAATTGTCGCGAGTGTAGTGCTCATGTATGGTGGCCATGTACTGGATCTAGTGCTCGTGGACGGGACTATCCCGAGAATTGTCAACTTTCATCCGGGAAACGATTACTCTAAATTTCACAAGGTCCGAGCACTGGTGTTGATTGATAGAAACAGGCGGACGACGACGAGAGAATAGAACGAAGGGAAGGGGAGGAGAGTTGGAGGAAGGGACAAGGGCCAGCGTTGAAGGCCAGCAGCAACTCCGTCGCCAAAGAGGAGGAGATCGAGGAGCCCAGAGAGAACGAAATTGACGTGAGAGGGAGATTGCACTCATATTACTTCCTTTTTTGGTGCGAAGTAGAACTGAGGCCTTAGATGCAGCTGCTGTAGGGCACAGCGTCAGATAGAGAATTGGCCCTCACATAGCCCGAGGTGACCCCGAGTACTGTACACAAAAATTTAAACGTTGCTATAATGCTTTACAGTGACCAAATTCTTCTTGAAGTGAAAACCTGATGTAACTGTCTTCTTGCTCCACACCTTTCTAGCTTCGTGAGGAATTTGTTTGTCTTCTGAAAGACTAATCCAGCTGAGGAATTTGTATCGTCTTAATATCCGGAAGGAGGGAATTATTCTCCTCTTTTGACTAGTATACGAATCCTTCTACATCCTTAATATTGGTGCCAAACTACAGTAGACAAAAATCTACAAGTTATGGGCTCATTATTTTATAAACTATCACATTCATGGACAAACGCATATGCAACATATAATGTTTGTTATGTGCTCAAAGAGCAATTGATGAACAAGAGTAAAATAGAACAGCAAGCAGAATTTGAGCACGAGGGATTATTAAACCTGTCCTAGCAGCAATCATTAAGGAGCAAGTATTATTTTCTTGTAACGTATCTTGGAGTTCATCATTCAAATACTTGTCTATCATTCATAACGATTGGATCACAACAAAACTTGGATTCCTTAATGTAGCAAACTGAAGACACTTGCTCCACTTGATGGCCCTTGTAATTTATCTTGCACGTTTCATAGTTGTTGAAGGGATGTTGACTTCTAGACATGATCTAGAGTACATATCATACATCTTTCTTCAAGGTTATGGCCTAGGGATCCAAACTTCACGCTCACCTATCTTATCAAGTCCTTGAAATATTTTTAAAAATTCACTAGAGACAAACACAGAGATTTAAAGTTACAAGGTTAGAGAACGCTTCATAAAATGTTTAGTCATTTGTTAAAAGAGGATGTTTGTAGGATAACCTTCTTGAAACCTACTAATAAGACATCCGAGGAGTTCTATGAAGTTTCATGGTGCGCTAATAAGAAGGATTAGGTGTTGAAAGAGAAGAGAAAATTCTAACCATTTTCTGAACATCTTATACTTGAGTTGGACAGCTCCCTCTAGTACACCAAGAATTGGATGGTCATGGAATTCTCGAATGAATTTGTAGCAAGGGGGTGTTTATGAGAAAAAAATGTCATTTATTGATGGTTGAGCTAAAATATTGATGCATTTTTCTCTGGAGTTTATCTTGCCTTGAAGTAAAGGAATGATCATACATTGATGCAGTTGGTAGCATCATCTATTTTGTTTTCACTGACAAGAAGTTGTAGATAACAAACTCTATGCACACAATATCTTGCTAAAAATCAAGACTCAGAGATCACCATGCTCCTTTTGATTTTCCTTTTGAAGAATGTACTAGCATAGTAAGCAAGAAAGATTATCAGTTTGCCCCTTTTGTCTCCCAATGCTGAAAATACAGATCATGGAGCACACAAAAGGCTAAAAAATGATCACTATGAAGAAAAAAATTTAATTAAAATTAAATCAAAGATACCATAAAGGAGATGAAGAAAAAGGAAGGAATAAAGAATGATGGAACCGAGAGTGACAAACTATAAAAGATTCACTCTCATAGATTGAATGATCATTCACATCAAATTAGTATTTTTTTATTTGTTATCAAATTTCATCCTTCTTAAACATTTCTCAATATTCATGCAAATATTTTATTTTATTTATTTTTTTATTTATAATAATTTACATTACCAAATTATAATCTAACAATATTTTTGCATCATCATGATAGAAATTAGTGTTATTTTTTATCATTTTTTAAAAATATTATATTTTTATTATATATATATATTATCACAAAAAAAACTTAATATTTTTTTTTTTAGTGTAACTTCAACATAGTGAATTTATTTTTTTGTTACTAATCCATTGAGGATATAAGACTATACTTATGAACAAAAACCAAAAATTTTCTATAATTTTGTATGTTATTTAATTTCAGATAATAATTATATATATATAATTCAATTAATAATATTTTTTATTAATAAGGATAAATATGTGTGAAATTTATTATTTTATAAATTTTTAAAGATGTCCCAATATTGATAATAAACAACATAGAAGATTCAAAAGATCATATATTTTGTTTATTCAATTCATGAATCTTATTGTATTTCAAAATTATCACCTTCAATTTGAAATTTAATGATTGGTCCTTAGAGAAATGAGTAGACCAGAAGTAGCCAATAAATTATGATGTTTATTTTCTAATGATCATATGAAACTTCTTCTTATGAACACTACGCATGCAAAATCAACCGAGACACTTCTTGACCTCCTCAACTATCTTGCTCATTGAGATTATGATTTTATAATTCCCACAAAGGGTCTATGACATTGTCTTTCTTGTCAAGTAGGAAAAAGTTTCATGATTTTTTCTCATAATGATAGAGTATGCAAGCAACTTTTTGATTCTGACATGTCATTAACGAGAGTATCTTCTTCATCACTAATTTTGGCTTTGTCCAACAATTAGTGATGAAGAAGATACTCTTGCTCACAAACTTGCAAAAAAATTAGCTATGAGAGTAAATAATTATTGATAATCCATAAATCTTAGAGCAAGAAAGAAGTTGATTTAATTTTCACATGTACATACAAGAACGAAGGATTTTTATTGTCCAACCAAATGATGAGTATATGGTGAAAAATCGTTTGTGGATTGTCAAAACGTTAGGAAGGTTAGTCTTGACCAGGATTACCCATTATTTAATCATCTTTGATACAAGACTTACATCATTATTCATGATTGAATTACGATGTCTAAGACATCATTTCATAAATGTAACAAAGGTTTAGTTATAAGCATCTTGTATAGCAAGATATTAAATTTTTGGCTTTTCACTCTAAAAGTAGTTGTATGGTGTTTCAATAGGCTTCATGGTTTTTGATAGATTAATTAAACAGAAACAATGAAGAGATATAGCTATTAATAAGGATTTTTTATTTTTATTTTAAATTATACTAGTCAAATCCACAACAAAATTTTTCATGATGACAATTGTAACAACATCTTTCAAAGTTATCATACATTTTTCAAATCTAGTTGGAAATTAAGTCTATAAGATTTATTTTGGTAGATATGATTTTAACACAAACTTGCAATGATCAATATTTTATTAAATAATTTTATTTTGAATTCATGTTTGAAATAGAATAATATTTTAAACATTTAATTTTCAATAAATTTCAATTATTTAATATTTAAAAAATAATTATTTAATTTTTAAATTTGACTGATAATTTTTTTATTATGAATTTTAACGTTTATTTTTTGAATTATAGTTGGATCATGTTTATTTCTTTTGAATAAATTATTGGTAAAATATGATATTGTTATAAATTTGATATGAAAGGTTATTTTAACTTAATAGTCATGAGTTTAAATGTTAAATTGATTATATACAAATTTTTTATTATTTTATATGTTAGTAATAAACTTAAATTAAAAATAATTATTATATTCATATTTTTTATCTTTAAAAAAATTAAAATTTTAAACTGTATTTATTTTAGCTCATGTGGGAGGACGGAGTGAGGCCGCATAGGTTCATCCCTCACATCCCGCATGACCGTATGTAGTGACCTAAGGAGCACCGAGTAATGGTGGATGATGTTATGATTACTAATCAGACTCGACACATCATTACCACAGATGTCATCAGACCTCACGCTAGAGAAGATGGGAAGATTAAGGTTGCTGCTAAGAACCATAAGTATTAAGGATTGCATGAGGAACATATCTTAATTCCACTTGCCTTGAAAATGCATGGAGCACCTAGACAAGATATGGATAATTTTGTTAGAGGGTGTGCTTGGTCTTATCATGATAGATATAGTGATGCATATTTATTATTGCATCGAGTATTTTAGACACCATACATGCATATCATTAGAGTTTGTTTTAGCCTTTGACACAGAGAGAAAAATACCTTTGATCGGTGATGCTTGTTCTAGACTTTTTATTATCATCCATATCCAGAATTTGCATGTAGGAGACATCAAAAATATTTTGGAGACATAGATATCACATGCGCCATAGGAAAAATAGGGATTTATCAAGAGAGATTAGCTATGTTCTTTTCTTTTGGTCCACGGGTTGGCTTTTTTGACCAACTTTGGCTTTTGCTTTGTATCTTGATCTATGTGGTTGTATGTAGATTTTTATTCCATGTGTCTCGCTTCTCTCTGTCCATCAAGTTAAAACCTATTTCATCAAACTTGCTAAGCAGCAGGAAAAAATTATCATTCTAAGCACTAGCACAAGCAAAAATAGTGAAAAAGTCAAATGTTTTTAAAAAATAGTAAAACAAACCATAATCCAGAGAGCTAATCTAAAATCGCCTACGCGATGTATGAGCATAGTTTTAATAGTCACTTTATTTGCATAAATGCGTGTAAATAAAAAAATTATGAATAAATATGACACGAGTATATTACAGATTTTGTGATTACACATCCTACACATGACACCATTTTGGATGGGATGATTATCCATACTCGTGGATGGACGACGAGTGGAGCGAACAGCAACCAAGGTCTTCAAGTATAGGGATATACATAGTAGTCATATCTTCGTTACTCTACCTTTGGAGTTATATATAGCTATAAACATCGACATGCTCATGAGAGTGCGCAAGAGACTACCATACCATGAGGCAAGGGTATCAGTCTCTTTAGGTTATTGTATAATATACTTTAGTAAACATGTATGCATTATTTTACATAGAGCACTAGTTGGTGCAATCTATAAAAAAGCACTCAAGTTAGGTGATGATTCTTAGTAATCTAAATTGTATGTAGAGAGTTTGACATAGATAGTTGAGATATGTTAGGTGATGATTCTTAGTAATCTAAATTGTATGTAGAGAGTTTGACATAGATAGTTGAGATATCTTAGTTGCATTATGAAATATTTTCCACTATAATGCTATGTAGAGAGTTTGACCTAGATATTCTAGTTACATTATGAAATATTTCCCACTATGATCCTATTGGAACCTAGGGCCATTTTACTTCTTTGGTTTCATCCATGTAGGCCTTGATGGGGTCTTCCCCATCAAAGCCTACAAGGGTATTCCCATCCTTTTGTTATTTTCCTTTGTATTTTATAAAAAATACAGCACATATCGAGGTCAAAGATGGACCTCCTGGTACTCGGGGCACGACGAATCTACTTCGTCCTAGTAGTGAAGTTGGAGAACACTTAGAGACGGTCCCGCATGCGACCGGTCCAAAATGAAAGTGAAGCAAGATACATCAATGGTAGAGTGACAGCCAAGTTTGGAGTGTTGACTTTATCGTTCAGTAGTGCACAGTGAGTCTATTTCCCGGCACTTTCTGAATTTCCCTTGCTGAAACTAACCACGCTCTGGTTTCCTTCCATGGATTTTCTCACTCGCCATTTACGAAACCGACAGCTGCCAGTGTAGTCGTCAGCTTTTCGGGTACGAGGTGTGGTACCTCGGTACTACTCGTAGGACCTGGTACGGGTGGAACATATGTTATCAAAGTCAATGCAGCGTCTATGGCGAGTCGTGTCGTCCGGGTTAAGAGAGGGCCGTGTTGTAGAGCCCCCCACTTGTTGGGGGGCTCTACAACACGGCTGTCTACTTCGAGTGCCAATGGTCTTCAGTGTGCACGAAGCTTGGAGTTGGTCTTGAGTGTGCTCGAAGCTTGGATGGATTCTCTTCAAGGCTCTGTGAGGTGAAAGTGCTGATTGTTTCTCAGAGATTGCAGACAACATGCAGTGGAAAGGGAGCTCAGCTCTTCTGTTGACCGATCTGATCACACCCTCGACATAATTAGAACCCTTGAATTGAGATGTTCAACACAATCCACCACCTGTACCATCCATTGTCTGCAGAGCGGTCGATCACTCGTGTAATTTTTCTGAGATTGGAGTCTTCCACAATCAGGATTTGTTTACCCTTTGCGCATTCACTCATCCTTTTATCCGACGACGAAGAATTTGTAAGCCGTACCGCTCGACATCGTTCGAGATAAATACTTCAGATAGGTGGATTTGCTAACGGCTGGTCGGGTAAGCAAGCGTAGAAATGAGAGCTTTTAGACACTTTTGGTCTTCCTCGCCCCCGAGAACAAGTTCCGACAACAAATATGAGGTAGAGCTAATCTCGTCAAAATTTGCAGCTCGGCGTATTTTTCCTCAAAAAGTTCTTGATCTGTGATCAGAATTGAAGTATTCTTTGTGTTTTACACTCATTGTTTTTCACTGCATTTTTCTGTTTTGTTGCGCAGGAGGAAAGACTAAATGATCATGTGTACGAAATTCAAGCTGTAGAGTCTCCTCATGCGGAGGTAGTGTTCTTCCACGGTCTTCCGATGGATTTATCGGATGCAAGTAATGCATTTTGGAAAACGTGGACGCAATGGGGCACTGACAAGTTCTGGCCCAAGACTATGCTTCCGGTATATCTAAACGAAGGAAACCAGGGTCCGGGTTTCGACATTCGTGTGCTCGCCGTTACGTATGACAGCAGGTCAAATATACCGTCAGACATCGGAGTTGCAGGGACTAATGATTATCTTTTGTCGGAAAATCTCGTCAAAAATTTGATTTTGAACCCCAAAGCTCGTGTAGCTGGTGTAGGTCAAGGGTACGATGTTCCGGTGATTTTGGTTGGTCACGATCTGGGGGGAATTTTGATAAAGCAGTTGATACTTTACGTGGAAAATGAACTCCATGCCTTGGATGAGGGCGAGGAGAAAGAGAAACTCACCAAGTTTCTAACGAATTTGACGTCAGTGTTTTTTTACTCCACACCTCACAATGGGTCAGCTGCCATCGAAAAACTGATGAACAAGATACCGGCTGACAACAGGAGTCCTTTGCTAACATTCATGACAGTGCTGGGTAAGGAAATGGCCAGAGTGAATGCACGCTTCACCGAGTATCGAAGACCGATGTTAAACGAGAGACCACGGTTCAAGACGTTTGCAATTAATGCAGCTTTTCGCACGACTCTTGACGTACGTGTGTATGCTGCAAGACACGATTCTGTGATCATGCACCGTTGGATTGACTACTGCCCTCTTTTTTACGTCTTGATGCTCATTCACTTTTACAATTCATGGAATTCTGTCCTTAATGATTATCCGGATGCAATCATTGCTGCCCGATCTTTTTGCTCTTGTTCTCCTGAAAAGGATTGATGCATTCGTTAAAATTGTGCAATCATATTATGGAGAAGAGGACAATACAATTTGTTTGCTTTTACCTGTAACTGCTCCATGTGTCTTGCGGTTGTTAACTTCGTGAATCCACGCAATCACAGGGCATTTTCGACAAGGAGGAAGTCTGTCCAGAGGGAACAGCAAGATTGGATATCGACCAGTATTACACTGTACAAGCCAATCATTATCAAGTGTGTCAACCGAAGGCTATGCATTCCAATAGCATGACTAATCTTGGTACTAACATCATCGAGGTCGTGAACGAAATCAGGAGTAGAGTGGCAGCAGAACAAGAGCTCGAAAGACTTGAACGATTGAGAGCATTTGGAAAGGAATTGGCAGAGTCGAACAATCATACTGAGCCTGGAAGAGAAACTGGACCTCTACGATAGCTGTTGGTGTTACGATACCTTAGTCTACAGGTGCAGGGAAACATGTTCTCGGCTTCTATACAATGGAGCTCTGCAAGAAATTTATGAAGAGAAATTAATATTGGAGAGCATTAAAAAGGCAGGCATAAGCTTCTGTTGGTCGTTGCATGGCAGGTTGTGATGACATTTTGGATCCAGATCTATAGCCGCAAAGGATCTGTACACTTCCTGTCGCATCAGAAACACAAGACCAGTGGAATCAATTCGAAACCTGCACTTGTTAGAGTCAAGTGTTGTCTAATGCCAAGTTCCTTAAGCAGAAGCCGGTATAGAGCAGGCTCCAGAACACCAGCTTTCGTTTGCTCTTCCTACTACTATTGTAGTGTCCGTGACACCGGAAATAGAGAGCGAATATGGTACTATAATGTAACAGAACATCTTTTTATCTCAAAACAAATTTGTTTAGATCTAGCCGCATCTAAACAACTTTCTGAAATGCAGAGTTTCACAACGCGTGTTCCATAGATGCTTGCAGATCAAACACATTGCTTTCTTGACTTTGTCATTTTGTATCTCCCTCGGTTACTACTGGAGCATAAATTAACCTTGATCCACCTCGATTAAAAGAAGTTGGTGAGAAAAGGAAATGGGACCCAATGTTACTCAATTCATCTACTGCAAATGACGTTCTATTGCTACAAGTTGCTTAAAGTCTGACCTGCATGTTCTAGGAAGGTGAATAGACATGAAACTTTGGCACCAGAGTCCTACCTCTGTGATTTTTGTCAATTGCGCGTCTGACAAAAATCACAGAGGTAGGACTGTCGTTTCTGACGCTTTCTAATTTGGAGTCTTGAAAAGAGAGAAAGGGGACTACAGTACTCTTTTGTGTGCGACTGAATACAGGTCAGTCCAGGCCCCTGGAGCAAATTGTAGCATAAAGTTTACCTGCAGAAAGTCGTCAATCGGGTAAGAAAGTAGTTGGTGATGCCCAGCATTACTCAGTCCATTTGAATTAATGATATTTTAAACTATTGGTCTATCGCGCAATCACTCCAAAATCACCTTTTTTATTCCCCTGCCAGCATTTGCTTCGTGAACGGTCTGACAAAAAGGCAATGTGCTGTCATGTATAAAGTTTTGTTCCACATTGCCCAGATCCACTCTATGGACTGCAAGTTAGGCCACTAGAATATGACGTCCGTCAGTTTGATTATTCGGAGCCTTCGTGGAAAGTAGATACGAAACAGATCTTTATTTGATCTATTTCCTCTTTCAGTTTGCCCATCAGTTTGTTGCTGTGGACATGGCTAGTTTTGTTTTGAATAGCCTAAATAGGGTTTTCCAAAACATGTTAGTAAATTGAGTGCCTCTATTGGTGATGAGTACTGTAGCTAAACCATGTTGAGCAAAAACTGCATCCATATAAATTCGAGCAAGTTAAGGTGCGATGCTTGTCTTAGTTATTGGGCCTAATATGGATCATCTTGCTCAATTTATCCACAAAAACGACTATCGAATCATAACCCGTAGACGTCATTGGTAACTCACATACAATGTCCATACTGACGCACTCCCATCTTCTAGTAGGTGTTGGTAGAGGCTGTAGTAGACCTCTTTGGTTCGATTGCTAGCCTTGTTTTGTTGACAAGCCACACAACTTCGAACATAGCTGGTGATGTCCTCTCTTAGTTTTGGCCAAAAGTATACCCTTTGGACACCTTCAATGGTCTCCTCACTCCTACATGGCCATAATAGGTCGAATCATGTGCCTCCTCTAACACTGTTGTACGGAGAGCCACATTTGAGGGTATCCAAATCTTTCCCTTATAGAACATCAATCCCCGTTCTAAGTATGCTCGACCCTGTTGAAGGGCTTGTGCAATCTCCTCATCCTCCTTGGTAGCGCGATGCAGTTTCTCCCACCATTCAGAGTGAATCTTCACCTCCGTGATGTGATTAATGCACGGCATTCGTGTCAATGCATCGGCTTTCTTCTTCCCTCCACATACACGATCTTCATGTTGAAACGCTGTCGCCATTCACCCCAACTTAATCTGCCGCTTTGAGAGGTCCTTTTGAGTTTCTAAATAAACCAAAGGCTTGTGGTGCAATCTCAACCACAAACTCCTTATCTCCGAGATAGTGCTTCCAATGTTTAGTAGCCAAGACAATGGCTAACTCCTCCCTCTTTGTGGTATGATAATTTTGCTCCGCCCGGCAAAAGTTTTTCGTGAGAAGAAAGCAATTGGGTGCCATCCATCTTTCCATTCATGTTGTAACAACTCCTCCAACCGCCACACCGATGCATCCGTAGCAAGTTTTGTTGGTCTACCTGGTTCATACCATTTAAGGATTGGTGCATGTAAGGCGCATCCTTCAAAGCCCGAAATGCAATCTCTTTGATTGTATCCCCATTGCCATTTCTGCCCTTGGCCTAAGAGACTTGTTAAGGCTTGAGCAATTAGAGCAAAAGCCTCCACAAACCTTCTATAGAAGCCGGTTAAACCCAAGAAACTACGTAGTTGAGTCTGATTCTCTAGGGCAATCCAATTTTGAATGGCTTCCACTTTGTCACTCATGACTTGGATGCTATCAAGACTAACTCTATATGGCCTAGGTAATCTACTTCGCTTTTGCCAAACTCACATTTTGACATCTTAGCATACGCCTTTATTTTTCTCTCAACACTTGGAGTACTTCTCGTAGATGTTTCTGATGATCTTGTAAGGACTTGCTATATATCAAGATATCATCTAAAAACACAATCACTAATTTATCTAGATATTTACGAAAAATATCATTCATCAATCCCATGAATGTGGCAGGGGCATTGGTTAAACCAAATGGCATAACTAGATACTCAAAATGACCATATCTAGTTCTAAAAGCTGTCTTTTGTATGTCTTCATCCGCCACTCTGATCTAACTGTATCCGCTTCTAAGATCAAGTTTGGTGAAATACTTAGCTCCATGAAGTTGATCAAACAAGTCATCCATTCGCGGTAATGGATACTTGTTTTTCACCGTTTGTTGATTTAGAGCACGATAGTCCATGCACATCCGCATGGAGCCGTCCTTCTTCTTCATGAACAATACTGGAGCTCCATATGGTGACACACTAGGTTGGATAAACCCCTTCTCCAACAACTCTTCCAATTGTGCCTTGCATTCCTCCAGCTCGTTTGGTGCAAGTCGATAGGGACTTTTACAAGGAGGACTTTAGAGGATTTTATGGAAATAAAAACTTTTGAAAAGTAACATTTGGTATGGATACATTCACACCACATCAACTCCAAGATGACATGGACTTAAGATATAAACCAAATTTCAAGTGCTTCTTTTGTAATGAGAGGACAAGAGTGAAATTTTCCCGGGAGATAGATGGAAGTGAATTATAATACTCAGCACTCATCCTTAAATCGTTCAAACATCAAGGAAATTATAACACTGAGTAGTTTGCAGATTTTTCTAGTCGGAAAAGTTGCCCTATACAGACATATGAATTTTTCAAAGCCAAGCAACTCTCAGCCCTTTTCCTTATGAGGAACCAGAAGTAACTGCTGAAAAACTACCCCCTGAAACAAGTGAGGAAGTATTTCCTCAGAAAATGATCGAGGGTTCATTCCTTTATCCCAAGTTAAAATTCTATTCCCATGCAGAATTTGACATAATCACTGTAGATCTTCAAGCTTCACTATGAAAAAATCATGGCTGGATTATTCATTTGTCAAACGGTTTTGCGCACTTGAATATGCTTACCATAAGGATCAAGGAGATTTTTGAAGGAGTTAACTAATTACGAGATGCAAAAGAGCTATCCTCTTCCAGGGCCAAGGTGCACCTAAATTCGAAGTAGGTCATAGAGAGCTGAAATCGAATCATGAAGCTAAGTTCTGATTAATACTGTTTACCACACGAAACGAAGCGACTGCTACACAAATACATGCAAGTCCGGAGAGCTTCGAGACTATTTCCGAGCTTCTGTTTTTTACGAAGATGATTCTTACAGATGTTAGTTGACTGAAAAATATACTGCGATTACATTATGAAGAGATATCATCTAGTTGAGTCACGGGGTGTCAGATAGCGAAGTCGAAGTGGACCTACCCTTGAGGAAGAGAGCCATACACTTGTGGAGAAGCGGGTCTCGGAGACTTTGGATGCATGAGACGAAACTGCGCAGAGGAGACTGCTGTGATGGAGACGCCCAGCTCAGCAAGAATGCACAGTTCTCATCAACCCCAGTCCACCAGCTCAGAGACAGTCGCTGCAACCGATTCCTCAGTCCCAGTTGTACTTGTTCGCTATAATCAATGATAGATCTCAATAATTTAGTATGTGCCTCATGGCCTCTGGAAAGTTTTAAGCAAAGCCTCAGGGGGTTGTGCAGGTGCGAAATGCATTGTCCCATTTCGCTGGTACAAACGCCTGGTGGCTCAGCTCAGAAGAACGAAAACAATGGACCCAGAAAACCAGATGTTTCCAGTGGATCCCATTCCCTGTTACATTGTGAATTCTACGGGTTCTGAGGCTGCCCTTTGGAAATGTAATTAGCGCGGGGTCATCTGTATTCATCCGGTAGAATCGAAAGATCTCTTACGAGCGGACATTTGGGGACACCACGCAGCCAGAACCATTATCTTCAACCGTCCTATCTGATGGTCTCACTCATATACATCCTCCAACTGCTCTGGCTCGTGCAGCAACGGCTTTTGATGAAATAAACAGGTTAACATACGGTACGCGTGCATATCGTGCGTAGATTGAGCTCAATGTGGAGGAAGAGTTCAAAGACGAATTTCTCTACTGATTGATGTTCATCACGTCCAACTCTGAGGTGACCGGATTCAATCTGCCGACAGTGATGGTGATCCTCATCCACAAGAACAAGACGGAGAAGAAGACCGGGCTGAGAGAACAGACGCGGGTTTCCAGCTACATTCAGATGGGTTTTTGAGCCAATTTCAATTCAACATGTTTGTGGTTGATCACCTTCTTCAGCGTCTACAAACGGATCAATACACTGGTTTCGATCACATGACATCCGAAAGGCTGTATACTTGCTGTGCTGATCCTACTTGAACTCGAACATCAGGATGGACGTAAATCTCTCCATCAACGGTTAGACTAACTCATGATGATTCGTGCGGACACGGAGTGTTTTTATCAGATGGAGAGGGGACTCGGCCTCTGTATTTACGGTGGGAATCGTGGAAGGAGCAACGCTTGATCTACGCTAGGACTGAGCTGATTGGAGTGTGCTGGTCGCTTAGATTATCCAGGATGTCTTTTTTTATTTGTTTAAAAGAAATTATATAGCAATGATAGCGTAAAATTGCTTGACACTAACATCGAAATGACTCCTCTACATCATCTCTAGACCCACCAGTTTTCATAGTTGATAACTTCATAGTTTCAGATAACTCCCAGACCATCTCATCTTCAAGTATCTTCGCTTTCACCTACAGCCTTTTAACGCTTGTATTTGTTCTCAAAGATCTGAGAAGATGACTCCTTTCTCCTCCAGGTTTAATATCCGACGTCAGATCTTTTAGAAATGTGGTCTGTAACCAACCTGTCATTGCCCACCGTACAGGATCAGAAATGGCAAAAGAGCAGGATTCTGTCATTTTAAGATGAAGAATTCTGAGGGTTGAGTTGGATCCCAGAGCTCCGAAGAACGCAGGGCAATTGAGCTCCACGCATTCCCATCTCTTTCCGTTGTCAAGCGTTAAATGTAGCTCCTCCAAAATCTAGCAGATTTGATAAACTCCACAAGCTGACTGAAGGCACCCAAATCCAGACCTTTTCCTGTGGGACTTGCGGCTCGATCTACCTGGAGAGTCAAGCGCGACACGTAGCGCTTCGAACAAATCTTGACTTTCGCAGCCCAGAAGATAAGTCTGTTCGATGTACATGACTTCAAGAGTGAAGTGAGATAAGAAGGTAGTGGTTCGGAGAAACTCCGAGAGTACTCCTAATCTCAACACCTGGCAACCCTTCCTCCCTCCAAATGCCGATATGCAAGCTGCGAACTGATTGATTGGGGTGATCAGTTAGGAACGCGATGCAATAAAACGACCCAATGGACATTCCTTCGGTCCGCCAGTTATAGAGCCCTCTACGACTGGTGTTTTCCCACTGTTTTGAATCCCATCGTCCTCCCGTTCTTCCAACTCTGGACTCAAGAATAACTCTTCCGACTCTTGATGCAACGTTTGGCCATTGGCATTCAGAAGTTTCAATTTGCTATCGACTTGTATAACACTCGAAAAGAAATTTCTCTCGATTTTTTTACAAGTCCCTAGCAAATTGAGAGTTCTAGGAATCTCTAGCAAGAAATAGTGAACCATTCTTTTAGTGAGATTGTGCACACCCGTCCACGTCAATGCCTTCGCTACTTGATCCCAATGGGTCATCGACATTCCTCTTCCCAAGGCATGAAATGCCTCCAGATTCTGCATTGTTCGAATGATGTCTCCGAGTGGCCTTGCTGCAACTTCTTCCAATTCAGGACATCGTTCCACAATGCGAATTGCTAGCAAACAATAGTGAACCATTCTTTCGTACCAATGGCATCCTTCCCGGTCAGATAAAGCTCTGTGAGATTGTGCACACCCCTGCACGTCAATTGAGCCCAATGGGTCATCGACATCCCTGTTCCCAAGGCATGAAATGCCTCCAGATTCTCCATTTGTGCGAATGATGTCTCCGAGTGGCCTTGCTGCAACTTCTTCCAATTCTGGACATCGTTCGACAATGCGGCGAAAGTAGCTAGGCCCCAGGTCTAACTGTCTCTAGACTTTGCTGAACTGTAGCGGCATGTGCAGTGCCTCGTACTCCCGCAAAGAAATCTGGCCAAGAATAGAAATACAATCATCCCAAAGATGAACACGAGTGCAGTTGCTCCAGCACAGACCGAAGACGCCAAGAATCTTCAGCCGAGAGTCCTCCCAACAACCAGCGCCCAGTTGTCTCCCATAGTCCGCGGAGAAGACTAATTCTATTTGCCGTTCTATGTCTTCTAGCCGCTTTCGAGGGCATCCTCGCGAGCAATTGCATCCAGTTCCTGCGGCTCCACCTCGGGAGGCATTTGGAAGACACTTCACCGCTTGGGTCAAGCGTCTTTCAAATGACTCCCGAGGTTGACCCAAACGGTGAAGTGTCTTCCACCGCATGATTGGAGTTGTGATAACCTGGATCTCAACAGCATCCATTCCTTTGCGATGGCTTCACGCAAGCCGATCTTTGCCCTCACAGCCTATCCTTCGGTCCTGAAAGGATCATGCGCATCCAAGGTTGTAAAGAAAACTCCTTTCTGAGGCTCTTATAGATTCGAGGATGCCCTAGAGAGCAAAGTTCAAATTTGAACAAGGCTCAAACCTAACGCTACGCCCCAAAAAATGGAGTAGCTGATCATTAAGAGCCGAAATCTTCACGAATTTGAACCAAGTGAAGCTGGAAGAGCCACTTCCCAACAACCGCGATGGTGGACATGCTGAACCAATAATGACCAAACCCTCACTTTTGGCTTCCTTGTCAGGAACATTTTTTTTAACTAGACATGTTCAGACCAGAAGCTGGCAAACTCACAACAGCATTCTTTGAACTTACGTTAACGCGTTTTCGCCTGCTTTTAATAACGTGAAACTTCCAAATGAATATGAATCTTACCTGGCTAGATGGATGCTGACATTGCAAACTCAGATCGTATTCCTCCTATCACTGAGGCAGCAGAGATCTGCTCCGTTAGAAATCACATCAGGGCACACGTGTTGATGTTGAGCTACTGTGGATGGATGACATATGAGATTATTATACAGAGGGATAATAATCTCAGATGCTTTCAAACTACCTTATCATGATTCTGAAAGCACAATTTTCTGGATAATAATCTCAGATGCTCTTAACCTACCTCAGTAATATCCTAAAATCAAAATCTAATCTCGCAGCATGTGACTGTGTCGTGGGTCAATGTATCTATGGATGTGGTAGCTAAGAGCTTCTGGTTTAAATTCACAGCTTTTTATCACATCTACACAAAAAGTTGAGATCTCTTAAGGATGAAGCAGGATCTTACAAGGAAAGGTAAACCGGAATTGAACAAGGAGGTTGTTTCATTTCCTAGTAAATATTTTGCATGTTGATATGTACAGTTCAGTGGTTCATAATGCCTCAGCACGTCAGACGAGATACAACCTCCATTTCAACTCTTTAAGTAAACTAATGCTCTCATAAAATGGATGTGATTCCTTCTTTAATCCATGACTGATGCTGCAGATCCTGTGGATCGACTTGATTCAAGTGATGAAATCAAGGTTAAAGTCAAGAGATGTTGGCCATCTCACCAGCTTCATCCGCCTGCTAAACGTCAAAGACTGAAAAGTTATTATTTAAGAGATGCACCTATGAATTAGGAACTAACGCTTCCAGGATTTCATTCCACAAGTAATGCTATTAGTCACATGTAGAATGATTGAGTTGGAGTCGTATTGAACAGTGAATTTATGAAGTATACCCTGGTTCTAAATATAAGCATGTGCATTGTCAAAGCCCATGAATAAAGAATTTTCATCCTCTTGAATCTACTTCCGTAAAGAAATGCCGCTGAAAGAGCTGTCACAAGTGTCATCCCTTTATTCAATCTGCCGAGTCAGCAAAGCTTAAATATGCATACAAAACATTTGACATCTTGATGCTATGGAATGAACCTTAGCAAAATCAAATGTTTTTTTATTCTTGAAGCTTAGTAGGCAATGTCAAGAAGATGTTTTTACCACATCTAAGTTTCATCTTTGAACTCACAAAGCAATGATGACAAGCACAATTTTGTAAGTTAGTTCAAAATCAACTAGTATCTACTTCTTGTTATGCTAATCAACTATGACATAACCTTCCACTTTGATCTTACCTGCATAAAGCAAGGCAGACTCAGCAAGACACGCCTCTTGATCCAGATTTATGGCCACAAAGAACCTGTGCACTTCCTGTCACATCATAACCACAAGACCAGTGGAGTCAATTGGAAACCTCAGTCCTTTTAGGCTGCATCTCTAGTAGAGGACAATGAGGTCACCAAATCATACTTACTTCAGGATAGCTGATCTAATCTTCTAGACCATTAATGTTAAATCATATGCTAACTTGCATCATGTGGAAAGGAATTAATTCAATATTATATGCTCAATATGTTCTAAACAATAGTTGTGTAATGACTAAAATAGGTTTAGTGATATACCTTGAAATCAAAAGCCAATTTAGTTGTGTCATCTCACCACCTAAATATGTTTAATTTTTTAATCAATGATCATTGCATAACAAAAATGAATTTAATAGAATCTAATTAGATAAATAAAAAATATAATACAAACAGTTATTGTGATTATCAATTGTTTGATGGTTTCATGATTTGCATCAAATAATCATTGAAAATCAAATTTATCTATTATCATCAAATGATTGAAAAATTAATAAATTTTTATTTTATTTTTTATTATCTCTTTGTTATATATATAATATTTCAAATTTTATACAAAAATAAATTCAGTTGCACACTAAACAATTAAAGTTCAAATTTTTTTTTATAATATTTTTTTATTTTTTTAAAGACTATCATATTGATATAAAAATATATATTCTAACATAATCAAATTTAAATATTTAGTTTTTTATCATTTGTATAATATAATCTTTTTAAAATAAATTTAAATATTTATTTTGTAATTCTACATCATTTTTTGAAATAAAGAATTAGCTTTGATCATCAATAAAGAGTCTATAACTTTTGAATGATATTTGAGTCTTTGTGAAAATTTTCATGAGATTATGAAGTCTTGAGATTGAGAGTTTTTGTAAATGGATGCATTAGGACTATGGTTATTGGGTTGGAACATGTCATTCTAGATTTATGATGAGCTTCCAAAAAGCCATCAGAGGTAAACCTTAGTGAGAGTCAACCTTGAGGTCATAGTCTAGCCCTTGAGCTATCTTAGACAACCGGATCCTCCAAAAAGGTTGATCTACCATTTTCCAATGAGTTCCAAGTTATCTTCACTATGCAAAACACTCATACAAGAACTCAATTTCAATGAGCACTAACGAGAAAAAAACGAATCCAAAAAATGAAGTAGTTTTTCTCACTTGTATACCTTGCTACATTAAAAATATCATTACTTTCTCTCTAAAAGTGATGTCAAAAAAAAATTTTAACCCACATATATTTTACCTCATGATAAACACTCATGCAAAGTTTCAAATCCAGATTTCACTCCTACACGAAATGATGACTTCTGCACACTTTTTCCTAGCAGCTATCTTTCTAAACTCATCATAACTTTAGTAAATTCAAACTATCATAATTTTTGATATAGATGTGATATGATTGTGATTTCAAATGAAAAACATAATTCACATATTAAACTAAAATCAATAAAATTCTCAATAAAATTTTGGAAAAGAAATTTTTCAATCCAAAAATGTATTATACCCCATTCAACTCATCTCAAACAACTTAAATAAAAAAAATATACAAAATGAATTCCAAGCTATTATATACATTATTGTATACACAAATGGTACAATATTTTATAGATAAATCCCGCTCGTTCTTCCCCAACTATCGCAAATGAGTTTTCATCGTTACTTTCTCACAGTCAAGAAACTAGATTTGAAACATTTATGTTCCTTCCAGATTGATGTCCCAACAACAAAATCAAATATGTTATCTCTGGGTTGACTATCATTTAGATTTAACCCTGATGGTTTTTTGAAAGCTCATCATGAATCTAGAAGTACATGTTCCAACCTGATGATCATGCCATATTGCACATTATTACACGAACTCGCAAATTCCACATAATGAGAACTATCACAAAGAATCAAATATCATTCAAAAATAACATATTCCTTATTGATCATCAAATGTTTATTATACGTATTAAAATAATCATTAATCAATATAATAAGTAAATAAATTTTATTTATTTATTTATAATTTTAATTAATTAATTAAAAAACATCAATATTTTATGACTTTACAAAAATCATGACATTTTTCAAAATTTAGTACATACTAATGAATCTAAATTTCAATCAAATATATATTGTGGTCATATACTCATACCTTGAAATTGGAATATGGGAATTTATTTGTGTTGAAACATGCACTCAATTATAATTTAAACGTAAATAATTATTTACCAAAATTTTATGAATGAAAAAAATTATAAAATATTATTTTTTAAAATAAAAAATATCATATTTTTAAGAATAAAAATGTATATTGAATTCAAAACTTACATTTTTTATTTTATAATTTATGTTACATAGTTTTAAATTTATATTAATTAATTTTATTTAATATTAAAATCGATAATAATCGAAAAAATTTACAAAGTAAAGAGAATGCTTGCTTTATTTTCTTGTGTTTCAAATTTTTATCATTATTTATGTAAAATCAAAATCTTTTATTCTATGATATAATGTAAAAATTTATTTCTTAGTTGAGATATAGAAATACTAGAAGTGCAGTAAAAATAGATAAAAAAAACTAATAATATAAAAACAACGTCCAATTAAATATCATGTGGAGCTAGATTTTGAGAATATTCGTTTCTGATCTTGGAAGTCTTCTTTTCAAGTTCTGCCTGTACTCTATGGTATCTTTTAAATCCCACTAACCAGACGATGAGATGAAAATTTAGAGCGGAGAGACGAGCCTAAATACTTCTCCACATGCTGAGATTATGAGTGGACTGTTGATATGCACACTTGATTCAGCGAGTTTTCGCCAAACATCTCTAACTCTGATCCTGGGGAACATCTTATTACCTTCGAGGCAGAAATGAGGTACTTCGGATCGAAAATGAGGAAGAGTTCAGCCCAAGCCATGAGCTACATGGAGCTTCATGTGAAGATGTTGAAATGTACTGATGATCAATCGTGTCATGTCGAGTTCCGTAACAGTCCAGAACCATTCATACAGAAGTTCAATCCAAAGTTTGAAAATGAACAAAGACAAGAGGACTAGATATCTGTAGATCTCATAGGCTTGATTTCATAGTGAGCATCCAACGGCTGGCATCTGTAGAGTTTCCACTTCACGAGCCTAAGCTCGTCAAGTGGGTAAGATATACTGCATCGAATTGATATAGATAAGGAAGTCAGGAACACCATGACTGTCAGCTAAGTTCAAGAAGCACAGGAAAATTCTGGCAAGAAAAACTGCGATATGTTCAGTAATTCCTTCAGTTTTGAAGTAAATTTTCCACGTCTATGAACCCTTCCAGCATTCATCCTGGCGCCTTCTCGATGATTTATGGTTGAAACAAAATCAAATGACGAGTAAAGATTTTGGTCGGACATGCGGCGTACCTCACGTATGATACAGAACTGGCAGAACACGTGACCTGTATCGAAGGACAAACAATGTCAAGAGCAGACTTCTCTTTCAGCTGAGCCGTGCAATCATACAGGTCCTGCATGTAGAGAAGTGATATTAGTCAGAATCGTATTGTGTAATCCCTTTGCTTATATTAGTACTTGGCTTCTTGTATTTATACTCGACGACCTTTCTTTTGCAGTACAGTTGAAGATAGGTTGCCGGCGGCTTCCAGAGCAGCATTGGAATCCACAGTTTCTACAAATGAATATTTTCTGGTTTTGAATGGGTCGCTCCAGCAAGGCTGAGCTGACGAGCAAAGTACAGTCGTATCAATTCTGAGTAAAGTCTTAGATGAACAAATAAGTGCAAGGAGATTACGTGGTACTACACTTGAAACATTGGCTTCAGAGTACTGATTGTTGGCAATGATGAACAAATAAGTGCAAAGAGATTACGTTGTACTACACTTGAAACATTGGCTTTAGAGTACTGATTGTTGGCTATGGGGAGGGTGATGACCTTGTCATGTCCATCTGACGTTTGTGCTTGACATCGGGTACATGTTTCGATCTAATCAACTGGTTGAGAGACCAGCTTTCCCAGGTTGACTGCATGCCACTCTCTGTCCAATCACTCATGCGGAGAATCTATTTAAAGACTACAGGCTACGGTATGCAATATCCCTTTGCTACTTTCAAAGAATGTTGTTTATATTGTAAGTCGTCGAGCTTTTAGATCCTCACAGAACCTAACTTGAAAGGATACCACTTTTGATCAAGAAGAAATTTCTGCTGTAAGTTCCAGTGCATACATGCACCAGACCTTTTGAACAAATTCTTTCAAAACTTGAAGCTTAGCTTTCTAGCTCATCCGTATCTGGAATACAATATAGGAACGAAGCTGCAATATAAGTCAACAAGAGTCTACTAAAGAATTCTAGCTGCTATTCGCTACGTTCTCTTGACTGGATACCGCTAGAAATGATATCTTAGTACCAGGATTACTTTAAAACGTTCAAGACGTTTTAAAGTAATCCTGGTAGAACGTGAACAGGTAGCTCGTGATGGTTCTCACGACTTCGATATTTGCAATTCTTACTGTGGATTCTAGACAATGTTCTCGCTGTTCAGCGGCTAAAAGCTGAATTTGACATCACGAACATCTGGCATTGATGTTACAACTGAGTCAGTCTTCTATCAATCACGGAAGTGTGGGAACAGACGACAGTCAGAAAACAAGCGGATTGATCAATTTCGGATTTGACTGGTGATGGTGATTTCCTACTGTTGTCTTTACAGGAAATAAATTGAAAAGTCTGGATAGTTCTGCTTGTAATACTGCATCCTCATCCTAAAGAAATGATATTCTGTGAAGAAGTTAAGACTTTATCTCTCTAAATGATTTAGGATAGCAGTCAAACAAAGCTTACGCCAGTGCTGGCCAAAACTGTTGCTGTCTTGAACAAGACAGTCATTTGTCAAGTACTACTAGTACACAGCATGCTCAGCCTCGTTGCTTCAGCTTCCACCTGTAGTATTATATGAGAAGCCCCATTTTCGCACTGACAACTGAGAATCTGAGTCGCATGTCCAGTCACCACTTGGTAAAGGTCTTCAGGATTTTCAAAAGTAGTTTATATTAACATACAAACAGATGAATATCTTAACTAGTACTAATCTCATATGAACAGCTTCCGAGTCTGCAGTTGTGAATATAAACCTAATATCGATTAAACGTTGGAAAGTATTATGATCAGAGAGAATACAAGAGCCTGGAACTATCAAGCACAAGTGCAAGAGAAGGAAGTAATCAATTAATACTCCTCGTGATATAAGCCACAGGAGTTTCTTGGAGGAGCAAGGAAGCAGCAAAAGGCACAAATAGTATATGTTACGAGGTGTTACGAATGTACCGTATTTGCATCGCCTTTTCTTCAAGTGGTCGCTTAGCCTTACAATGCTAATACATGCATGATCAGCAATTCCCTGTATAACGTACTGTCTTCTGCTGAGCTTATGCACCGTAAATTCAGGCGCTCGGTGAAGGAGGCAGCGCACGTCGCATTCTCAATTTGCAGCAGCATGGACTTGTCAGCTGATCTAATACAGTAACTGGTGGTTTCTGGACGAAAACGAAGGGTTGAACGTGACGGTTAAAAACTTTATGTACAAGTTTGCACATCGCATCGACTTTCAAGCACGATGTAGCGTCAAGCGAATGGCCCTTCGTTTTGTCATGGAACTCCAGCAGTCGTGAAAATTCTCCAAAGAAGACACAGCACAGTCTTTAGTTCTAGAGATGATCATTTGACAGAGTCTTAAAAAAATCGATGTCAAGTCTGTGACCCCCTTCACTGTCATTGCTTGAGTCCTAACTCCATGCGCATTCTTAGGAAACGATATTAGTCAGATGTCTATCTACTTGTAGCGTAGCTCGATTCAAACGCATTGTGATCAACATCTAGGACTCAGAATTTTCAATTGTCACTAAATTCAATGTAAAGGAGCAGAGCGCTATATACAGAAGATCGAACGTGAAGATCACGTTCTTAGCACTAGGCAGAGTCCCTTGTCTGGTCTTATAGCAACTTGAAGTTCATTCCTGCCATGTTAATAAAGCTCCGAAGGTTTACTTCTTTACTTCCTCAGTTTAATTAAAGTCTCTTTGTAGAAGGTTACTGAGTCGACTGAAAGACACACGCTGTGAACTTCTAGCTGATCAAATTTTGCAAGCCATGGAAGGAAAATCGATGCGGATGCGATTCCCTCTCACTTCATCTCCATCCCCAGACACGGAGAAAGACTCCAAAGCAGGCTCAAAACCTCTCCAAGGAAGCCAAGCAGAACATACAACTTCCCCTTCTCTCAATGTTTCTATGAAAGATCAGCAGCAACGAACATCTGCACCTTCCAGCTCGTCGCTTAAAGGTGCAAGCTTCTCAGCGGATCCTGCTAGCGCTCTGGTTCCAGTGGCTCACTGCGAGATGAAAGCAGTGATACCATTGAACTTTCGTGAACCCCTGTCTCCTATTCGACTGACGTTACCCCCGGACCACGGACAGCTAGCGCTTGTCATGCAACAAGCAACAACATTGCGGGTGCTACTTCCGAATAACATCGCACTTTCTGTCTCAATGGTACTGAACGAGCAGACCGAAATCGAGCATATGATCCATGAAATCTTCATCGAATGTCAAAAGTCTGCGTCTGACAGGTCGACGATAGCGAATGATAGGGAGATCGACTGGAGGAGCTGTTGGCTAGAGAGTGTAACCGGAGAGGTCTTGCAAAAAGAGCATTTGATTCAGACGAAGAATCAACCTTCCGCGACGGTTGTGCTCCAGGTAGGCTCCTTCATGTGCTGGAACTATGTCTTGCATCATCAAAAAAGAAAGTGTAGAGGAGGCTGAACCATTTAACAGATCATGAAGAGTACTGCAAGTTTCTATGTTGGATCGCATCAAGGCTCTAGAAATAAAACCGTGTCCAATGTAAGCCGCTTCTACTGACGCTCCTGGGTCTGATCCCTGCAGGATGGTCAGCCAAATTCCGTACATTCCCACGAGGTTATTAACGACGTCTACGAACTCATCGCAGCTTTTAACCATAGAAATGCAATCTGACCCCAAGCATAGAAGTGACTTTTTTGAGATGATTGTGACTGCTGCTTCAGTTTTCATAGCAAATAATAGGCTAAGCAGGTAGATACATGTAACCATAAGACATCTTTAACAATATCTTCATGGTACTGATTTGGTGATGCAGCATCTGTGGGACTTGACACCACAACCACAAATGCTGGGACGATTACCGCAAGGATACAGTCTGCATACAGCCCTTGCAGACGAAGTGGTACGTAGGACTGCCTACCGGATCAAGAAAAACATTGCCCCTTTACCCTTCTTTTGTTAGCTAGCTCATATTGACTTTGTTCATTTTTAATAATGTCCTATGTCCTGATTATGTGAAAACATTGCAGGATAATGCACTCCAAGCCGTCTGGGAAACTACTGGTCACAAGAGACTGATCAGGTTTAGAATCTGTCTGCCCAGTTCTTCCTCAGAATTGAACGAAATGACATGATTGCCCTTCCAAATATATAAATCTCAAGTTTTTGCTGTCTGTTAATTAAACTGTTCGCATTGAGTTCATCGAGAATGTCCATTGCACTAAGAACACTTCTGTCTGCACCCCTTCCACTATTGGTCCATCGCCTGAGTGTCCTAGCATACATTGTAAGTGGATGTTACGTGCATAGGCATCATAACGCTTGACAACGTTATTTTCTTTCAGCACCTGTATATGCAGTGATTGTAGTTGAAGTCATTAATACACTTCTCTGAATATAATTCCCTTTGGGAGATGTATTTTTGTAGCAACTAGCTGCAGAAAAGCTTCGAAGTTCCTTCAGGTCATATGCTCATATATCTTTTGTTATTTTCACAATGCCTAATTTTCAGCATCGTGTTCATTTTTGGATATATTATCCGGATAACAAAGTGTTCATGAGCACAAAATTCTAATCTCAGGTGTGGTCAGTGTGGATTCTGCTTAAGATCTTGAACTCCTACATCCCAAAACTTGAAGCCTTCTAAGAGTGATTTGTGTATCACTCATGTACTTCTTTGGACTCTAAACCCAAACATGAACAAATCAGTTAACTATTTCCATTTGTGATTTCCTCTTCTGAACTCCAAACCTCACGGAGATGGAAGTGGTTCTGATAAGACTATTTGAGACTCTGAGGTCCTACTTGAGAAAAAAGATATTTTAAACATTTCTTTAAAAAGGGATCACATAGTCTCCAGTACTGTTATTAGAACTACTTCTTTCTCATTTAGGTTCACATAACATATGATTACAACACTCACAAAATTTTGCACGTAAGTCTCAAAATCTTTGAAGGAGTTACATGAACTATTTCATTAATCTTTGGATTTAGAGTCAAAGGAAGTGATATAAGGATGTGTGCACATCTTAATCATGAGCCTTGTTTGTTTAAGAAGGGAAGGTGAGGCTTTAGGATTCAAAGAAGTGATACATGTACCATTTCATCCGATTGAGAGTTCACAACCCAAAGAAGTTATACATGTATCACTTCTATCGAACGAGAATTCTCAATTAAAGAAATTATATGTGTTTCACTTCATTGAGTATTGAAATACTTTCCTTTTGAAACGAACAACGTTACTGAAAATTCAGCGGCTACCGTAAGAGTTCAACGAATGAATATGTGTATCATGTCTTTTGATTTTTGTATTTTTTTTTTGAGCTAGTTTGACTTTTTCCTAACCAATTTTTTTTTTACTTTGCAGATGGTTGGACCTAGAAGCACATCTCAACAAACTTTCCTGAGAAGACGACTTCGGAACGATTAGAGTCTTTGCACCTTCTCTTTTGTGACCATGTTATTACAACTTTTCATGATTCATGTATCACTTCACCTTTTTCCTCACTACCATGTCTAAGTTTTTTATTTGAACATGTGATACATTTATCACTTTTACTAACATTGTAGTATTCCTTTGTCTATGTAGATGAAGATTGGTCGCATGAAGAGGAAAAACCGTGATGACCGGGAGGAAAGAAAAAACCAAGTTTCGGACTTGGCAAATTGACCATGAACGGAAGACATCATGGTTAATTTTTTTGGAAAGACTATCTATATCTTTTAGAATTTTTCCCAAGGATGGATCGTCGATATCCCCTTTGGCTTCAGAATGCACCGAATTGAGAACGGTGCATTCTAAGAGAAAAAATTCCACATTTTTGTCAAACAGTTTGCGTAATCAACATCATCCAAGCTTTCACGTTTGGTTGTGTTCCACTCAACAAAGAAGTGGAACATGGTGGATAAGGTCTTGTGTGAGAAATGCAATGCTGGAGTGGAGTTTGGCATTTGATGAGTCTTCATCAGTGAAGAAGTAATATGTATATCACTTCTTCTCCTCATCCTTGTTTCATTTTCATTAATGAAGAATTGATAGATGTCTCACTTTTTCACTTCATGCTCTCTTTTTTTTTTCATTTAGTCTGAGTTGTGATACATGTATCACTATCGTTTTTTCTAAGTATCACTTCTTCTTGCGTCTAATCTCACTTTTGTGATTTTTCCCAGGGTCAAAGAACATGGGTGGACATGTTCAAGAAAATCATCTGGCCTAATGTTTTGAGCAGTGGATGATCGGTTACCACCACCAAGCTGGTAGCATGAAGAGGGAGCTCTACAATTACAAGTCATCCCGCCTTCTTCCAAGGAAAAATAGCATGCATACAAGGAAGACAAGCTCTCGGAGGATCTTAAGGATATATTGTATTTGAGGAGTTTGAAAAAGCAGTTCCAAGTTATTCAGTGTGTCAAGATATTATGGTACCAAGTTAACATGCCAAAACATCTTAGGAAGATTCAAGCACACCTCATCATGCTAGATCCACTTCCACAAACTTAAGGATCCTCCCGAGGTAGCCATGACAAGCAACCTTCACCCGGTCTGATGGATGAGATCACTCTCTTGACCAACTTGCGAGACAATACAAACCTTAGGCTGAAGAATTCTTAAGACAATTTCATGGTCTATAGCTCAGTCTTATACTTTTTTAATTTTTTCATGTAAATAAAGTTATCTTCCATACTCATATTCTCAAAACGTTTCTCTTGTTCCACATCCAACTTTAAATCAAAGGCTTCCCCTTGAATGGTTTAACATTTTCTCCAACTCTTCACAAGAATTGTCAAAACATACAATCACTTCTGTTTGACCTTCACAACTTTTTATTTTGTGAAGGTCAAAAAGAAGTGCTTCCTAACTTTTCATGCTTCTTAGGAATAACTTTTTATTTTAACGGCTCCATGATGTCATCACACTACCTCAACTGCATGACGTGTTGGGAAATCATGTGTCTACAACAAGCGATTAGATGATTGGGAGTCTGTTATATATCTTTTTTTGCCAACCCACATTTTGAAACATGACAAAAATTGAAGTCTCATCATTGTCAAATTCAAAGTTAAATGCAAGCTGATCTTCATTTATCATTGTGATAGTGCAATCAATGTCCATCATGTTAACACTCTCACAAATACAATTCAACGTGGGTTGAATTTGAAGATTCTTGATATCATGAAGTTTTTGAACATATTTATTTGTGAGCGATTGAAGGTAGCACAACAAGTAAATGGCTTTGATTACAGCATGTGTGTTTTCACTTTGCTCTGTGAAATGATGAGATAGTCTTCAAGGAAAGGAAGTAAACAAGGAAGTCAAAAATACAGTTTAAAGACTTGGAACACCTCCAAAAGTTGCTAAGGAATTATGTGTATTCCTTTCCACATTAATTTTAACAATTAATCCAATTTTTTTTTATAAAGTGAAAAATTCTCCTTGTCTCATGTGATAAATTTGCAATGTTGAATGATTTCATGATGATTCTCATAATGTATGATTTTCAAAAGAGATATAACCTCCTTGTCATTGTTTTCCTTCTCCTCAAATTAGCTCCGAGTTTCAAAGCATCATTTTTTTTTAGCACACATCTTCAGACAACAGGATCCACAAAAGTGATATTGGTATCACTTTTACTTTTTAAATCAATATTTTAGTGTCAACAAATAAAGTTCAAGAACTTAGAGTCAACTCCCAACAAGTGAAAACAAATTAATGATGTAAGTATCATTTCTCTTTCCTTCAAGCTAGTTTTGTTAATCCCAACACTAGTATGTCCTTAGGGGACCAGGTTCGTATAAGAGGATAGGATACTTGATGTTGTGGATATTTTAAGAAGTCAAGGTTTTAAATCCAGACACAAAACTTTCTTAAAAATCGGCATCTCCCAACAATATTGATAACAGAAAATATACTTATATCACTTCTCTGTTGATCAATCGCAGTCGGATTTTATGAACACATTGTTTCCTACAATACTATAAATTGACGAAAAGCATTAAACTCTTCGTTTTGAGTCGTGATGTGAACTTCTCATACTTGTGAAACACACTTCCATACAAATTTTTTATTTTTATCATTTTTTATTTCCTCTTATCATGATGCATGCACATGCTTTCGATTTGTTACCCCAACAACTTTCATTGTTCAGCTAACCATCATGATGTAACTTGCATTTACCTCACATTCATGTCATCCTACAAAAAATCTCAAATGTCGGGAACTAAAATGTTTGCTTTATGAGACTGCAAATATGATAGATGTTGGGAAGATAAAATGCTTTCCAATGTTCTTCTGACCATGGTTCTCACAAAGTTAATTAGTAAGGGTTAAATGCAGGTTAGCCGGCAGTAATTTGAACACAATAACTCTAATTTAATCACAGTGAGTTACGCGGGCTTCTAATGAATCAGAATGCCATACAAAAATTTCTGTTTTTTTGTTTCACTGCCAAATTTTGAAGTTTTGCAGAAAATTCTGAAAGAAATGATACACGTATCATTTCTCAATTTTCTTGACCTTGTTTACATGAGGGTTCCGACTTCAGTCAAAACAAGTGTTTTTCAAACATTTTCACTTGCAAAAAAGTCAAAAAATCATGTTTCTTACCAATTCCTTCAATGTGGAAAAACATTCTATCGCGTATCATTTTTTTCATCAAGGCGAAAAACGGGAGGTCACACTACCCGTCTAGTTCGTCACCCTGTTTAATACTGCACTAATTGTTGATCTCTTTGAACGGATTAATTCAGTATGTTATTACTACTCGTATTCCCAATCCTGAAACTAAACACAATTGGAAAAAGTTTATTTTCAAAGCATGGGCACAGTCTCAAGCTCGCTAAACCACGAGACTCATGTGACTACAAATACCAGAGTTTATCACCAATGCACTAGTGCTTCTTAAGTCTACTTCCGATTTTTGTTAATTTCAGACTACAATTGCTGAGCAGCCTACAAGTGTAAACCATCTTTTAGTGGAAACAGCAGATTTGTGGGGCGACTATCAGGCATCGTGCTGCACGACAGGTCACGGAAGCTTCTCTAGGATTTCACACACTTGTCATAGCAAGATGATTTTGGGTCAGAATCGGTGGCTGTAGACATCTTGTTCTTGGGGCACTTCTTGAAAATTTCCTTCATCAAATCCTCCATTGCTTTGTTGAACTCCTTGTCGTAGTGCCCATTCAACTTGTTCTTCATCATTTCCTTCAGAAATTCCTCCAAGCATTTCAGTATGGCTTCGTCGTGTTGCCGTTTCTTCAGTATCTCTTTAAGAAGACATTCCATTGCCTTGGCGAAATATTCTTTCGATTTTAAACCGCTTAGAATTATATCGGCTATAGCCCGAGAAAGGGCCGCTTCGCGCTTCATCATACCTTCGAATATGGTAGAAAATCTGGCATTTTCCGTATCTTTCGTGCTGTTGCTGGAGCAGTTGGACTTCATTTGTTGCATGACTTTTGTCGCCCATTTTTCTACATCTTCTTGAGTTTTCGATTTGTCGGTTGTCACACCAGATTGGTCAGATATGCTAATCTGTACGGGTACCGCAACCTGGAACGCCGATCTTCCTCGAGGAGGCTCAAGTACCGACTTCGTAGCCGAAAGCTCCCGATGGCCAACTGAGTTTGGGTCACCTGCGGATTGAGCATATTGTACAAGCATCAATAAACTGCAGTGTTGATTTCTGAAAGCTAGTGAACTCTTCTCGTTTCAGTTAAAGGACAAGGGAAGTACTAGTAGTAACTAGACAGTGCCACAATCTTTGAGAACAGAAGGAAGTGTCAATATTAAAGCAAAACGACGGTCCTCAACGAAAGGGAGTTAAACCTCACACTGGTTTCCCAATACAAGCAGACTGAGTTCAAGCTGCAAAATAAGCCGTTCGATCCAAACTTTCTCTCAAGTCCGTTATTGAGGTACCAATTTAGATCTTCAAAATTTTAATCTTACATTCCATTCAGATCTGAAACACATGCATCCTGTTTGACGTTCTTAGCTTACTGTGTATGTCAATGTTGCGAGCAGCTACAAGTGGAAGCAGAGTAAAGCATATTGCCAACGAGGAGGTAAAAAGCTGTGATGTCTTCGTTCCTGCCATGATTACCAACTGGAGAAGCCTGTTAGAAATATGAGAGATCTCTTTAGAAATAAGGATTGTTGTTGAGTGCTGGAAACCACAAACTTAAGTTGTGAAAGCTTAGCTTCGGCCTGCTTTTATATGCTTACGATAGATGTTTCACATACTTTTTTCGATATGGCATCAACAGCGAGACCTCATTGTGTCAGATTTTTGGATCGACCTCCAAATCTACGAAGTTTTCTAGTCTTTTCTGCCAAGGTAGGCGCACTTTTACTTACAAAGCCTCGATTGTATCTCCACTTGAAAAATTGTCTTGTCTCCTTTAAGACCTCGTTGTCTTCAATGCCCCTACTTCAAAACTTCCATCCAAATCATACCTTGACACTGTCATTCAGCCTATTTTGACGATAGCTACCTATGGAGTTACTGTACTCCGCTGTCTACCAACTTAGAAATTCTGAAAGGTTAGTTAGTTATGTGTAAGCTACTGTCACAGTACTCGGATCTAGGCCATATATCATATAATACAATACATTGTGCAGTATCTCATGTCTTCACATGCAATTTCATGTCCTTAAACCCGACACCAGTCAAACCTTAGCGGATGCGGGGCACCGTCTTGGTGTTGTCATCTTAAAATAAGTATCGCTTCATTAAATTGTTAATCTTGACCGTTAAGGGGATTTGTATTGGCGCTTCAAGTAGAACAGGAACGGTGCGATTCAAAGAGGTTTCTGCACTTTCAACTCTAGATTTGTTCCCGTATGCGGGCAAAAACCGCAGTGACCGCTACTCTCAGGTAGGACAGGACTGCAATAGTACGTAGAGTTCTCATGTAAGGCTCAAAAATATATCATAAGTTTGTAGCTAACTTGTACCGTTAGATTCAGATTTTACTTTGACACTTTGTGTTCCTACTCAGTTAGTCAATCTGAACATTGACATGTAACTGAAGTGTGAAAAGGAAAAATTATTTTTGGGAGTTTAACCTCTGAACTGCTTGAAAAGGTCGATTTGCTTCAGATCCTGGTCTTTTGGACCAAGTCGGAGAAAGAAACTTTCGAACTTTGATCTTATTGAGGGTTGCACAAGTGGCTTTCGCGAGGCTGTACTGAAATCGGGACTCATTTTCCAAAGGGATTCGAGACGGTTTTCACAAAATAGTACGAATTCTTTTGTCTTTTATGATGGAAAGCAGGTAGTACATATGTGACTTGCACCCGCTGCGACTCCCAACCATCCCACATCTCTAGGAAGTGAGTTTCCAAAAGCTGGTCGTTCTGCCAGCGGAATTACAACAAAATTGACAGCTAGCTTGTACTCGGGGAGCTGAAGTATCCAACTAACCTCCTAACTTATCTCTTTAAGTAACGTACATGTACATCGAACTATCCTACACGCTTAGTCTACAAAAACTTCGACAGAGATGATTTTGGACTGTGGTATCTGTAAATTATACCGAAGACTTCTAGTGTTACATGGATGTGGGATTATGGAGTCAATGTGCCTCAGATTCCTGGGTACAACACTCCTGTGAACCATTCACAAAACGGTCCTCTTCTTTTCTTGCCTCTAAACTTCCAAGGTGATCGCCTACATGCTAGTAGTTCGCGGCCTTCGACACGCATGTAGATACTGTATTTGCCCTGCAGTGCATCTATCTTATCTTGTATATGTTCCAGTTGATACAGTTTTGTCTGCATGGGACTTCCATGGACCGCCACTCTGACTGCTTCCTGTCCTCGTTGTGGAGATGTTGACTTTGTGGATCGAGAACCTCTAGTATGTCTTTCTAGTTCTATCAATTACTGTGGCTAAGAAGTCTCGAGGGCGCCTGTAAAAAGCTTGATAATAGGTCCTATTTAGTCTACAATTGCTTACCTGGCTAGTACTGAGTTTCGCAAGCTCTGACCTGGCTTATGGCTCATCCTATGTACAAATTCCAAAATGGTCTTGGATAAATCATGGACCCTTCCGACTGACTCATAGTTACCTCGGGAACTCTGCCTGAAAAATATGAACTCGGGCTCTTCTGACCGCTACATCACATACTTTAAATGAGTATGAGTATATCGAGACCCTCCTGGAAAGTCACTAGATGATCTTTGCAGAGCCAACCTTGCTGCCTCCTCACCAAATCTCGTACGCCGGGTACGCCGAGCTTGAGGTCCATTCCAACTACCATGATCAGCACCATACATGTCGCCAGATAAACTTTGCTGCACTGGATAAGCTACAACAGCATGTTCATCCGGAACTGGAGCGACAGCACGTTCTTCGACACCCGTTTCAGCAGACTTGTCCTCGTACTTGTAGAGATCTCCTCCAGATGAAATTTCTTCTTCTGCTGCACGATCTTTCTGCTGCCGGTAACCAGCCAAGACGCTGAGCGTAAGGTCTCTGGAGAGATCTGGATGAAAATAAACTTCAGGGGTTAGACTGGGACTCATGGCCGGTTCTTCTTCCCAAATTTCAGATCTGATCGAAGGAAGCGAGCGCGTTTTCGCTAATGAGTTGGATTTCAAGTTGCTAAACAAGAGTTCCCTGGGAGAAGAAAGTTCCAGATCAAGATCTCTGATAGGATTCTTCCGACTCGCCTGCACATCGGATTTTTCAGCGGGTGTTCCCGCTGAAAAATCCGAGATTGTTATCTCCTCAGAGGGAAAACAATAGCCGCCGTAACAGTCCTTGTCACAAATGTCACCTAATTTGTCCGAAGTGTGCTCGTTTTCTCTGAAGGATCCGAATGGCGACCCACTTTCCAGACTCTGAGGAGATGAGGTTCCAGAACTTGAACCTGAACTGGAGCTGTAGGTCATGGACCGTGATGAGTAGTCTCTCCTCGGACTGCGAAGAATCTTCATGAGCTTCTCTTCCACGTCATGGAAGCGGAGTTGTACTTGTCGGCGTCTTTCAGCAATCTCTGGGTCATCAGGAACTCCGAACTCCATGATGCTCATACCCTTCTTTTTCTGCGGGGTAACCTGGTCATCAACATCCTGAGACAACCACTCTGAATCCGCTCGCAGCTCCACTGAGTCGGTTCTCTCAACACTCAGCCCTTCCTGCTCCTCATCCACGAGGACCAACGAAGATCCGCTATCGCTAACTTTTTCATCAGCTGACATGAATCCCAAAGAGGACTGCACGCGCTCTGAATTACCATCCGTGAAAACGAGGTTGATTCTCTCAAAGTCCTGATCCGGGACTGAAACCGAAGTTTGCACCGGCTCTAAAGGAAGCTTGTAATCGATCCCACTACTATCACCACTGACATCCAAACCAGCATTCCGTGCTTCCTCCTCACTTCCTTCGAAGGACTTACTAGCCATAAACTTTCGCTCAACACTTTGAGGCAAATCGCTATCGATTACTTGAAAATTACGATCAATGTGCACGTAATTTCCGAGTGGTCCACGTTTGCCAAGAGCAGCTGCAGCATCCGACAGAAAGATATCCATTTGGTGCTCAAACATGATCTGTGATGTGTAATGGTCCAGATCTTCCGCAGATAACGAGGACCTCCTCACCAAAATCACGTCATTCTCAGAGCTGCCTACGCTCTCCTCATCATCAGATACTTGAGGAGATCTGACTCTTGACCTGAAACAGTGACAGATACACACATCCCAGTACAACATCAAAAGAAAAAACTCTTAAACATTCTTCTTCCGCTCGTTAGGAAGAATTTCATATAGTTATCTATGAGGCATCTCATTTTAAAACCTCGGCTATCCAACGGCCCTCTTTCACATGAACATATGTAGAAGAGATAAAGATGATGACGACAGGAAGACAAACCTTGGCTGTTCGTCGTAAACGAGTTTGACAAGCTGGCCTTGATCTGATGTGCCAAATTCCATGTATTTTTGCGATTCACCATCGTATTTATCTGAAGAAGACGTCCTCGAGCTCCCAGGTTGTGAAGTCGCTCTTCTCGGATCTTCATATTTATCGGAACCTGAACTTTCACGAAAGGATTCCACCTGACTGCTGGCAGAGCTTGAACGTAAAGAAGATACCTGAACCAAACCCAAATAGACGTCAATTTCTTCCTTAACATAATCAGGAGAACCTCTGTTTGAGTAACACCAAAATGAACAGCAAAAACTCTAATTAAAATTCTAAATCTAAAGCAAAAGCTAAGGAACATGAGAATAGAATGGATACACGGAAAGCTTTCATGTCATTACTTGATTGTGTTTACAGGACAACACTTCAATTTAGGGAATGGCAAACGAAAATATTGTGAGATTAAGACAACAGATACAACTAGCAACAACTCGTGCTTGGAGCAGAATATAGACACTCACTGATAATAACACTTTCTGATTAAAGGATGTCTTAATCAGAAACGGTGTAGAATATGCAATTCAATCCGAACGTATATGAATAATCATCACAAGCTACTAATTGACATACTAATTACCACATTAGTTCTAAGAAGGAGAACTCAAAGAATACTGGAAGCCCGGTACTGATATATCAACTTTTATTTCTTTGAGTGGTCATAAACCAGAGACACAAAGAGGTGGAATATCCACACTGAGCCCTTATATATCTTCAGCTAAGCGTGGTTTTTGTATCTTTTCTTCCTTTGTTGGCGACGATGTTGAGTCGCTAGCTTACAGTAATTATGCTATGATACGGTAAAACTGATTTTGTGTTCAAATTATGTCCAAGTTTGGTAAAACTTGTGGGAAGGTTTCCGTTAGAGTTCATAAGAGCACAACCCCTGGGGACAGCTTTGAGTTCTAATCTCGAAGTTGATGTCCATGAGAACCAGGAATAACTGACAAAAAGATGGTGGTTGTGTCTTCATAAGATGCGAAGTACATAGATTAGGTATTGACAGCAGAATCAACCTCAGATACTTGTGACGGACGTGTGTGATACTTTAAATAAAACTGGAGAAAGCAGGAAAGTCTGTATCACAATAGTTATATTCCAGAGTCCGACTCGGAACCAAGTTAAATCAGGCTTCGGCGCCGTAAGATAGTGACTACCACGTAAATGTGTCGTAGAAACTACAAACTATATTCTGCGAAAATTCTGAAACAAAGGAAGAACAAAAAGAAGAATAAGAAAAATTGTACCTCGTCTTTCAGCTTCTTGACTTCTTGTTCCCCTTCTTTCAACCTCTTCCTCAACATTACAACCTCCGAAGCAAGCCGCTGCACCGACTGAGGATCTTCGTCCTTATCTTTCCTGTTTATATCTGCACTTTGTTCGACTTGTTTCTCGAACAAAGAATTTGAAGATACGTCACCATTGTAATAAATGTCCCCATCTGACCGATCTGGAGTGGACGGGTTCGAATGGCTTGTCACATGTATATCTATTTTTGACTTCGATTTCCGTCTGAAGACCTTGAGAAACTTCCCCCCGCCATGTGTAGGAGATCCAGGAACAGGATAAGAGTTACTTGTGTGTTTATCACCTGCAGATTTACACAAAATGAGCAGATATCAGCATGGCTTTGAATCCTTCACTTTATTGAACAACACCAGTCAATTCCAAAAGTTCAACTTTTGTAGAAAAAAACGGTAAAGGAAATGTATTGGTGAATACTGAGGCGATTACTAAGTCCCTCTGAACTCTGAAGCACAAGAAAAGAAGTGCCACCATATATGTACCTAGAAGTCAAGATATATAAACAGAATGGCATTTCACCATAGGTTTCTTGTATCTTCAGTAAACAGAGTCCCGTACCCACTGATTCTGGATATTAGAAATCTTCTTCGAAAGGTTGATGATGATATTTCATTAAAAACAAGGAGATAGATTCCAATCACCTCCATAATCGTCCGAGTCTGAGCTTGGTGAGCGCTGGACAGGAAGAGTATTCGACCATCCAAGCTGCTTCTGATGGGTATCTGACACGCGTTGGACAGGGAGAGTACTGGAATATTCCAGATTTTTTGGCGGGGGACCGCGAGAATGTTTCTGCAAACAGAGACATTCAAGAACCATTTAGAGACAGCTTTTCCATTAGAATAGGCAATAAAGCGCAGCCAATAAGATATCTGGTTCTCAAATCTCACCTTCGAAGGAATCTGCGCTGGTAATCCCCTGATTGCATCTCCACTATTCTCCAAGAATGCGCCGGCCGGAGACACATCGAACAGTGTATAGCATACTAATTTAAACATCGCGCTGGGACTTCTTTCAATCTGCAAAGCATTCAGCAAACTGGCTCAGCCCCGAAATTGAAAGCGAATATTCCTCGGATCAAACTCCCGACTAAAGAATTCCAAAGACTGCTCTCTCCTGACGGCTTTTCTCCGAGTACAAGCGGCCCAGCAACGATCAGAAGATACGAACGTACCATCCACTTCCGACCAAATTATCTTCAGAGATGCTCACACACTACGAATACTACAGACATATGAATACCCCAAAAATGGTTCACGACTCTACAAGCAGAGAATTACATTACGCAACTTCGCACCCATCCCTTCAATGAAACGAAGCGAACTTGGATAAGCTGCCAGGCAGCGTTCGTCAGATGTTGACTGCTAAACTCCCCATTCAAAACAAAAGGCGGCGTCGCGTTCGGTTAGTCATCTCATTCGAGGACTTGCAGATACAGAATGAGAACCATTTATTCTAGTCGTCGTTCAAAGCCTGCTCCGGGCCCAAGAGACAAAGACGCCGGACGGTCAGCAATTACAAGTTCCGTCAGGCTCCACAGTGTACTCTAATCAGGACTCGGTCCTGTCCTGACTTCTACAAGCTCTATCATGTCCACGTCCAGGTGAGCAACTCAAAGCCAACGTTCTGCTGTCCTCCTCCCGCAATCAGTACCAGAGGTTGTATCCCCCGGCACCGTCCTCTACTGTGGGTCTCGTAAGCTCCTCAGAGTGGGGAGTTCGGGGACACTACGAGTTCTTTACCATGTTCTGTGCTGTAAGTTGGTGAGAAGAAGGAAAGGAGTCCCACAGACCAAGAAGGAATTATGTGCAGGTATGAGTCGGCTCCCCAGATCCCCCTCTGACACAAAGCGACGAGGGACGCTGACATCCGCCACATCGCTGCACGGACTTTCGTGGCATGAGTGGACTTTCGGCACGGGCGGGACTAGTGCCACGTCGGATTCCTTCCTGCCACGTCATTTTTACGGTAATTTACCGCAATGTTGACGCGGAGTGATAATCAGGGTGCGCATCAGACCTTTCCTGCAAAAGAGTGGAGCAGTGTGGGGCAGCACTGCAGAGTCAAGGCTGATATCATGAGAGTGGAGTTCATGAAGGTGAGTTTCTAGATTTACTTTCGAGACTTCTAGCGAGGACCCTTGTTCCCTGGATCTACGATAGCCAAGAACTGAGCATTCCACGCTCTGGCAACTAGTCAAAATCGCCCGAAATGGCGGAAGAGCAAGTTTTGACCGTTGACCACCTCGACGTGTAACATGATCGCGGTATTCCACTATACCTGTGCCCACTTACTTACCACGGCCTAGCGCCTAGCCTCGAGTTTCCTGGGCGAGTGTGTGCAATTGGCGAATATGCACCTGCCATTACAGTGTCTGAAGAGAGAAGATGAGAAGTCTAAAGTCAAGGTGGAAATGAGATGGACCGAGGAGTGAATTGTATAAAGAGTAGATGAGGATAGAGCCATAAAGCAAAATCATCTGGATCAAGAATTTCATGCAAATCGACCGTGGAAGAAAAGCTGAGGCACATACAGGACGATTAGCTACGGCTAGCGATTCCAAGCTAGACTGTCAAACACGACAACTGAGTTGCCAGCCGAGACACTTGAGCGACTCAAGAACAAAAAACCACTCTTAGAAGGTAAATGCAAGCCTCATGAATTTCCCTGAACGAGAGATTCAGAGAAGGCGGCTTCAGAGTTGGTGCAGAAGGACAAAAACTTATTCATTTCAGCATGTGCACTGACACTAGCACCCGGCTACGTCGTTGTCTGAACGTCTTAGTACAAGCGCATACGAAATCGATACTGTAACAAACAATCGTCATCCGCCGTTTGCAGTCATTGGCAATGTGAGTTGAGTCAGTAAGCCGTAGACGGGTAGGAAGGTAGAAGAGAGGAACATAATACTCAACAGAACTGTCAATCATGATCAGAAGTCCACCAGTTTGCGGCAAAAACGAAGACATGTCTGAAAGTTAGACCAGAATCTTTCCCGACATTCTGATAGTCTAGATTCAAGTTTAGGCAACAATTTTCAGAACGTATAGCTTCTTCATATACCCCACAGGTCAGGAAAACTCGAACTGAAGTAGAAACAGATCTTCAACGCTCGCGTTTGCCCAAACAAGCTGGAATCTGAAACATTCAACCGAACGGAATTTGAGATGATATTTTACTAGCAGAAACACTTACTTGTTTTCTTTGAGTCATAATGCCAGTATCTCGATGGAACGGCACTGGTTTCGTATCTTTCTTGCGCCATCCCATGACTCTAATGTCATCCGAGTTCAAAAAATTCAGAAGCTCTGGACCCGTAATCTTGTCCACCTCTCTAGAATTTCAACAATAGTTTACCGCATGTCAACGGATCCTGTTACCAAAATTCAAGCATCCTAAGTTAGTTATATTACTAACTTAGCAGTCGAAGCTGAGAACAAGGAAAGGTTTCTTTTGATCGATCAATCTTTCAACACAGAGACTCGCCATCACGTCGCACTCCTGCAACAAAGCGCACGACGGGCAACGAAAACAAAATGCTAGACAGAGCAACCCTATCCAAATAAAATAAGCATTTAAATCAATCACCTATAATTCACTGCACATTGCGAAGGAAAGTGAGATGTCGTCAAGTTTGCTGTGAGCGAACGCGTCGAATGAATAACTATTGCACAACGATTCGATAGACGTAGTGGCACAAAACCCAAATTTTACTGACTTCTTTGGCTGCTTTTCGAGTCATGGAGTTCAAGTAAAGTCCGGGCTAGTACCATCTGGCAGAGACTTCCAAACGCTCTGCTAAACGTAGCTATACTGTCGCTCGATGTGAGCCGTGGTTGACGCGTCGGCCGCTCTAGATTGTCACGATCAAATGTTCCTACTCCCAAACAATCAGCTCCATGGTTCCCAGATTCGTGCCCTTTGAAACTACGTGATATTCACTTCTGTCCGTAGGAAACTCTGCAGTTGTCGCCCGAAGGAAACCTAGCGCTGTGACCTCTTACTCGTGACATTACACCTGCAGAGTAACTTCCTCAAACCTTCTCCACAAGCGTGGCATTCCCTGAGTTCAAACCTCCAAACGCGTGACCTTCTCTATCCTGCGTACTACCCCAGAGTGCGTGGTGTACTAAAAGAAAATGGACGGGGAAAGCCCTGTCTACCTGATTTCGAGATATCCCAAAAAGAACCTAACCAGACGAAGCACGCCCAGGTTTATCGCTATAGAATCGTACTGCTAGTGGGTCCAAGTAACGCTGCTGCTCTCGCCTTCAAATCTTCCTGTCAATCCACAAAATCTTCACAACACATCCTTTTCAGACCACGAGAATGCACGCCTGTACAAATCGAAGGAGTACTAGTCATGATCTCTAATGTTTCAACTCCTCTTCGACTTTAACGACCCGACCTTTCAGTGGCCCCAAGCTAATCAGAAACTTGCTTTACCTCTGCCCTTACATATTCCTTGTCCTTACGCCAACTGACCCACGGACACGACCTTCTTCAGATCAGTACTTTCACCCTCAGCAACCCCGCCGCGTGGATGTCACGAGCCTATCTCTGATTGAGCTCGAGTCCAACACGTGCAAGCTATTTTCTCTAGAATAACTCCAAGCATTCCACACCTCCACCGGAAGCTCGTCGAATCCACCGAGGGGGTAGACTACAAGCCAAGTCTTGGGTAAAAGCTTCAAACCAGTGCAGCACTCACCGAAGCCTCTCGTCACTTCAACGGAACGGAGAATAATCGAACCCACCTCCTACGCCTGATACGATAGTGAAACTGAGATCAAACTGAGCAATGCGTCTATTCCACTCAGATCAGATCTTATGCATCCCGTTGTGTAGCATGGAATAATCACTACAGTAGTGCCAATGAAATCTGATGAGATCAGCCAGCCAAGAAAAAACAAGAGCCCCAGCCAGTGTTACATGACCCGCCGATTCATTGACAATTCACCCTCACAGCTGCGGATGGCATCATCGCAAATAACCCTTCACTGATACACGACGAAAACCCAAAAAGCAGCGGCAGCTGCCATAGCGGTCGCGAAGCCTTGGCAGATGGACGACGGTCGGTCCCGCTCGCAGTTCCTTAACCGACGGTTGACTTTACGCATTTCCAGCCTCATGCTACGTTTCGAGTCCAGCTCCGTCATCCGTCCTGGAAAATACATTTCCATCAAAAACGGGTAGCCGGAACGACGAGCCTCATGTACGTTCTACGTAGTAACAAAGTGCTCAAACAACGTGCTCCAGAACGCAGTACACACTTGTAACATATCCAGCTAAATTTGGCAAGATTGTCATCAACTTGCGGGTGGCCTCTAGATTCAAGTGGGGACGGTGGGATTGCGGCTAACCTTGCGACGCTGCTCATGGAAGTGGCGGTCTTCCAAAGTTGGTCCAGGAACAGGAAGCGCACATAAAATAACTGCGGAGAGAAAACGACAGAAATGCGCGACTTTCAGACAAGATAAACTCACAAATAGGTGCTGAAGTTACGGTGGAGGAGAATATCTGAGAGCATATCCTCCCGATCCCTTGCGTCCTGTCCCTGCGCGGTACTCTAGTCCTTTGAACAACGGCTCAGAATAGAAGTTGAGATTGGGGCGTAGATTCGCTCGACATGACAACGACCAAATCGTCCGCCTCTAGTGTCAGAGGACGGACTGTTGTTGGCTTACAAGTGTGCTGCACGGGTGGCCTTCTGCCGGTTGCGAGACCGGTGACGTTCCCATCGATGGCTCGAAGTCTCGAGAATCGCACGTCACTCTACGAGAGCCCACTGCAATATTTGGGCACGGTGAGAATGTCGCTGCTCAGATTTGTCCGTGACCTGGATGATACAAATTTCTCTTCGCATTTGAAAGAAATAACGAAATGAATCTTGACCTCCCCTCTATCGTTTATGCATATGCATCGACCTGGTAAAACTTCCGAGCTTTCCCTCTAGATTTTGACTCTTTGCTCTCCAATGCAGAGTGAGTCTGTATGACAGTCATCTCACAATAATTGTAATACTTGCTTTGACCTTTATAGTAGTCTAAAGGCAACTATCCTTCTTGTCTAAAATTTTGTATATTAGAAACATCGGTTTATTGTGAAATTTTGGAAAAAAATCTTGGTAGCATAGCAGATGAATCCATGTCAAACTCTGAAGTGTGAAGAAACAACTCCAGGTTCAGAAAATATTCAAAGACACACTTGCTTCCTCTATCATACTGATTTTGTGACAGTGGAAGAGCTAGTACTCCACCCCGTGGACAATAATACGATTAGCCCCATACAAAGCAAAGTTAATGACATTGTCACTTGCATTACTTTTCGTTGATGTCCACATCAAAGACTGCTTTGTGTGAATTGGAAGGAAGTCAAGCTTTGGAAAGGGATGGTAACGCTAGAAGAAAGAGAGACACAGTAAAATAACAAAAAGGATGGGAAGACCCCATCAAATCGTACAAGGATAGAACCAAATAGATAATATGGGGCTAAGATATCTGAAATATCTAGGTCACACGGTTTATAAACAACAAAAATATCCAAAGAATCATCATCTAACGTGATTGTTCTCCAATGGAAAGCGTTAGGTGGTGCAATCTAGCTAGTGCTCTCTGTATAGCAATGGAAACATGTTGCCTAAAATAGTCTATACAGTAAGCTAAAGAGAGTGATACCCCCTGCCACCTAGTATGGTAGGCTCTCGCACAATCACTCACGCACATGCCCAAGTCTTTCCATAGCTCCATATAACTCCAAAGCTAGAGGAACAAAGAGGTGACATCTCTGCACATCCCTATACTTGGAGACCTTGGCTGATGGTGCTCCACTCGCCGCCCATCTTGGAGTATTGGTGATCACCCCCTTTTGAAACTGTGTCAAGAGTAAGATCGGTAACCACCATATCTTCACAATGACCTGGTCCTCCCGAACCAAGTACAAGGCTGCACTAACGTTAGTGCAGCCTTGTACACTAACGTTAGTCGACTACAACGCATACCAACCCTCCCTCCTTGTATCCGCACTCTCAAGTAACAACAAACACTACATTCCTAATGGAATCATGGGTAGCTATGTTGGAATGTACAATGATTCAGATGAACTTATGTTGCATCTAAAGTGATATCAATCACTAGAAGTATTTTATAGAAACTTGTGGAATGGAAATGATTCCCCTACATATGAACGTCTCATGTTTGGTTTAGCTGCTCTAAGACGCTTTGACCCCGTGAGCGACGTCACTGCCTGCCGAAAGCGTCGCTGTCTTTGCCACCAAATGTGGTTCTCCTAATTATAGTTAGAGTGGAAGGGGAATCTCGAACGATGTCGCGGGCCTATCGTGGCAGCTGTTTTGGGGGGAATCATGTCCTTGAGAAAGGAAGTGCAGTCCCCTGAGACGAACTGCCTTCTACATTAAGTTGCCGATCTAGACTATCCACAACAGGAAGAAAAAGCTAACGCGAGTTCCAGTCCTTTCGCCAATACGACGCAGCTTCACTGCCTGCTGATGGAGGGAAACTGAATCAGGCGTTGTCATACTCCAAAGTTGTAAAGCGTTAGGACAAAATCTCCACTACTGAACAATATTTAAGAAAGCCTATCCAAATCTAAAATGCCCATGCCTCAGGACAAAGTCTTCACTACGGATAGATTTAGTCAGAGTTAAGAAATATTCAGCTAAGCGTATCCAGGTCTGGCACGACTGCTGACACTTGTCCAATAAGGAGGTCTGGAAGAGGTGTTTCCACTCAAATCATCAGTACCGCCAAATGTAAAGAAGATCTATTACTGTCACCCACAACAACGAGAACAACAACCAAGCTCGAAGGCTATTCAATCTCCATCTTATTCCTTTGGTTTCATCCATGTACGGCTTGATGGGGTCTTCCCATCTTCTTGCTATATATTTTTTAATCTTGTGGGTTATTCAATCTCCATATCTTTGTGGGCCTGATAACTTTCTCCTCGTGATCCATCGTCCTAAAGGGATTCATCATGGTACTCAAGAACCTCTATACACTTTAGTTAGTACCTCTCACTCATACCACTATCAAGTCCACAGCCGCAAAGGTCAACATCTGAAAATTCGAAGGTGGGTCCAGAAACATGGAAACGTAGAACACAAAAGTGAATTCATTCTGCATTGTTGAAAATATGCATTGCCCACTATATCAACTTGACCTGTGGGGACCGATCTTTGTTCTATCTCTGCCATTCAATAAATGTTCACCTTTTGGATGAGTGGGCCTACTTGAAGGAGAACCATTTATTTGATGGCACCATTTTCTTCCTTCTAAACAACGATCACCCTATCTAATGATATTCCTTCCTTTCTTTTCCAGCAACAAGTGGGTGGTTAGACCTAGGCCTCGCGCTGTAAAGGTCCATTATCAGAAAAGTCGGGAAGGAAGGGTATTTGTCTCTTTGATGCCAAACCTACCGGTTGTATTTCTCTAAAACATGTTTCCGAATAGGAATGGCGTGAATGCCAACCTTCGTTTTCTTTTAATTTCTGCTACATAAAGTATGCTTATCTGGCAGCCACGCATGTGCACATACATGTTCGAGAACACTGCTTTTGAATGTTGATTGGTTTACAATATAGCTGTTCCATGCAACCTTCTGTCTGATTGTAACGTGAACTTTTGCTCCTATGACTGAAGAAACACTCTAATTTGAGACACACACAAACAAAAAATTGTCAGTACGGGTTAATAATTTAAAAATCCACGAGCTGCGCTTTTGTTGAAGAACCCAAGAAAAGTTTTTTTTGCAAGGTAAACTGAGATTTGTACTCGCATACTTGTACCCTGATGGAATCTAAATTCGTTATTTCACGCCCGATAGCTTGAAGATTATTTCAGTTATAAACGTTCGAAATAGTTAAGTAAACTTAATCACAGGAAAACAATCCTCAGGTAGAGCGACTTCTTTTCTTCCTTTTAGGCTTCTTTCAGGAATTTCTGTTTAGAGTATTAACCAAAACTGACAATGTATATTTTTCTCAATACTTTTAAGATAAGATGTTGAATTCGAACCTTGAACTGTATATGTCGATCTTTACTATATGCTCATCATTTAGAGAAATCCCGGGATGACTTATAAAGAAAGAGAGAAAAATTTTCCACTTTGCTTGAAGTGAAATTTATGCTATATGTCTCATTGTACGGAATCAAATTTGAATTAATGGAATAGTTGTCCACATAGTGTCTCCAATATGTGAGCAAGTGTAATAGACACGTGATAGATTATGTTACTATCTTTTAGTATTCTTATTTTTCTTTTTCTGAAGTATCTTAGACTCTTAGTAGAGCCGTGTCTTAGACTAAAAATATAAAAGTAAATTCCACGTACAACAAACCCACATGAAGTTCTAAGAAATCTTAGCTACGTTGTCCAACAAAACTTACAACAGGCATAGGTCTCTGAATAATGGATGACAGTCACGTACTTATTTGACTGATCAACATCAAAAATATTTTCAACAAGGAATATCAGAAAATCTGAGGTACCCTAAATGGAACCGTTTGAAAATTACTCCTGCCATAAGATATACCCCGCACATGTGTTTGGTACTCTACAGTGTTGATGACCTGCAGGAATAAGAGAATCTTTTAACAAACACTACTGGATTATTATTTTACGCTCTATGAATTATATATTTCATTGCAAACTTTATTGCCACTAAAGATGCCTTGATTTCAACACCGCTAAACTTGCATTACTAAATCATCTCAAATATGATAAATATATGCATGTACCTACCTAATACAGACTAATTCGTATTAATATCCAGAAAAAGTACTATATATATATATATATATATATACCTTTGACACTGTTAAAAAATGAGAATGTAAGTGCCTGTTTTAATTAGTACTCTTTCTAACCTTGACTTTCTTTGTCCACTTTTTTCAACGACAAATGTAGATAAAAAAGTGGAATATATTCTAGACATATACATCTGATTAAAATTATCTTACTACAGTATTTATGTGTGTGTATACTTAATCTAGAATAGAAAACTGTAGTATGCATTACAAAGATTATTCATTTATTGATTAAAGAATATACTGCTTACATTATGAATTCTTATAGAATTATTTCCCCTAACAAGTTCACTTTTGAAAGTCATTCGAAAAATCGGTTCCATTTATTATTACCGCGACTTCGGGAGAAATAAATGCGTCAGATTTCAAAGACAGCATTTCAAATACTGGTAGAACCAATCACGGTCGACCTGTGCAATGACCTTCATAATCAGCGAAGGACTCATGTTAGACAACATGGCATGGTCACTTTTTTAGGAGTACAATACTGTAGCTGTTGAAAGCTCAGATATGGTAGTCAAGTGACCTGGTGTACCTTGCGGGCGGATGATCCAAAGCTTCACAGTCAAGCAGGGCTCTATAACCACTCGAGAGTCCAGTTGGTCTAGACTTTAAACGAACTCTATGCTACTCAGTTGTTCAACAAAGTCAAAGTGAGTATATTCTTTATCTACAGTAGGCTTTCTGAAATCTGTTGGGACTGCTTTTTAAAAAGGGCTGTTGTTGACCCCAATCTCATAACACTTGACTACTACTCCCTCTTGAAAGCAGAATCACTGAAGTTCTGAACCGTTCGATGGGCAGAAATGTTTTGCATGTACCTGTATTTATTAATTTGGTTTCTTATCGGACGGACTTGAGAACGCAGTTTGTAGAACATCGTTCTGAAACTTTAAATACTGTCTGCTGGGTCCATCATGTAGAGTAGAGCCAAAACATCAGTCATGTAAAAGAACTTGACTTGCTCTCGTAGGACTTAAAAGCGTTCACTTCGCGATCATGTTTCGTCCTTCTCATGTCAGAAGATACAGTCCATATTGGGGACAATTTGCCCCACCTTCGAAGGACTTGACTTATATAGCGTACCTCGGTCGCCGCAGTATTTGCTTTCTGAGACTCGACATTCGCGTATGCTTGAATACAAAAGTGAGACCGACTCTGATTCTATTCAGCCAGTATACTCCTGTTATATTTGTCCACATCATTTGCATGATAACACCAAGTCTCGTTTCTAATAAGGAATTTCATGTTGAATCTTGCGGGTTTCTCTAGATCGTTTATGTTTTTTTTCTCATTTCCATTTTGTATTGTACATTTTGTGACCCATTGACGATTCGCATGATGTTCTCTTGAAATTTGATTTGCGGCTGCTTGGTCAGGCTCATATAATATTTTTTGAAATATGAAATCATACGGAAACTACTGTTCAGGAATGATGTTTTATCTGAATACAAAAACTAAAATTTTCCTATCACAGAAGTTATTTATAGGACCTCATCACCACATTGTATTGTTACCGGGGATATGAAATTGGCTCAATAAGGTACACTCCTGCTTTACGACAGAATAGTACCTTTTGCAGTCCAGTCACAAACTATCAATATATTTGATTTCGTTACGTGTGTCAAAAGAACTTTACATGAGTGAAAGAAAATTTTGTCAAATTGCGCATGCGTTTAAGTTTGAAGTGGATGAATTTCAATGTATATATGAAACTCACAGAATTTCATGTATTAGATATGTAGAGACCGCAAAGAATATTCAGCTCAATATCATTCAGTGTGTAAATGATACTCAATATGCAATCCAAGCCCAAATTCTAAAATTACATACTATTCACATGGTCTAACAAAGAGATCAGAAATGAAAAATCTACAGTTCTTTTTATTGACATGATACTACACCTCTTAGAATCAGTTTATTTTTACAATTTTTAAAGATTTTTAAATCAGAAAACACATTCACCATCTAATCTATGTCCATGAATTCAAGAGTACACAATGCCATGATGAGTGTCTTTGACTAGGATGAAATGATATAATATGTATATTAATGTTTTGTGCTCATCCAGTGATTCATTTCCGACTTCACCACGTACACAAAGATTTCTACCGAGTTGAGAGGCTCGGACGTGTCTCGAGGCTCCTCCATTCTGATTCAATATTGATTCCAAATCAATTGATCAAAGAGGTTTTTCAGAGCCTAAATTAAACTTCAATATAGATGAATTGATGATAAATGAGAGGTCAGAGATTTCAGGAACAATAAATGAGGCCTATAGATATCAAAATGAGGACGCTAGATCTTTCTAAAAAAACCAACATGAGAATAGATAAATTGATGATAAATGAGAGAGATCAGAGAAGCAATAAATGAGGCCTATAGGTACCAAAATGAGGACGCTATATCTTTCTAAAAAACCAACAGCACTAAAACCATGAACAAATCTATCAAAATCCGCATATCCAAAAAGTCATCTGCTGTAGTGAAAGGTAGTTTTATGGACAAAGTGAATACATAAAAGAATCTTCACTAACAGAAGTTACATTTGTAACTGCGTTATACATTTTCCCTATTCAGAATGATCTCACCAAGTGAAACACATTGGATCGGGTTCATATAGATAAAGGTGAAAACATAAGGAATATACAGCATTATGCAGCAACTTATGTCTTCTAGAAATGTGCATGACTCGCAACCCCTCAATTAGCCACATTCAAACAATTCTTCAACACACATTAAACAAGTTCGATGCGACTAGTCTTCTGTATGTTTGGAATTCCAATTTTCTCTGTTTTATTTGAAGTTTAAGAATTTTTGGAGATAATTTTATGTTTTCTTGTAATAGGTAACATGTTAGCTTCAACTCATATGAAATAAAATCTCTTATGAATCCAAACCGATAGACATTCATAGTAATCTTAAATGTGCTTTGATTCAGTCTGAGGCGGCACGAAAGACAAATACGACTTTTGAAATTTCGATTGAGATACCTGTTTCTGAATGACTTGTACAACTAGACCATAAAGCACATTGACGTAAACTATTATATATGAGCTTCAAATTGTTTCTAGTCGTAACGAGGGGTCAGCTGTCACCGTTTTGGTGTAAATTCCAAAATTTTGCTGCAAAATAACATCTTATTTACTCGGGATCAGGAAACTTCACATGATCTCGTTTTGGGGTATTTAGCTCCTGAATAATCTCATGGTTCCTGCACATGACAGTAAGTTTCATTTTCGAAAGTTTCATGTTTCTTATTATACGTCTAAGCACGAAATCCTAAGTCGGCGAATCAGTCTTAGACAGAAACCTTGAAAACCGTGGCTATACCTGCAGTAGATGTATTTAAATCGATCATGCTCCCATATTTCAGTTGATTCAAGTTCACCTGATTTCTTAAAGCTGCAACACAGAGAAGTTTACAAAGAAAACCGAATATGAAATGAATTAGTGGTCTCAAACAATTGATAATCATTTGGTAGTCATGATTGATAATGCCGTCTCAGGAAAAACCGCAGAGTCTGATATAGACACCGTATAGTACCTTGAAAAAGTGGAAATGGCAACAATTGTTTCTTACATCACATATCAGATGTTTGGGAGCGAAAGAAATACTAGGATGAAGCCTTACCAAGCTAGACAACCATCAGATAAAGACAGATCAATGAACATCAATTTAAGGACGCTGGACCTAGAATGTACTCACTCTTTCAGGCAATCTGAATGCCATGCTCTTGGACAGCGCCTGCATTGGACTAGCTTGCCCGGGAATACGTCTTCTATCTTGCATGTATCACATCTGTGACGAGGACAAAAAAGCTTCATTGCTCCCGTCATTATCTGTTTGACGTAATGAGTTCCATGCGCGATGCCTCGAATCCTCAAGATACAATGAAGATGGTAGAATTTCTTGCATGACTGAACATGACACATGTACACCTGCATGGAAACAACCGCTTCTATTACCTCAATACCATCACAAAGGCCGTGCATACTGTTCGAACTATCATTGTTGTGGAACAATGAGTAAAATAATCTGATAAGCATAGTTGAAACGAAGCTATGAGGCAGAGAATAAAGACTGCAAAGAGGTGTTATTTACATCTGAAAATTGTCTACATGAATACCGTCTTTCGAATTCCAACTGTTACCTCTCGCTGTTCGTCGTTGGATGATCCCAGCTCACCACATATAAAGCATTGATGCTTTTCATGCTTACAGTTTTCACATATGAAGCTGACACTGTCCAAGTTCTGAGAAAAGCAAAAGAGTCAACTTCAACTTTTCTGGATATTTATCGTTTTACTCATAGATCTAATGTAATTCTTCGCAGAACTTCTGTAGTCTCCAGACAAAAACCGCTTCTTGCTAATGCACATTAAAAGTTGAAAATACACTCTGCAGAGTCCTAGATATTACCTTCATCATCTCAGAGGAAAAGCCGAGAGTTTGACATTCCATCTCATCGTCCGTTTTCTGGGCATGAAAGTGGCGATGACATATACCTTCACAGCTGTATTATGAATTGAGGAAAGTTTCAGGATAGGTTTGATTGGAAACAGAAATGCGGTGAATTCATGTTGTGAGATGACCTGAAATGCACAATCACTTTCTCTCGATTATGTTAAACTATTGAGAACAGTTTTAGTAGATAACTGAATACCTAAGAATATTGTCTCCACCGTCATCACAAAACGCACATATAGTTGGATCGTCGCTAAGCTCCTCGTTAGATTCCTGTTTTGGTTGCTGCTTGGCTTCAGTTTCACAACATCCCGATGTTTGAGTTTCAGATTGCAGTGGCACATCATTATTTGACATATTGTTAGGTATCGATGGACGACTGTTTTTGAACGCCTTCATTTTAGGTCTTGGGCTTCTCCTCATCGTCTGACCGAGGGACACCATCTCGATTGGCTCCTCATAGCAATCCATGGTATGATGGCGAAATACCCTCCTTTACACGTACTGAAAAGATGAACATCCACCTAGCAGTGCAGATTTCAAACAATCATGACCAAACTTTCAATTTCCAACATGCTCACTCAATCAATCTATTATACATCAAATGCCTTTCAATACGAGCAAAACATTTTATATGTTCGAAATCACCCCCGAATTCGAAACTATCATCTAACAGGTATCAGTTACTTCTTGGGAAAGCAATCCCACACCACACTCTCTTTAGGTTTGAAGTAGGTTCCAAACTGTTTATTAATGAACAATATCTTACATAATTGTCAGGTATAATCAATCACAATCATTAAGCAATAAGGGACTCATCCAGGTCGTAGTTGATTTCAACCACTCATAACTTGGGTCTCGGGTTCCGTTAGTCATTCGGCTAACACGCCATTACAAAAGAAACCGTTATAATTATCGTCCCACCAATAGTTCTAAACTACCAATCAAACAGCGCGGGACGACAACTTGCTTGAAAATTGATAGGGCACCAGGCAGAATCCGTGATCTACTGTACAAAGCACCCATCTACCTACAAGAGCTGCAATCAGGTGCAAAACACCGACTGATTAGTTCAGTGTACGAAGTGTTCTTGAATGTTTTGAATTTGAAATTAGTCCTAAGTTCAAATCTGCACTATCCATGTTGTGCTTTCTTCAAAACCGGACATAGCTTATAACCGGTCGTCAATTTCAGCTACGGCACAAACATCCTGCGTGGAAACATAGAACTTATTACGTCCGATTGTGAGACCTGTGATTCAGTCTGAGGAAAGACATTTAGAGGATTTTAGATTTTAGGCTGTCTGCTGTGATTGGTGTCTATCGAAGTGGTGGTGGGTTAGCCTAACCACCATCTTGTCCTTCCTTTTTTTAATAGGAATTTCATAGATATTTGAGTGTGATAGATTTCTTTTATAAACTGGACATTGAATTTTCTGTGCTAGCCACCTGTATCCGAGAAATTCATTTTTTCAAACAGTGCATAGTACTGTCAATGTGTAAAGAGATTTCGAAATCCAGATTCTTGCATTGCTGATCAATAATCGACAGCTATTCCAACTACTCCAATCTCTATTGAATTTAGTTATACACCATCATTATTGCTTCTATAACATACCACCAAGTTTCATTCATTTTAATATACTCAATATACAATGTTGAAATCAAATCCTTACATATAGCACAAAAACTACAAAAAATAAAATATTCACTTATGCATTGATAAATACAATAATGTGGGGTTAAAACAGCAATCAGTCACAACATCTTGTTTTTTTTTAGTTTATTGCACTAATGATATAAATATACATCAACATGAATGAACACCAATTTCAACCAAATTAATCCCCATTGAAATATATATCAACTTAATCAAATATTTTCTAAGACATTCTAGATTATTTCTCTATATCTAATATTAGTATTTTCTTAAATTCAACTATTTCAATTGATTAACAAAATTATTATTTTCGTTTGATTATTAAAATTAAGATAAATTTTATTTTATTTTTAAGATGAAAAAATATTTGAGAATAATAGTAACAATTTCAGTATGTTTAATCTTTTAACTAAATTTTAAATATTATTTCATATAATAAATTGAAAAAAATATAATATGATTTAAATCAGCAGCATTGAAAAATCAATTTTTATTTTAATTTATTATTATAAATTTAGATGAAATTACACATGAAATTTTTCTTAAAATATACAAGAGAAAAAAAAAATTCAATCACTTAAATTTCATAAGGTTGCTAAATGCATATATTTTTCAAAACACAATTTTTCATGAGGTAGATTTCATGGTCATTTTTATTTAATCAAATACTGATTATATATAAAATTAATTATACATGTACATACATATATAATGCACATTTGTTATCTTTATATCACTTTTGAGCTTCAAGAATAAATTGATATTAATTGTTAATAAAAAAATTTATGTTACACATGTCTATATTGCATGAAACCTCATGCAAAAATAACTTGAAAACAATTGAAAAAATGATTTATGTGAAAAAATTATAACCATGCATTTTGTTATATCATGCTTCCACAATAAGTGATTATAATACTCTAATATTTAAAATTTACATATGCATCAATTCTTAAAACATTAGCGTGAAAAAAGAAAGAGTATATTTAATATCTACATATCAAGATTTTTTCAACAAAATACATATTATAAAATATAAAAATAAATAAATAAGATATAAATCATATCATCAAAATATACAGTATCTTTCATATTAAACCAAAATAATTATATTTTTATAATTGATAAAAAATAATTTATAGATATATTTTATCGAACACTTAACAAATAATTTCAAAAACCATTCATATTATTGTAAAATTTAAATTTTCATTATTGAGCATAATTTTTTTTTCATATGTATGATGCAAAAAAATTTGAAGCCCAATGCTTATGTACATCATTCAAAATATTATAGAATCAATCATTCATTTCTCTCCTAACATTTTTTAATTTTAACATAAAAACTACTTTCATGCGATAATTTAAAATAAATAATTTTGAATATATTTTTTTTATATTTAATTGAACAAAATATTTAAATATTATTCAAATAATTATAAAATAGGTATATTATTATATATTAATCATTATATTTGTATAAATATTGATATTAATAATATTGCATAAATATTTTATATTATTTCATTGTGAAAAAAACAAAAATTACAAAATAAATCATAAATAAAAAAATATAAATCAATTAATAATATTGAAATATTTTTAAAATATTATTTTCATTAAACTATATGATTATAAACTCTCTTTTTTTTAAGCTGATAATTATTACCTTCATATAATTATTTGTATGACACACTAAAATATTCCTTTAAAATAATTGAAAAAAATCATCATTTTAGCTTAATTCAGAAATGATTAGATATTACATGTCATTTTTAATGTATTCAATCCACATTTTGAATTAATATTTGTAACCAATTATTTGTGTAATAATAATTATCTAAGTTAGAAAAATATTTAATATACATTCACTATGTGGATATAAAATAATAATATTTTGATGAAAAAGTATATATATAATCAATTTTCATAAACAAAGAATACATCAATTAAAAAAAGAAAAAAAAGATTGCAAAAACCTGTGTAAAAAAATTATATTTCTTTCAACTTATATCATAAAAGTCAATTAAAAACATAAAAATTAGAAAAAAAATTAAATAAATTTAAAATATTAAAATAATAAATAATTTCTCAAATCATAGACCATACATTTATATTGTAATAAAATTTTAGTAATTCACTCAAATTAATTAATTTTTTAAAATAATAAACGAAAAATAATAAAAATATGTGTCTTTGATAAAATAATATATTTCATAATCAAGTTATAACAAGTCAGATTGAATTTTTATATGTTGTATATAAAAACAATTAATGCCAAAGATTTTCAAAAAGATGAAGTTTTAGCAAATTTAGATAATTCAAAATTAATTTATAATACATTATAAGATGAAACCATTAACTATTATGACACTATTAAAAAATTAATGAATCACTTAAAATATGATGATTTCATCCAAAATTTTCATCTAACATGCCACTTATATTTCAATAATATGGTAATGATACTATCCACACAATCTATAATTTTATAAAATGTTATTAATTATTCATAATTAATAGTTTTCTCAAATATAAATTTTATTTATTTATTTTTTTATCAAGATTTAAAGTTAAAACTTTTGAAATAAAAAAATGAGTAGATATTTCATTTCAATTTAATTTCAACAATAAATTAAAACATAAATTCTTCATCTCAGGTAAGTAAATAAAGAATTTATAATAAAAATACATAAAGTCAATAAAAATATATATCAATATATAATCAAAATTTAATGGATAAATTTAATATCAAAATTAAATCAGATGTAAAAATAATTTATATTTATAATAAAAATAAATAATTTTAACACGATAAAATAAAAAAATTTCAAAATTAATTTCAAAATTAAATATAATCAATTTGATGATGATTTATTTAATAATCAAATAATTTCAATCAATACAAATATTAACTTCAAAAATGATTAAATGATTTATTCAAATTAAATCTTCTATATATATAATTAAAAAATCAATTGAAATATAAATAGAAAAAATATTTTTAAAAATAAAAAATATTAATCAAATCACTTTTTTGAATCATGAATCTATAAAATAATTATAAGATCATATTAAATCAAACCAGTTCTGAAAATATTTTATTTTTATAAATTAACTTATTTAAAAAATATCAACCATAAAATTTGATTTCAATATTGTTTGAAATTTTATCAATCATAAATATCTTACTGTATGTAAATTTATTTTTTATTTTTTATTTGTTTCGATAATCTAAATTTGATCATTTAGAAATTAAAATTTTTGAAAAATATTTTTTTGCATTTTTTTTTAATTTTTGAAATAAATTAATTAATATAAAAATTTACATTAAAATATTTATTAAAATTAAAAATTAAAAATCTTATATCCTTAAAAAAATTAAAAATTACCATTATTAATTTATATTTAACAAAAATTCAAAAATTTTTACTTTTGATATGTTTGATAATAAGTATGATATTGCATAATTCAATATGTACATTTAAATGAAATCTTGTGAAAAAAATGATTTTATTGAAATTAAAAAATAAAAATATGTATTATTAAAAGAAATTAACTTATTTTTAACAACAATTTAAATTTAGATTTCCTTTTTTTATTTATTTATAATTTTTTCAGATAAAATATGTAAGCATATAATCGAATGTCAAGATTTGTTAACAAACTCAAAAGAAAATAAAATTTATTTTTTATAAATAAAAAAATTCAAAAAATATCATTTATAAACATTACTATTAATAATTTTACACCCCCAAAAAAATATTATATTTTTAATGTAAATTTTTAATTTGATTTCTAATTTTATTTATTTAAAATTATACAGTTAAATAAATATCAGATCAAATATATTTTTGTTCTCTTCAATTTGGTTAAGTATCAATAAAATCAAAAATTAAAATTAAAATCAATTGTATAAATGTTAATTATAAAATTTATTTTTATTTTTATATGAAATATTTATTTAATATAATTAATATTTTTCATATAAAATTTAATTAACAAAAGTTTTAAAATTAGAAAGCTTTTAACAATGCATTGAGTGATGATAGCATGAGGAATGTTTTAATGCATAATGAAAATATTATGAATAATTTAAAAATATATATGTTTTTATTATTTACTTTTCTAAGATTATACATATTTATATTTTTATATATATATTTCATGCTAAGAAGGAAGATATTTTCAAGTTCACACAATGAACTCAATTCATGTAGACAAAGTTGAAAATAGAAGCAATGAATGATAAATACTTAGCAACTAAGGTTTTATACTATGCAACATATTAATTGTCAATGTTCCACATTGATGAAGATATTGATTGAAGGTGGACATGGATGAAATATGTATGTATGGCTCATAATCATGTACAATGGCCTTTTTTACATTGTATGCAATGTATATATCATCATGCAATTGCAAAAAATATGTTTTCATTTAACAAAATAAATGAAATGTGATCAATTGTTGCAAGTACTCTAGCAATATTTTAATATGTTCGTTGATTTTTTTAGGTATATAGGTGACTTTATATGAATATTCAATTAAATTTCATTGACAAAAGTCATAAAAGTTTATTTTTATGATCAAAATTTTATGCATCAACTCAAGTGATTGAATTGTCATCAAGTTTTAGAATTAATTGTACTGATTCTTAATATATAACTAAGCGAAACAGATTGTGAAATGTAGCACCATGTCATAATTTACTACTCCTCATGAACAAACATGTAGCTATTTGGTCATGTTTCAAAAGACTTGCAATCAATTATATTTTTGAACATATTTATCTTTTCATTAGTGTTCAAAACCAAAAATTAGGCAATTTTTGACAATAAAAAATTCAAAAAATATTCACAAAAAGTATGATATTATCCATTATAAAAAAAAAACTTATCTATTTTGAGATCCACATTCATGATACTATCTATTATCAAAGTTCATTTTCAGATCTTATATTATTGAACATATAGCTATATTGGTATTATTATAAATAATGAATTTTTCATATGGTTTATATTTCCAATTGTCTTCTGCGGCACAATTTGGAACCTAATGATATATATTTTGATTTAGTTTGAACGTCATGAATGTAAATTATCTACTGCAATAATGATTGTCAACACTTGTGTTCTAATGTATTAGTATTATTTATTAAAATTAAGTCATTGAGAGTTAATTGTTATAAACTTTGAAGAAGATTTTTATTCTCAACTAATAAATTCATGAGTACTATTTGTATTTTTATTTAAACTTAGTTGATTTAGAGTTGTTATTTTGATTCTATATTAATAACAATTTGAATTATTAACTATGGCTAAATAGTATATTTATGTTAGTTTAAACTCTAAATTAGATTGAAGTTATTTTTGTCATATTAAGATAAAAAATTATTTTTTATTCTCATTGGTCATGAAATTTAGATCAATAATGACAATTTGGACAACTAGTTTAAGATTTTCAAGAGTTTTGGAAGTCTTATCAAGAACCATTTACATAAAGTATTAAATATATGGTTGAAAATCTCATAACATAAATTATAAGGTGGACTCATGAATGGAATCAATTGAAGTGATTGTTGATCTATTGGGGTGATTTGAAATTGGTGAATAGAATTCAAACCATAGAATGTACTTGGCAGTAATTATAAAATATCAGCATAGTTCTGAATTATCATATTGAATAATAATATAATTTACAATTGAATTTTATGTTTAGACTCAATTGAATATATTTTAAATATTATATGGTAGTTTGAAGTTTGTTTATGGGATTGTAATGATTGTCACAAAATTATGATAATGGTTAAAACTTTTTTTATTTAAACTTTTGATTTATAAAACAATCTAAAATTATAGCTTGGATTGTGATAGATTGACTCATGAAATTGATATGTATTTCAAATAATTTATTTGAATTTATTACTTTTTTTTAACATATGATTCTCCATATTCGCTTATGAAACTATGGTTGGTTGAAGCATTGTTTTAATAAAACACTCTACACATTTTTTAAATATTATTTTAAGAGATTCAAGATTGAATGATATTTAAATCTTTAAAAAAATCATAATTAAATGAGCATAATTATTTTTGAAATTTGAATAAAAGTTAAATTATAAATATAATGAACATCCCATCGCTTTTTTCAATCAACAATATAAATCTATGAACAGGAGAAGAAGAGTTGCAATTTAGAGGGGGTGTCAAGAACCCACCTCAAGTACTTTGCTTCACTCTAATCCTTGCGACCACAACAGGATATAGCTATGGCACGAGTCAAAGATGCCTCGCGTCGTGATGAGATTTGGGGTGTTTTACTGCCACATGAGTCATTTGCAAAATAGGAGTCGGACGCCAAAAAATATGACTACAAGAAAGAAAATAATAAAACGTCATTGACTTTCATGTGTTTATTTTTAATCCATACAGCTCCCAGTTTGTACCTAACGAGCACATTACACTCTATCACGGTTTCCAGTAAAAACAACGATAAACCCACCTTAGTCTCCCGTTTTGAACCCCTATTTGCTTCTCATGTATCTGTATTGGTATGTTCCTCCGTTGAACTTTCATTGACAAGTATACTAGCCGTACCTCTAGAGACGCCATGGAGTACAGATCCGAGCTTATTAAGGGTTCACATGCCGATACATGAATCTTGTGGATATCTACAAGGAGAAATCAAACCAAGTTTGAATGGTTTTGAACCTTTCCTTCCACCAGTACTTTGAGACTCAGAATCCGTCAACCGGAGTACATGCGGAGGCACAAGAAAGTTATCGGATCTAAGAAGGGACGGCCTCTGTTAGGCATCAGTGAAGCTTGAATTAGCCAAAGGCCATCCATCTGTCCAATGATCGTATGTTTGGCATTTGTATGAGTCCTGTCTTGGAATTGATGAAATCCAGTTGACATAGGACTGGGCTCCCTCGATCTAGTGACAGGACAGCTCATATCGGTACATATGATCACTGAATTCGTTCACCGTTACTCACCAGTCCAGTTATCATCACCGTGCGAATGGTTCGTGTGAAAATGGGTGCGTTGCACCACGCAGTCGACTGTAAGTGTCTTCCATCAGTGGCTTCTTCTTACCGCAGTCACGTATCGGACTCCGGAGCCACTCCCACATCATCAGGGAATACATACAGTCGTAAGGACCGGCCTTGGGCTCCTGAGCCTGTAAGGGTACACGTTCAGAAGTTCAGAGAACTGGACAGTGAGGCTTACTGCAATTCATCAGCGAGAGAACTGAGAGTAGACGATCACTGTCCGCGACTGGATTGAGTTGAAGATTTGGAGCATTTTTTGGAAGCCATGCAAGCACATCCTTTGGCTGGAAGGTCAGGAACAGGTCCACCCGTAGCTCCTGATGGCTGGGGATGGAGGGCGGGATGCAAGTTCAAGGATATGTACTTCTATTCTCCTCAAGAGAAATATTTTCGCTCTAAACGGAAGTTAAATGAGTATCTTTCGACAATTCGCTCTTCGGGACCTTCGCCGTCTGATTTCTGTTGGAGACCAACTTTGCAGAGTACTTTCTGAACCCGTGTCCGTGTCCTTTGAGATAAAGAGTTTATATAATTGCTTCGGTGGTTGGTTGCTTTTGTATGCAAATGGATATCCGTCTCTGATACTAGATCAGTTGAGGGAGCACGTCTTTCCTGTCAAGCGCAAAAATGCTGGAACCTTCGTGACAATTGCAGTTTATGATATGTGTAACCGACTTCCTCGCATGTGCTGGCAATAATAGCTTTGCGAGGCCCTGAAACAAAAGGAGAAGAAACGGAACGTGGAACATTCACGGACGAGAGGCATGAGCCTGTAAGGTCTAATGCCTTACCAATTGTGTAGGCCACTAGCATTTCGTACATCATAGCCAAAAAATGCACAACACAAGACTGGGCTGTTGACGTTTCTCTCGTAAGATATAATCCCATAAAGATTGCTTCCGGAGCTCGGTCTAATCAGATGAGAGGAGAAATTGCTTTTTGTTCACAATTGCGATTCTGCATGGCAAGGTAGCTGTACGGAGTAAGCAATCTCCACTGATAGGTCAGTCAAATCTCCTTCATTTCTGCCGCCACAAGACGGAATCTGTAGCTTTGAGTGCTTTGAAGGTTTTCACCTGTATGATTTAGGCACATGACTTAGTTGCTGTAAAGAAAAAGGGTCTCAGATCTCAGGCTTTGCAACGGAAGTTGTCAGCAAGAGAGGCGGTCGGAAGCTCAAAAGTTCTTGCAAGCTCCAGTGGAAGGATAAAGGTAATTTCAAACATGGTGAACAACAACTACGTATCTGACGTCAGACTTCTGGCATGTCCCTTCTTGGTTGGTCCCTTCCCAGGGTTGGTTGGTCCCTTCCTCTAATTTCTCCGTAATCTGTACTCTTGAATCGATAGTACTTGCTATTTGTGCTGTGCCGGAAACATCGAAAAATTTATTCTGAGAGAGAAGATAATATAATGAAGAACAGTTGGGACTAGAGCCGTTTTACACACTACGGGACATACTCTTTCTCCAGGAAGAATTATAGTTACTCAAACTGATGAGATTTACCCTGTACTGGATACTTGTAGAACTTCTTGCGATCGTCCGTTGAAGCTTTGAGTCTTTGTGGGCTAAGATCTCAGTGATTCAGGAATTTAACTCCACGAGGGTTAAATGCAGGCTTCCAAATCGGCTTCGAAAACCAGCAAGATTTCTTTGAACAGAGTCTCACACTGTCTGAAATCTATGCTCAGCTTTTCCAAGGGAATCTCTGATCTACATCTCGATGGAAATAATAGTGAGGACTACAGTTTCTGCTTGAAAAAGGTGCGCATGTTGAATCAATTTCAGGACAAGAGCTAGATTTGAAGTATTGAAACCTATTTTTTAGTTATCAAGTTTGTATGGTTTGACGGCATGGAATTCTGCTCCTTCGTGCATTGTGCAACTTGGATAAGGGGCATCGCAAAAGGATAAATCCCTTTCCCCTCAACCCTAAAACCCCGGAAAGAAATACCGTCCATTCATCCAACATTGTCTGTCTTGAATTCCATCAAAGGCTTTCACCTCGAGTTCGAAGCTGAAGACTCTGAGGAAGGGACCTTTCATAAGACAGCAGCAATTTCCGGTCACAGAAGCAGATCTAGATGGTGTGGAAGTACGCTCTTCCAAAGAAGACAAATGTGTACAGCAGAGAGGCAACGTAGGTTCCTCTGTCCCCAACATGAAGGTTAGTAAGGTAAGTAGAAGTCTACAGCTTCTCCATGTTCACTAACCCAAAATCGTGTCTGTTCTGCTACTCAAACTGCAACTTAAAGATTTTCTTCTTTCCTTAACACCATGTTCGTTGTCTATGTGGGAAGCAGAGATTTGGCTCAGTTCTTGAGTCTGGTGTGCATGAACCAGAACCTTTGTATAGACAATTGATGTGCATGGAATCCAGGGAAATTTCGGTACATACAGCCTTACAAGACAAGACCGCCAAGTCTGAACTTATAACAGCTGTAAGTATTTGAACTCTACCTTCCTTGAGTGCATACTAAAGGATGGCGTCTTAACAACATTTTCCTTTTTTCTTTCTCCGTTATCTTCAGCTCACATTTTTCTTGTGGCATGGCGCATGTGTGACTTCTGTATCCCAGAAGAAGCAAGGTCACCCTGAGGAAGAACATCTCGAAGCTTTGGCTGCACCAGATGAGCAGGAAAAGCATATGCCAGCCAATTTGATGAAGGATGTTATGGATACAAGTCCGCAAATCGAGTCCTTCAAAACAAGAATAACACCTTCTGTTACGAAAAAAAGCAAGAAAAAAGGGGCAATGAAATCAGTTCAACTTGACGAACCAAAGAAATGTGCTGGAAGAAAGAAGAGACAGTCAAAACCAGTAAAACCAAATTACCAACTTGGATATAACGAGGAGACTCCTGCAACTGAAGCCGCAGGGAATGGAAAGAGAAGACGAGTGAATCCGACACGGAAAAAAAAATTTGAAATTGTGAAAAATGATCAGAGTAGCCAACTGAAAAGCGGTCGGCAACAGCTTATAATTCTTCCAGAGGTATTTTAGCTTGAACTTTCCTTTCCTATACTGACTTCTTACACGGACTCTTTCTGAGTTTCTAAGTCATAAACACATCAATGAACAACTTTTTCAAGTTCGTTTCCAATGATGATAATAAAGCTTTTTGTTGGATAGGGAGCTCCTGATTCGAAGAAAGAAGCTACCTCTCCGAAGACTCTTCATCAGCACTTTACACCAAAAGTTAAGCTGGACCTCAAGGACGTTCCTAAGAAAGAGGTGGTGCCTATAAGGATCATTTCCAAATCTGTACCGATTGTCGAGTTTCCACCAGAATCGAGCTCGTCCATGGAAATAGACGTATTCCAGCCAAAAGCATTAGCGTTCATGACGTTGATGAGAAAGACGAGATTAGGTATGATACTGCCAGCAAGACCTTTCTCCGACGAAGTTCGCTTGACAAAGAACGATGAAAAGTCTATAGCGCTGTTGGAAGGATCATTTGGCTCCAACAGAGACGAGGTCAAAGAGCCTGGAACAAAGAAAGCGAGTTACACCAAGCCCTCTATCGTGGAGGTCCAAGGTGGTCCTGATCAGATCTCGATTATTGATGAACTACTGGAACTTCCGACTGTCAAAAGAAGAGGTTCTCTTCATCCAGAACGAGCTGCTCGACGTCCATTTTTGGATGTACTTAGATCTGAATCGAGTCATGAATGGCTGAACGATCCGGTGACTCAGGCACGGTTCCTGGAGGAAGCGGAGAAATTGAGCGAGAAAACCGATGAAGAGGTCAAGGAAATGAGTGATGCGCTTGTACAAAGGGTATATGATCAAAAGGGTAATTTCAACTACGAAAACATGAAAAACTACTCTATTCCAGTTCTTGCTGTCTTTTCAAAAATCTTAGAGTTTTACTTAAAGATGTAAAACCTTACCAACGACCTTCACCGTCTTCACTTAATTTGTCTAATGTGTTCATATTGTCGATCGAGCCTCTAATGAACGTCAGGATTTTCGGATGATAGACAATGGATAAGAATTGTAAGAAAACACGGAGATAGCTCTCAATTCTGTATGTGCTTTGAGGGTGCCTGCAGTTGGACTTACCGAGCAACCAGTAGTGATAAGAAAGAAGAAAATAAAAGGCGGTTTGACATAAGCATAAGTAAAATCACAAAAATGGCCTTAACGTTCAAGCCCATCTTTCACAAGGAGTCATCAAGTCACTATGCGTCATTTCGCCGGAGAATCTAAAGCTTTTTGAACCTTGAACATGGCATCAAGCTCGAGATTCTTATTCAGGTTGAACTGACAAAAAATCCTGGGTCCATGTTCATGTATGTAACAGTTGAGTCATCGTCTGCAGACAGATCAAAAGCGCCATCACTTCGATTTGTATACTGTGAAATCTGTCAACTTAACGACCGTTGAAGGCTTTTTCCTTCTAGTAGCTAAAGAATGCCTCGAAGAACAAGTGTCTCGCAGTGGTTTGGTACTGGAACGGTTGTTTCCAAACGTGGCAAGCAGGGAATGGAATACTTGTAACAGTCATCAAGCCTCCACGTTGAAAAATGCTTTAAAACATCCAAAGATGACAAGAAGAGGAAGACTGAGAACCATATTGCACCTTGCTCGGTGTGGCAAGGAGGATGAAACTCCTGCTCGCTATCCGATGGAACGCAACTCCTTTTGTGGTCACCAAACCACGTCAGAATGCAATAATGTTTGCTAAATATCAAAACCGGAGATATATTATCTTATTTAAAATAAATCAGATAACTAACGTAAAGCCGCCCTAGCTCAGTTGGAAGAGCGCAAGGCTCTCAACCTTGTGGTCGGGGGTTCGAGCCCCCTGGGCGGCGCTGGTCCTGACATCAGACTCTGGGACGTAATGACCTTAGGTCTGACTAGTCGAGGAGCATTGTGTTGATGGACTTCATGCGTATGGAAAAGTTGAAACACTTATAAAAGCGAATTAATATATTTTATGCAAGCTCAAAATGACAATGATATCCTATTATATATGTGTTTCATGTATTCACTCACTTTTTCGATGATGTACTTCTTACCTAGCGGGTACCATATCAAGAGATAGATAGACTAAGCCCCTACTTGTTAAATGAAAACCTGTAGAGTATAACCCGGCCATCTCCGAGGCCAAAGTAGTAATTTGCATCACTACTTCATGTTTTCGGGTGTTCCCAGTAAGCACAAGAAGACTGCATTTTATTGTGAATAACGGTTGACTCGTGGAATCGTGACAGTGTAGTCTTCTGTATACGAGGTTCCACTTTAGAAGCTGTAATTTAAGAATTAAAAATTATTTTTTTTATTTTTTTAAGAGGCTGTAATTGCAGGTTTAAAATCTCCACACGCTCAGCGTAACGTGAAGTTTGCACTGGAATTTACAACTGCTCTAGCGCAGATACAGAGTATTGGACTCCCAGTAGTTTCATAAACTTGAAGTGCCACTCAGGAGATCATGTCGCTCGGAATTTGCGAGGATGACCTGTCAACAGTGACTAGACTGCCCCTTCCACGGTGATAGTAGCTGTACATCAGTTTGCGGGGCCGATCCTGATATTTAATCAAAGAGTGGTTTCAAATCGTGGACACATTCACCCTGTTTCTTAAATTTCTATTTCTAGCGCTAAACCTCTGTTGCTAAAAGAACAAACGGTTCGAGCGAGTAAGATAGCAAAAAGGATGGGAAGACCCCCTGAAATCATGCAGGGATGAAACGAAGCGGGTAAGATGGGGCTAGCCGCTAATAGCATCACCATGGGAAATATGTCCTAGTGGTGTAAATATTAAGAATCATTAACGCGATTTCTCTCCAATAGATTATACTAGTCAGTACTTTTTGTAGAGCAATAGATATACACTACCTAAAATAGATTTTACAATATGATAAAGAAAGTGATACCCATGTCGCCTAGTATGGTAGTCTCTCACGCAGTCTCTCACGAACGTGTCGAAGTCTATGTCCATAGCTCCATATAACTCCAAGTCTAGAGTAACAAAGAGTGACATCTCTTCATACCCCTATACATGGAGACCTTCATTATTGCCTCTCCACTCACACCCCATCTAGTATCATGGGTAATCATCCCTCGAAAATTGTGTCAAGTGTAGGATATGTAACCACAATGTCTGTAATAGTAACATGGTCTTGAACCAAGTATAGGTCTGCCCTAACCCGAGTCGACTACAATACATACCAACACTCCCTTCATACGAGATATTCACGCCTTCGTGCCATAGCAAACAACACATCCCTTATGACATCATGGGTAGTTATCATGTGTCCTCCAAATGGACAACGAGTCATATGGACCCTAGTGCATCTAAGGTAGTACCACAGTCACAACTGAGTAATGAAGATGCATAAGGATGGATCAAGCCAAGTCGGAACCTCATCCTTGTAGAGAATATAGTTGATGCGAGACTAAAAACCTGATGCATGGTCAAGTCAAGATCCACGAGCTTGCACCCTTGCATGAGCAAGAGCGTATACAAGCTCTAGTAGTAGGAGGAATGATTCGATCCATTAAGAGAGAGTGTAGAGTGTAGTGAAAATATTGGTCCATGAGGGTAGAATATAGACCTCTAGTTCAATTGGTGGGCAAAGAAGAAAAAGACGGAATCTCTTATTGTGACTCTCGGGACGAAGCAAATCTCGGCTGTTGTCATATCATGTCCCTCTCATTAGCCTACCAGCAATCACAAGCAGGGAGGATGTCATATTGACTCTCAAACCTACAAGATGAAGCTCGGTAATCAAACAATCAAAAGCTTGTCTAATCTAATTTACATGACCCACAATGTGTGTATCATTCGCTAAGGAGGGGATCACACAACTTGGCACGGCCAAAGCAATAGACAAAAGAGTTCTATAATGAGTCATGGTAAATAGAGATCCTCCCGAAGTATCTCTATGTCAAGTATCTAACGGACTGTAGAATAATGACTTCCTCTTGTGAAAAGACATGATGATAGAAGAGAGAAGAAGGTGAACCGTAGAAGGTTTGTACAAATTAACTTGTATCTCTTCTCCGAGGATGTGTGGGGCATGGGATTTGCAACTTACCTTTAGTGTCCTAATTTGAACTTCACGTTGCAAAATCTTACAAAATTATGTTCCATATGATTTCATTCATGATAAAATGAAAACAATCACTCTTATGATTTTGATATGAGTTTTAACTCATTAATTTTATTTCTTGATTTTTTATGTGTATTAATGAAAAAATAAATTTACAATTCATTTACATTGGTTATCATGACTAAAAAAAATAATTTCATATATTATAAATTATAATAATTTTTATTATTATTTAATTTTCTAGAATATTATTAAATTATAAATAATATATATTAAAATTGAATTATAATCTTATTTGAACATATTAACAAAATAACATCAAAACAGAGAAAAATAAACAATTACATAGGAAAAAATACACTTTAAATATATATATTACAAATTAAAAAAATTTGCATATTTTTATAATATTTTTGAAATGATGAAACAATTAAAATTAACATTATTATCTAATCAAAACTAAGTTTTATATTCAAATATTTAATTAAAACTTGAAAATGTCTTTTGTAATAAATTTTGAAACTATTAAAATTGGAATATTTAATAAATGAAAATTTAAATGTAAAATGACAATATCAACCCCAAATCAGGAAAATAACTATGTAAAATCTTTAGTCAAATGAATATCAAATTCTAAAGTCAATTAATTACAAGATTACAAATAGAAATTGAATTAACGTTTTGAAATTTGTAAATGTGAATTAATCAACATGTAAATATGTTGTGAAATAATACATAATTCAATTATATATTACTCAAAAATTAGTAGAAAATAAAAAAAAATATTAATGAAAAATAAAGAAAGCAGAGTGAGAATATCAAGTGACTCATAGCCACATGGAAAAAAAAGTAAGAATGAAATTGATGTTTTCTTGAGAGTTCCAAAAAATAATTACTCTTGAAAGCATACAAAATGTCCCCAAAGAGAATTATATAGAGAAATAGAATAATAGTGATTTTATTATTGTAAAGAGGTAAAATATCAGATGTGTGAAATACAAAAAATTAATCTTAGTGGCATCATTATCATTAGATTAATTTATTTATCATCCTTATTTATCTCTATTATGAAAAGGTTGTTTTATGTTTCAAATTTCACAGTCATCTCCCATATCATTTACATGTGCAGACAGTTCCATACACTTGAGAGGATATTGTGGTGTAGAGTTATTAATTCCCCGCATCATGAAAATATACATGTGCACATGATTCCACATTGTCTGTATTATGCTACAATAGGAAGTATATTTCGGCATGGAGGAAGAGATGTAGATAAAGTCGCATGATCGGTTCGATTTGCTTGGAGCAAGTACATAGATTTTAATGTATGATTTATTACATTTAAAAAGTAAAGTTATGATCGAGTAAATGTAAATATCTAAAATATTAGTTAACTAAACTTTTTAATTAATGTTAAACATAATGAGAATAATAATTTAAAATCAGGTAGAGTTAATCATATATGTCTATGTGATATTTCATAATCATGTTATAAATTTAAATTTTTTTGAATTTTTTTAACGCTAGATAATAGTTTTGTTTTTATTTGAAATTTACTTTCAATTATTACATTGATCTTGATCAAGAATGAGTTTACATGATGTGGATGTTGTATATATCATTGATATGAATCTTAACCATGATATCAAAGTTGAGAATTGTGAGAATACATACAAACAAGAAAGTTTGATCAAATTTCAACGAGTTGAAAATTTTCAAAAATGAACTTAGCATTATTGCAATCTCAACATTTAAAAGAATCAATCACAATGTATGGGTCAAAACGACAATTTTGTATAATTTGTTCTTAGGGGATTGTACAAAAGATTCCATATGGGCATAATTTTTTTCCACTCTCTGCATGATATATTTAATGATATTTTGACTATAACAACAATATTTGTAGGTAAGTGGACAAAAATCACTAAACTACCTAATTAATATGTTGAAGTTCAAGCATCTTTGACAATTTGAATACATTTCCCAAATCCTCATGAACATTGTGAAACATGCTTCATTAAAATCAATGGATGCAATTGTGGTGTGAAAGTGGTAAAGTACGTTCTAACTATATCACACATCATGTATTTAACTACATATTGTTGCCTATCAATCTACATATCATGTCAATATATATATACACTTTGGAGTAAATTGTAAGTACATGTCATCTTCAAATGGCGCAAATCTTCATGAGCATTGTGAATCAAGTTGATTTATTTTGAATTAGGTGATATCAATTGTACCTTATTATTCTCCCATATCCACAAAACATGTGATCATTGTTACTGAAACCTCTTAAATCTATGACCGTATCTATCAGGTTCCTTGACAAGCATTGTGCTTAACATCATGCTCGTGAAATAATCTATCACAACACTATCATCACAAACATTCTTACTCTCTTTGCATCACTACTAAACTTAAGATCGATAATCTCTCTCTAGTGCTTCTAGCACATCAAAAGCATTATATGCCATCTAGACACTACCTTCTCATCCTCCTCGCCATGTCATCTAACTCAAGTAAAATCTTCCTTGTTGATGCATGGATTGCGGTTTAACCCATTTGCATATTGAACCAGTTTTATCAACCACTGTGAGCTCATATAACTAGAGTATCAAAGCCCATCTAGCAAACTTCTTGATAACCTTGTGAGAGTCCATCATTAATTCGACGATTGATGATACATACATCCATCAATCAGTATTGGGAGTGAAAGGATTGCCAAAAATACAAGTTTAAATGTGATAATGCCCAAATTGCAACTAAATACTCTCCCTCATATGATCCATACTTAGCAAAGGCTAATTTAATGGTCCTACTAGTAGCAAAGGCTACCACAAAATCATGTTTTTCATCATTTATCTATGTGAGTAAGAACATCTCCTAGCCCTAATTTGCTCCAATTGATATGAAGGTGAAAAGGCCCCCGTCTAACCCATCTCCAAGTAGTAGAAAATCTGTATGGAACTCGTGAAATGCTCTTTCTTAATCCTCACACCACACCCATTTCTTGTTTGACTTGGTAAACATAGTCAAAGACTTTGTTGTAGCACTAAAACTCTTCACATACTATATGTAGTAATTAGCCAAGCTCATGCATACAAAAACTTTGCTCACATCTATAGGTTGAGTGATGCACATAATAATCTCCATCTTCACTTCTTGTACTTTCAAACCACCTAGATATATATAATGATTCAAATACTCAATCTTGTCTTAGGAAAGCTTACATTTTTCTAGTAACAACTACAAACCATGCTCTAATAGCCGTTCAAACATCTCATATACGTGAATTTCATACTCCTTCATGAATTCAGTAAACACAATGATGTCATCAATGTAACATCTCACAATCAAAGCCTGTTAGGAGTTAACTCAGGTCTTGAGTAACTCTGGTTAGTTTGATTATATTTAGTTAAACTAGGGCTAGGGTTGGTACTTCTATATAAGAGGGCTGACAGAAGCTATCTGTGACACAATTAGGGTATTCAGTAAAGTGACTATATGTGTTCCATGGACGTAGCCTCAGTGAGGTGAACCACGTATTTCATGTGTCCTCTCTTGATTGCATGTTTTTTCTTCGTGTATTCTGATTCGGATCAACAATTGGTTTGCCAAACTAACATTTGCATTTGATATGCAAACATTAGGAGTTGGATCTGTCCAGATTCACATGTTTGATGGAGTCAAACATACATTGACTCACATCAGGTTTATACGTGAAATGAGAAAGAACCTTATCTCTCTTGGAATGTTAGATTCAAAAGGCATTGAGTGGAGTTCTAAACAAGGAGTACTTGAGGTGAGAGTAGGTGATAAGATTATCTTAAGAGGACACAAACATAGAAATCTGTTTGTGCTAGAGGGCAATACCAGTTGTGAAGTCAATCTTACCAGATCTTGGCCTAAGATGGCTCATGTTTGGCATTCTAGAATGGGATACATGAGTAACATGTACTTGATCTTCCTTCGAGACATAACATGTACTTGATCTTCCTTCGAGACAGGGGCTTGTTACCTGGTTTAGGTAAAGTTGATATGGAATTTTGTGAGCATTGTGTTATGGGCAAGCAACATAGAAAAGCCTTTGGTGATGGAACTCATAGTTCCAAAGAGTTACTTGAGTATGTACATAATGATGTGTGGGGACCCTCTCCTAAAGCCTCACATTCTGGGAAATGGTACTATGTATCTTTTATTGACGCTTACTCAAGATTTGTGTGGGTCCATTTTCTCAGACAAAAGTATGAAGTCTTCACAACTTTCAAAAGTTGGAGAACACAAGTTGAGACTCATAGTGGTCACAAGATGAGATATTTACGTTTATATAATGGCGGGGAGTATACTTTAGAGGAGTTTAGAAGTTACTGCAAAGAGGAGGGGATCACTCGTCATCTCATCATGGTTTATACTCCGCAACAAAATGCTATTTCTGAGAGGCTCAATCGAACAGTATTGGAGAAGGTGCATAGTATGTTGAGCCAATCTGATTTACCATATGAATTCTGGAATGAAGCTGTAAGTATCGCAATGTATTTGGTAAATCTGTCTCCTTCAAATGCAATCAATTTCTTGACAACGTTTGAATTGAGGCACAAACGGAGGGCTGATTATAGTCGTTTGAGAATTTTTGGTTGTACGGCTTATCCTCTCATACATAAGGAGAATATGACCAAGTTGGATCCTACATCCAAGAAATGTCGTTTTCTTGGATATGCAAGTGGTGTGAAAGGTTATAGGCTATGGGATCCTATAGCTTGTAAGATGATTGTCAGTAGAGATGTTTCTTTCGATGAGCCCAAATCATTGAAAGAGGGGGAGATATCTCAGGCTCCCTCAGACGACAAGGGCAAATCTCCACTCACAGATGTTGTTGAGGGGGAGATTGATCATTATGGTTTTAATGATGCGCCACAAGGAGAAGCTACAGAACAGATGGAGCAAATTCATGAACAAGACATTGTTGAGCCTCAAGACACAACACGAAACGATGGAGATCAACTAGGACCATCTACTAGGAGATCATCAAATCGGATTAATAGAGCTCCCAAAAAGGTATGGAACATGGTTTGATTCATCTATTCTTGAGTATCATGATATTGAATATGAGAATGATGATGGCAATGCGTTGATCTTGGAAGAAGGAGAACCTTGTTCATATAGAGAAGTTCAAGCCTCTATCAATAAGCTTGAGTGGGATATTGCTATGGAGCGTGAGATGCAATCACTTGTTGAGAACAAGACTTGGGAGCTTGTGGAGCTTCCAAAGGGTCAACCTTTGCTTGATAGCAAGTGGGTCTACAAGTTGAAGGATAATCCATCGGATGAAGAGAAGAGGATCTTCAAAGCTAGGTTGGTGGCTAAGGGCTTCACACAAGAGAAAGGTGTGGACTACAACGAAGTCTTCTCACATGTAGCAAAGTATGCTACAATTCGTATGGTATGTGCACTTGTTGCAAAATTTTGTCTAGTTATGGATCAGATGGATGTTGTCACGACTTTTCTATATGGATCTTTGGAGGAAGAAATCTATATGAGACAACCTACTGGCTATGAGAAGAAAGGTCAGGAGAAGTTAGTTTGTAGATTGCTCAAATCTCTATATGGATTGAAGCAAGCTCCTATGCAATGGAATGCAAGGTTTGATGAGTTCATGAAAGCACAAGGATTTTCACGGAGTGTGTTTGATCCATGTGTTTACATGAAGAAGTTGAATAATGAGATCTTTAGCCTCATTATTCTAATACTCTATGTGGATGACATGTTCATTTTGGCAAAGGAATAATCCGACGTTGATATATGCAAGAGGCAACTGAAATCCGCATTCAAGACGGAGGATTTGGGTAAGTCCAAGAGGATTTTAGGTATGGATGTTCACATGGATTTGAAGAAGAGGAAGCTATGGTTAAATCAGGGCAAGTACATTCAGCGTGTGCTTGACAGGTTTAACATGGCAGACCCTAAAGGAGTGTGGACTCCTTTAGTGACACATTTTAAGCTCTCAGCAGCTCAATATCCAATTGATGCAACTAAGAGAGGAAAGATGTCGTCAGTTCCCTATGACAAGGCAGTGGGCAGCCTCATATATTTGATGGTGTGCACTAGATCTGATATTGCTCTAGCTATGGGCAAGGTGAGCAAGTACATGTCAAATCCGGGGAAAGGTGCATTGGGAAACTGTGAAGTGGATTCTCAAGTACCTCAAGAGTACTAAGGATTTTGGTCTTTTATTTGATGGTTTATTGGACAATGCCAAATCCTTGTTGGGTTATGTTGATGCTAACTATGGACAAGATCTAAACAAGAGGAAGTCTACAACTGGGTATGTGTTTACACTTGGAAGTGGATGCGTTAGTTGAAGATCTACCTTGCGAGGAAGTGCATAGCTCGACCAACTACGGAAGTTTAATATGTAGCAAACATTGGAAGCAGCAAAGGAGGCTATTTGGTTGAATTGACTTATTACTGAGATGGGATTGAAATAGGATGTTGTAAATCTCCATTGTGATAGTAAGAGTGTCTTACATCTTGCAGCAAATCAAATGATGGATAGCAAGATGAAGCACATCGATCTCAGATATCACTTTATTAGAGATGATGTTTCTGATAGGAAGATTGAGCTTGTCAAGATTGACGGTAAACTCAATCCAGCTGATTCTTTGACCAAAGTTATTCCTTTAGAGAGTTTTCAGGAGGCATTGTGCTACTATGCAGGTTTTGCACAAGGAGCACTAGTAGAATTACTCTAGCAATGGTTTGATTCTTGTTTATGCTTTACTCCTTCCTAGTCAGGCTACGTCTTAGTTCTAGTTAATCCTTGTTTACAGGAGGGTCTATGCTTCAAGTTTTCTTCTAGGACTTCCCGCGGAGTATGTATATGGTGACAAGAGGTAGAGACCCCAAGACATGAGTCAAGGGGGAGATTGTTAGGAGTTAACTCAGGTCTTGAGTAACTGCAGTTAGTTTGACTATATTTAGTTAGACTAGGGCTAGGGCTGCTACTATATAAGAGGGCGGGCAAAAGCTCTCTGTGACACAATTAGGGCATTCAGTCATGTGACTCTGTGTGTTCTGTGAACGTTACCTCAGTGAGGTGAACCACATATTTCCTGTGTCGTCTCTTGATTACATGTTTTTTCTTTGTGTATTCCTGATTCGGACCAACAAAGTCTAAACCGTCCATGTCCATTTGTGTCAGAACTCTACATGAGCATTCGATTCAAAATGTATAAATAACTTATTACAAAGATAATTTTCTCCAAACAAATTAGTTGCTTAAAGCATTATGTTTTGCTTATCTACCAATCTAATAGGGAGATGATGATATCTAGCTTTGACATTGAATAAATTGAAAATCTTTGTATGTCCAATGATATCAAAAATCTCCTATGATGTAAAAATTACATACATGTTAGACTTGATATGTCTATTGATTGGCGTGTAGTTTCCACACATTTGTATATTAATCCAATTACCATGGATGTTTTTCTTGGATATCATGGCAATAGCAGAAGCATTCTCTTGATGTCTAAATAACAATATGATCATCTACAAATATGAGCATAAATCATTAATTTAATCCAAATACTTGGGCCCTCTAAGCTATCAAATTCTGCCATCTCAAATAAATAACACCCCCTTTCTTGCTTTCTTTTAGATCTAGTGGGCTTAACATCCATGTTTGGTTCCCAATTCTCACAAGTGGCTATCTCAGGAGAAGAAAATGGTATTAGTGATGGTTATTATCACCTTGCGGAGTAGCATAATTGTGCTAGAAAGAAAAAACTAAAACGTTTCTTTCCTCTTGAGAGATCTTTGTTATGTCCTAAGATCTAGAATATCATCTACGACCAAAGATGCATTTCATACCACCCTAGAGTATGAAGCACTTAATGTCTCATGTCACATCAAGTTGTCCTTTACAAGTGAACGAGTTTACATTTGTTGCATCCAACATCATTGCTCGATCTGATGCATACTAACAACTATCCTAAATCTAACATCACCTAAAAAGGGCATATTTTGCAATATGCAAGCTAGAAAATGTGTATGATGATCATGCAAATACTAAATAATAATGATCATCTCCCCCAAAATATACCAGATTAGTAGATTAATGATATTATGAACCACCATCAATCTCAACTATAGAATGACCTTGACAATATCAATCAACTATAACAAGATAAATCTCACTAACATGGTTTAAATTTTGCCTCCCAACAATAAAATGTCATATACCAGCCATGCTAACCAGTGTATATAAAAACACACGGCAAACACGGATAACATATGAAGATATGTCATCATGAGTTGTGCAATATGTCGCAAAGAGGTTCTCTTGGTAGCCTCATCCTTTTCAACATACAAGTAGTGTGTCACTCTAATACTTGCATATAACACAACAATCAATCAATAGTGATGCCGTGAAATAAATTCAAAACCAAATATCTTCCTTTGATTTTTCCAAACCATCGGTGTAATATACAATAACATTATAATACTACTTTCATTTTCATTTTCATGTAGAGAATGAATCATTCAATGATGAAAAGATTGTCTTACAAGCCTCTTTATCATGCTAAGTAATTGATTGCTTCAAATCTCAAACATGAGTAAATTCTACTGGAGCAATAATGTCAATCATCCTTGTTTGCTCTTCCTTCTTAACAATATCAATAAAAGTGAGATTGTACTCCAACAAATCAACAAAATCATAAATTATAATAAATGTTACCAATATAATAACTCCTAGGGTTTGTTGAGGAGTAATGGTGGTGAAGAATTGTAAGACTAGGGTATATCTATAGAATTTAATGTGATATTATTTATAATTAAATTTAAATATTAAGTTTAGCATAGTCATGACTATGTTTAGCTAGTTATAATTAAGTTAGAGAAATAAATTGGCTAGTTTTTTATATCATAGAATGGAAGATGAGAACAATTATTTGGTTGTTTTGTGAGAATCAAGTGTCATATTTCATGACATGGTTATCTTGATTTTCCTTGACTTGATTAGCATGTGATTGGTTTGGCTTGACAAGGACCCTTGAATCTTGTTGGGAGATTGATCCAAGTTAGTTGGCCTTTTAAAAGTTCCAAATGTATCAATGACATGTTGCCATGTAACATCCTTATTAGAGTTTGTCATTTCTATCTTGATTAAAATTTATAAGAGAAAATTACATGATAATTATTTTTTAAAACTATTGTAAAATTCTAAATTGAAGTAATAAAAGAGTTAAAAATCACCTCACAAGATTATTTTGGAATAACATTAAACATCAATCAAACATCTTGATATTTTAAATGACTTTTTAGTTAGATTTCTCTAAAAAAGAGAGTTGTCACAAGAGTGTGGTATAGAGTTTTGATACAAAAAATTGAATATTTTTTTTATGAATGTAATAAATTTCATGCAACAAATAAAAACATAGAAAATCTTATCTCATGATTACTCTAAAAATGATAACAAAGACTTGCATCTAGAGGATTTTTGTTGCACAAAACACTGGTGTTCACAAGAAAACTAGATTTTGAATGGCAACCTGATGCAACAATTAGTTGTGTTATCCTTTGAGACATATATATTTGTTTTAGTTTATGTGGTTAGGCGTACGTCTCGTATAAATTTTTAGCAATAAGATTAGTGTTATTGATAAGATGAATCTTAACAATGAGATGAAATATCCACATTGATGATTATTTCTTGATGGATGGTTTAGGAGATTATGTATTTGTGTTACTTCATGTTAAGAGATTTATATATATAAGCTAGGTAACGATTAATATAGAATTGAGTTGAAAATATTTACGAAAAATTTATGAATGATGAAGGAGAGATATTTTTGTATTTTAGATCTTCTTTTGGATAGTCCATTTCACATCAAGATTTATTGTATTTTACAAGATCACTTCAAAGTGTAGATGGGTTAGAAATTTTTGATAACAATGATGGTTTTTTAGACCCTATAGTTCTTTTGGTGGTGGCGTAAGCTATGGGGTAGGATTTTATTTAGTTCATCATATCTTGATTGACTTCAAGATAGATTTGAACTTCCATGGTTGACTTTCATATAACACATGACTTTAGATTTGTTACTCCTATAGACTTAAGATTAATCATCAAAAGTTTGTTGTGAGTACGTTTGGAGAGTATAACTATAATCAAGTTTTAACTTCTCTTATCTCTTTTCTTCTGCATATTATTGTAAATATATTCATGATTCTTGTAAACCTTGCAAATTGATTTTTGGTCACCGGACCCATGTTATATGAGAAGATTAGACAATAGTCAATCATAATGTACATTTTGAACCATGATACTTACATAATTGTGTGTGTAAAAGACAATTTTATCCCAACAAATGATCTTTCATTGGAAGAGAGATGAATTTATGAATGAACATATTGATTGTCATAACGTTGTCGTGTTGTGACGCGGCTACTATGAGAAGATGATGACATGTGTCATCCTCAGAGCTGTTGTCATGACGGCGATACTTTAGGTTAGGATAACCGACGGCGCACTGTAAGGTTGTTAAGAGTCCACCGTTTGATCAATTTTGTAGGGTCAAGATGTTAAAAAAGGCTCCAAGAGATATTATCTTGGACCTTATCATATATAAAGCGCAATCAAGATGGAAAGGGTATGGGAGAGAGCTAGACACATCACTTTGCTGACTAATGAGCTTATCTGATCAAAGTGGAGCGAAAGTAGGACATGGATAGAGGACAACATGATCCTCCAAATGTACCGATGCCCAATCCATTTGTGATCAACATCCGGTGTCTTCATGAAATCTCATGAGGCATGATGTAAGCAATCTTGATTAGTTATAGTTAGTTTGGCCAAATCTTAGATTGATCACTAGATCACTAAACAATAAAATAGTGATGTGCATGTTGCAAAAAATGAAAGATAAACTTTGCCTTGTATGGATATATGACAAGACGACTACCATGCATTGATGGATTGGATATGGATTAGGTATCTTTTAAAAATTAATTAGGATAAGAAAATGAAGCATACAACCTACACATGTTAGTCATATGGCACATATTGGATTTCGGGCTCTCCTAGTCCTATAGTATATAAAACAAATAGAGGCCTTGAGAATGCATCTCATCTTGAAAGCCATTATGAAGTCATTACTGTTAGTGTAAAAATAATACCATCATAATTTTTTTTATGAGTGTGGATCATTCCATTTGGAAGAGGATTCTTGGTTGATACTATAATTTTAAAAGCTTATAGTGGCCATTGAGCTGCAAGTAATGAAATGAGATGATTGTACATGCATGTTATGGAAGAAGTAGATAAAATAATACCAAGATTTCCATTTCTTAATCCTTTTCATGTCAAACTATTATATATTGAGAGAATAAGGTTGATTCAATATTTAGTTTATCATTTTGGTGGTAATTTCATGGACCAAGTGATGAGGTCTCGAGATACAATTATCTTTTCTATAGTTACCTATGATGTTACTTAGAATCTCACAATGTACATTTTAGTTTAGAAATGGATCATATTAAATAATATTATCATGCACTCATCAAGTCTACAACTCAACTTTTCATGTCGCACTAAAGAGAAACAAAAATAGTCAAACTTGATCATAAATCCAACCTCACTATCGAGAATACACATAAGCACTAACACTTACACAACAAAATACCAACATAAACAAACATGGTGCACAAATATGAAACCAAGATGGAGGTATATCCATCACATGAAACATAAATAACAAAAATCCTAAAGCTCAAAAACATCCATCAAAGGGGTCAAACCAACCCATTCCAACCATGACTAACATAGTCTTAGGAGTTGCTTGGATTTTCCAAATCATCTCATGTTGAATCATATTCTTCAACCCTCTTTTGAATAAATTGAGTAGTTCAGCTCCACTCATATTTGTATCAAAATTCAAAGATCTCAAAATTTCTCAATGTACTCCTCCACACTTCCCTTCTGCTCAAGTTTCCACAACCTCATCCGTGCAGTGATTATAGTAAAAACTGCTTGAAAATTTTCAAGAAGTCTTTGTTTTATTGCATTCTATGTAACTTCTTGGTTGGACTCGTTGAGCTCCATCATCCATCCTTAAACCAAGTAAAAGCTTTCTCCAACAACAAAGTACAAACAAAAAGACATGTAATATGATCATTGATGTTGAACAAAACAAGATGGTACTCCATTCTCTCGATCCAACCTTGCAAAATTCCCATGATCCACCTTACTGGATTGGGCCTCAAGAGCTTGAGCTTTCACTGTTCCTTCATTCTCCACCATTGATGGTGATGTTTCTAACTCCATCTTGGTCTCTCATTTTCCAATCCTCTTGCTTTCACTAATATCAATTCTTGAGCTAGCTCTTAAACTTGAGTTTGGCTTTGCTCAAATTTATTTTCTCAAATCTCTCACTTCTTAAATAATTTTTCTCAAAATGTTTTCCATGATTTGTCTCTGTCCACTCTCTTTGATTACAAGATTAAAATGAAATCTCTCCAATTTCTCAAGATTGACAACAAAAAAGTAATGAGTGATGCTTTCAACTCTTATGATGATGACAAATTTTATGTTGCCCTTGTGTTAGCATCTTGTGGTACCTTGAGTATTTTCTGCTGTATTTTCTTTATTCCAGTTTGAAACATGTTGTTGATATATTTATGGAGGTGATACATTGATATCATAATGGAGTTCTTTAGAGATTTCAGAAGAAAAACAACTAAGATTAAAAAATGAATGCATAATTTTACAGAGTACGATACTAATCTTGGCTAATGAGGTTCACAAAAGATTATGATTTGGTGTTGGAGAGTGATGAAGTTGAGCTTGATGATATCTTGGAGTGTGTTTCCATGCCATTTTTGTAGGACATGAACGATATCTATTGAGCCATCAAGAGTCATAAACAATAATTTCATACAATGGGTATCATTGAGTTGGATGATTTTATTCATGAGTTTGACTCATGGTGCAATTTACATAAGATGCTCAACTCTTTCTTCTTTAGTCTGTTCATGACTTGGAAGAGACTATCCTAGCATTTGGAGGGTTTGTTGATGGATAATTATCATGAGTTCTAGCATGAACATTATGAGAAGTTGAGTTTGGAAGACAACATTGGTCTCCAAACTACATTTTTATTACTTCCAATCACCCTCATCTCTTCCATAGATCATCTAGCAATCATGGATGAGGTGTTTAGTGCCTCAAACATTTTAAAAGATTAAGGAAGTCGGACTTGTCGGTCAACCTCCCCTCTTTGTAGATCCATCTCTATTGACATTCCTTTAGACTCAATAGTCTGTGTTGCATTACCAATGATAGCAACTGCACATGGTTGTGTCCTTGCATTTATGAACTTTACAACATCTCCATCAAAGAAAATAGACGCACAAGCCCTTTAATCTAATCTTTGCTACGATATAGCCATACATGTTATCTTCTTCTCTTACTGCTCTTGTTGAGATGCCATGTTTACCTCATGACTAGCCTCATGAATACCACTTGACTAGATAAGTCTTCTACCACCATCCCTGCCACCTTGAGCTCCTCAAAATCTTCCATGAACCATCATGATGAGTCTCGTTGATCATAATTTTGGATGCCAATCAAAACATTGATCAATCATGTGATCATATTTATGAAAATGTTCATATGATTTAGATGCAACACTATACACTCTTTGACTTTGAAGGACATCTTTCTTGTGATATGGCGTAGCACATGTTCAACACACCATCCCAACAAATGATTGTTGATGTGGAAATTATGGCAATGGTCTCGATCCAACACCTTCATTACTCCGTTCGGATGGTTGAGACTATTCTACATGTCTATCATTACCACTCCATGTTTGTGCTATAGACAAATTACATTGAAGGAGTTAATGAAGATGATGATTTTAACAAAACTCAACCATCATCATTCTCCCCTCCTCCATGTAGAGCTCAATACGTTCAGCAAGACAAAACATAATGGCCAACATAGTTGATGTCTCTCATGTAGTAAGGTGAAATCTTTCACTCTACGTCTCAACTTACTATCCAATATCACATAGCAATATTGAATAGCTTGTACCTATGTTATTCCATGGGTAACACTAATCAATAGACACATTCGAGTTTACTCCTCTTGAAGACTCTCTCTAGTCTTCCACTAGAAATTGTGCAATCCTCTTAGCTTGTATGTCATCATCCCTTGTAATCCCTCCTCAACTTGACAAAGAACTCCATAGTAGGGTTTAAAGTTGGAACTTCTGATTTTTTTCCAATTCAAGCAGCTCTAATTATATTATTTGTAACATGTTAAGAAGATGAATTCACCCCATCAAAAACTGTATTTTTAAATAGTTAATCATCAATTTTTTAAAATTTTATACAACATATGATTTTCAAATGATGTCAGAAATGTCAAAATATTTATGAAATATATGATTAATATTTTTAAATATCTTATTCATGAAAAAAAAGAAAAGATTTCAATTAAAATATCTTAGTTATCCCTTTGTTACATTTTTCAAACTTCATCCTTTTTATTTACTTGTTCTTCATGTATATTTTCTTTTTTCGTAAATTCATTCTTTTTTTTAATTGAATGTGACTGTTGGATTTTTGTTTTTAATGTCCATATGTCAAACAATACATAGACCCTCAACCCATTTTTATTAAAAATTGACAACTCAGATCTGATTTTTTTCAGAACTTTGAGTTTCTTGAATTTTTTTCATGCAGCCCATTTCAATGTTATGCTTATCTTTGAAACCTGAAACTTTCATTTGTTTTGAAACTTTAAATTTTCTAATATGATTTAAACATTTTATAATATTATGATATTTTTCTGATATTTTTTTCATCACATCTTGCACAAGCTAAAATATTCCAAAATTTTTGATTTTTTTGAGGCTTGTCAAAGCTCCACCAAGCTCACTAAGCTTTCTTAAGATGGATGCATGTAAGACATTATTATTATAAGCATTCTCCACATCCATATGCAATACAATCTAATCTAGATAGAAATCTATGAGTGCTCTAATGTTCAACAATATTGCCTCACAATCTTTTGATGTGGCGATTCCAAACTTATGTGAAAAAATTTGTTGTTGGAAGTGGGAACGGTGCCAAAGTACAACGCTATAACTAACAAGGTGCAATAAGATCTCCCCAAAAGAAATCAATCAAATACCCCCTTGTTCTTCTCCATCGCAAGAACCCGACCAGAATATGATTAATTAACAAAGGAATCTAGACTCTTGCAACTCATGCAATCACCTAGAACAACTCTGTGAAACCACTAGAGTGATCATCTATCTAAAATCAATCTCTAAAATACTCATAAATCATCCTTGACAAGATCCATATGATAAATGTGGGATTGTGCATAAAGAATAGGCAAAAAATAATCTATCAAATTATAAAAGTTCCTTTCGCTCATACTCTAATACCTCTAATAGTAATTACTCATCCATGGATGGATGCAAAAGACGTAAAGAGTAAATATTCTCTTCAATATAACTAGCTATATACAAATGATGTAGGGCTCATGCGGCTCTACTATACTATCTAGCATGCTCTAAGATACTGCACCGTTATAATTGAGTAGAATCTGAATATTTTTTATAGTTGAACCATACTTCTAACCTCTGTAACTTGTATGGACTCCTCTTGCAATGTAGTCCAATGCTCTCCTTCAGGATCTTTGAAATCTAGCTGCCATATCCCTATGTCCAACCCCCCCCCCATAGTAGACATCATCGTGGAAGTAAGAGAAGAAAAACCATACTAACTCATCACGATGGAGCCTATGGAATAAGAACCTAGTCTTGGAAAGCCCCAAAAGAGAAACTAACTCTCTTTTTTAGATTTTCATAATTTTTCAACTAGATTACAATAAAACCAAGTCATGAAAAGAAAAAGGTATGAAATTGAAAAAGACCAAACTCATAGTTCAGATTTGATAAAAATCACTGGAACCTAAAACCAACAAAGTCACTAATAGAACACGCAATAAACTCAATGTATGAATTATATTTCTCAACTTCGTGTCATCATCCGATAGAACAAGGATGGACATTAGTATTGGCTTGAACAAAATTTGTGGTATTATAGGTTCTAAACGGAAACTGGAAGTTCAGTATTTGGCTGGAACATTTACTGAAAATAGCGGAATGTTTAGGAATGCATATGTCGTGGCATGGGGATGGTAACACTGTGTCGGAGCAAAACATTGAGCTTCTTCAAATATCCCGCGGCGGAGCGGGGTGTTTGTCTGTGACTGTTCCATCTTGTCGTACCAGCGTAGGGTACGATTTTTTGTACACGACTTGTCAGATCTATGCATCGTGTAGAATACTGATCGTATGTGAACAGTTGGCTCAAAGAGCTCTACGTTGCTGGAATTCCAGTTCTGTACTACAAAAGCAGACCGAATCCATCACTAAGATACACACAAACTCACTCTCACTATCTATTCTACCTCGGGCTAGTGTTCATCTTGCAGACTGCAGGATTGAACTAAGTGTACACATCTCATTTGGAGAAAGATCATACTGTCTGATGAATTTCTCAGTCGCCTTTGCAATGACACTGATGCTCGCCTCGGTGAGCATGGCCCAGGCCAGCGTTCTCTTCTCCACTCTGGAGAGAACTCTGGTGGTGGAGGCCAAGATCGAGGAGCATGATATCTCCACAGGGGAAGCGCTAGCTGGTGTTGACCATTTGTTCATCAGCTGGCACCTGAACAAGTCGTTCCCCGTTCCAGTGGGTGATAAGTACGTGAATGTGAAGCTGAGATTGTGCTATGCTCCAGTGAGCCAAATCGATCGAGGCTGGAGGAAGACCAAGGATGATCTGCACAAGGACAAGACTTGCACCAAGGGGATCGCCCAGCAGAAGTACATCTTTTCTGGCAACAGCACCACTTGGAGAATCACCAAAGACGTTCCTGGTGCAGTGTACTTTGTTCGTGCATATGCTGTGGATGCTGAAGGTACTCAGCTGGCCTTCGGACAAACCACGGACAAGGCGAAGACTACCAACTTGATCACCATTTTGCCCATTTCTGGAAGGACCGGCAACATTGACATTGCTGCTGCCATCTTTTCCGTTTTCTCCGTAGGGTCTCTTGTAGGATTCTTGGGTTTAGAGTCCATAAGAACAAAGAACTCGAAATGAGACCAAAACATAGCTCCCAGATGGATCAATACCAGTAGTTTGAATTTACATTAGAAGTAATTTACATAAGCATGTTTTATATGATGTTTTGGAGGCTGAAATTCGATATGACAACAGATGAGTTTACTGCAAGGAACGCCCTCCCCAGTGGTGTAATTTGATGCAGAGGTAATAAGTAGTCTACAGGTCGCATCCGACTTGTCGTTGGCTTCTATTTCCTTCAACTTATTTCCAATGTGGGAAATTGGAAATTTTATCAAAGGTTAATAAATGTACTCTTTTTCGCGTGATTCTACGTTCTTCGATCTCACTATGAATATGAACATACTCCAGAGCAAAAGCGACGGGAGCTTTTTTCATCATGCTTCACCGGTTTGGAGACATATATATAGGTAAGGGAGTGAGAAAAGATGATGCACAAACTGTGTTCCATTAACAGGTTTACCATCGACAGAATTAAGATGAGGCATATGGTAAGAAGGTTTGCAGACTAAACCTGATTGTAGGAGACAAATGTAGATCCCAATATAAAACCCACATTCCTCGGTTGCAGGTTTCGCGTGTGCAAGTTTTTGTGCTTTTAAAGTGAATTCTTCGATAAGCATATTGACCAAGACTGACCGTTGTTGATTTCCAGATCAAGACAAGAATTTCCTTGCAGCTCTCGCAAAGACAATGATTATCACCCGGATCCTGGCAACTTAACTGAAACGTTCAACCCAGGCCACGATTTGGGGCACCTCTACGACTCAGGCTACTCAGACTTATTCCAACATGCTCGAAAGGATCTTACGGTCAATTATCATTCTTCACCCTCCATTATTATATAAGATAATATATCAACTTGGGGGACATGCGACAAATAGAATACTGAGGAAAAACGGCTTCACGTAGGTCCGCTCGCTCTTGAACAGTCCACTGAAAATTTAGTTCGATGTGTAATGTACAGAGTGGAATCCAATCCACAAAAAGTGTTCAGAACAGAGCAAATCTTCAGCTACGATATGATCTACAATTGAGACTACTGCTGATTCGCACGATAGGCCTAAGCTTTACAGTTCGACAAGTTGTTGAATTAAACTACTCGCACATGGCATGGAACATGCACGGATGTACCTTGGCCTCCGTGTAAATGAACCCGAGTCCTCCAAGAAACAGAAAGGAAACTCGCATTCCAGAGCGTAGAAGTGGTGCACCTACCACAGGTAGAGACCATGAAAGCAACGAACATGGCGGCGGCAGAGCATATTCTATCCTCCGAATCCGTACAGAGTTCTTCCCTGTCTCTTCAAGGCGTACACCACATCCATAGCAGTGACAGTCTTTCGCCTCGCGTGCTCGGTGTAAGTCACGGCATCTCGGATCACGTTCTCCAGAAAGATCTTCAAAACTCCGCGAGTCTCTTCATAAATCAGCCCGCTGATACGCTTCACTCCTCCTCTTCTAGCCAGACGCCTGATGGCGGGCTTCGTAATCCCCTGAATGTTATCTCTGAACACCTTCCTGTGTCGCTTGGCGCCTCCTTTGCCCAGACCTTTACCTCCCTTCCCGCGTCCAGACATGTCTACGAACTTCAAGTTTTCGCGAGCTTTGAGCGGAAATTCGCTGGGCGATATGGCAAGAGCTTCCCGCGGGCAGAGTGCACCGAGTTCGAAATACGAATGTGGGAGCTGCTGAGCCGCGGACTCCCTCTTTACTTGACCGATTTTCGAGTGTCCGACACCAGGGTTTGTCGTCAACCAATGGGCTTCTCTTCAGACATGAGTTCATTGTGCGTGATACAATTGTCATGCCCGTGAGGATAGGTGCGACGAGATTAACAGATCTGAACCGTCAAACCCAACGATCTTCTCCGATTGGAACATGGACCTCAAGACCTCGGTTGGATCGATGACATGGCGTGCATTGTCAGAGTCTAAGTTTGAGGGTCAAGTATTGTATGTATGCGTGCATTTCCAGTATTTTAGCGCGTGGAAGATGGTTTAAGGGCTAGTCATTCAAAGGGGCGGAACACAGAGTGCAGCAAAATTACTACATCCATTCAGTTTCATTGACGCTATTTCATACACGATTGGAAATTTCGTCACCATGTTATAAAATGTTCATATTTTTTTCACTTCAATAATCATTAATTGTTTGTTGAATAAGAGATTAAACACTTAAAAAAAGTTAATTTTAAAATTCTCTCGTAGGGTATGTAGTAATCATTACTAGTCCGATTTGTAGTGACAAGTATGATGTTTCTATATGATATGTTGTTACTCGTTCATTTTCACTAAACATATATTTTAATTTATTAAAATAATTAATTTTTATGCTCATTTATCCTACATGAATTTGAAATAGACTAATAAATAACAGCGAAAATAATATATTTTTAAAAAATATTTATCTCATGTAATCAAGTCAACAAACCACGTCATAGATTTGAAATCCATATGCTTATATTCTTCAAATTAAATTCAATAGAAGTGAAACATGTACAAAAAGAATAAGCTGCCAAAGATTTTCATTTGTACCGTTTGGATAGATGAAAAAGAACCACAAAAAATCAAAAAACTATATTGTAATTGCATATTTCAACCTTATGTTAGAAAGAAAGAATATTTCATTTTCATCTACAATCTTTTTCCGTGATAAGACTCCGCCATGAATGTGCCACAAAAATATATATTTCAATAAAACATTGAAATTTCCTAAAATTAATTTTCAATAGTTTTTGACATAATTTCATATTTCAAACTTTATTCATCCTTTTGCAACGTCCTATTATGATACACTACTCCAATGGTAAGTATTTGAAAATGGTATTTCTATCATGTGTGAGCAAAATGTTGCACATTGATATCATGTATGAGTGAGATCATTTGAAAAGTAAATTCTTGTGGATATGGTAGAGAACCTCTCTTTTTTTCATAAAAAAGTTTTTAAGAAGTCATAACAACAAATATGATAGATTGATATGATGTTCAAAACAAACTATCATCCAAGAAATTTTTTTAAACAATCAAATGAGTTGAAAACCAAAAAAGTGAAAGAACCTAGAACTATAGCATGACAACAGCAGACACAGTAAAATAACAAAAGAGATGGGAAGACCCCATCAAGTCTTACAAGGATGGAACCAAACCCGTAACATGGGTCTAGTCCCCAATAACATCACAACTATAGTCCAACTTCTAACATGTTGATTAAGATGTTGATCTAAACTAATAACGATGATGCATTTCCTTTTAGACTGATATATAAATGTACAATTTCATTCTCTACATTAAATTACACATTGGACTAACTTGCACCATTGTATTCTGTATTCTACATCTGTTCTACAATGAAGTGGAGGATAAAATAGATGATTATTAGTGCATTTGGAACAATTATTGGAAGGCCAAAAACGTTCGAAAACAACTCAGAGCATTTATGTGATGATGCAAAAGACCACACAACAAGGAGTATGGCAACTAGAGAGGAGAGATAAACTAAGACAGTCTCAAGTGCACTCGGAATGCCCAAGATGGCTTCACCTTCTGATTTCTATAAAAACATAAGTTTTAACTTATGCACTTCAAACGGGTGATTTGGAGCTGGAATTATGAACGTACTTATTCTCTCATCGAGAATGAGTACCATCGATAGTTTCAAGTATATATTATCATTTCATTAAAAGGGGAAAATGGTTTAAGCACTATTTCTTTCTTTCTTTTTGTACTTTCATATTTACAAGTTTGGTTATGAGCATTCTATGTGGCAGCTCACTTCGACATTCAAGGTCAGAACGTAGCTTAGAATACGATCACCTGGAAAATAGCCATGGTTTTTTGCTTAGAGGTTTATTTTTTTCCTACTGAACAGTCGTGCGTGTTTGATAAGTATAATAGTACTTCAGCACAGTTTTGTAGATTTCCGGTGTATCGGAAGTGGTACTCGGTAGAAAGTGTATCGTTAGATGAAAAAGACGCACTTGGTTTGTGACTGTTGATTGCGTGCATTATCCCCAAAGTTTTGTAATCGCTCTTTGACGATGGCTGCGTGAAATACGCTATTGAGTTTCTCTTCTAAACGTAAGGGTATGTAAATGTATCTTCTCGTACATTTGAGTGTTGCGTGTGATACCACTTTTCTACAGGCTAGTCAGACAGACTCAGCTTTTTCTGGTACCTCATCTTTGATGAAGGCAGATACATATTATTATCCAATAAGAGTAATGTTTCTGGTCATAATGTCCAAACAACGATCGATCAGTGTCCAGTGGATCAAGATGTCACCAAGAAAATGGACTAGCAGACGGCAGGATTCATCTCTACACAGATTAGTTCAAGTGTAGAAGGCAATTGTAACCTCCATGTGCGTCGGTATTACACCTGCGGCAAGCAGAGGATTTGTTTGCAACACGAAAATGAGGATTGGACCTGGTTATATTTATATCAAATGTTTTTCTGAGAATGAAGGTCCCACCCGCAATAACCAACTCCCACCTGTTGGGACTACAATGGCACCTGTATCGTTTCATCGTACCAGGAATCAAGCGCAGGGATACTACCATGTCTTAGACTCGCTAGACATACAACAATTATAAAACAGCGCCAGTGAACCAAACATAACGGCTACCTTGGAGCCCGATAGCATACTTCTCACCACATGTGTTCTCAGCAATGGCTTGCAATTCGCTGAGTGGAATCACGCTTAAATGGAATAAATAAAAAGGTTCAACACTGATGTTCATCAGAGAAGGTCCAATAAAGTCTTCAGGCCAAACAATGCTCGTCTGTGTATTTGACTACCGGAGAGAAAATTTGAATTCAAAGTAACCTTTACAGAGGGATATCAACCCCAGCGACATTCTTAAAGTGAAGAAAATGTTGTGGCAATCTTGGCCACTGATAATTACCCAGGACGACTGTCAGGTGTAAGAGCAGCGTTATCTATACAATTCAACGAGAGCGGTTGAATCTATAAGCTGACATCTAGAGGTCTGAGTGTTGTAACCTGAATCATCTCCGCATCGGCCGACATCGGCAACTGGATCGACAATGATCAACACTCGGCTTCCAAGTCAAAGGGAGAAATTATCCGCTATAGAAGAACCCATGACTGTCAAGCTCTGAGACGCCAAGAGAACATATCTTCTAACCTCCGAACCCGTACAGAGTTCTTCCCTGTCTCTTCAAGGCGTACACCACATCCATAGCAGTGACAGTCTTTCGCCTTGCGTGCTCGGTGTAAGTCACGGCATCTCTAATAACGTTCTCCAGAAAGATCTTCAGAACTCCCCGAGTCTCCTCGTAGATCAGCCCACTGATACGCTTCACTCCTCCTCTCCTGGCCAAACGCCTGATGGCGGGCTTCGTAATCCCCTGAATGTTATCTCTGAACACCTTCCTGTGACGCTTGGCACCTCCCTTGCCCAAACCTTTACCACCCTTGCCACGTCCAGACATGGCTGCGAACTTGACGCTTTAGAAAGCTTAGAGCTGGACAGAGGATAGTCGATGTCTGTCCAAGAAATGTGTGCAATAAAACTCAAATGCCGAGTGTAGAAGCTGTACAGTGGTGGATTCAATCTATACTATTCTCATGCTCGACTGTCTGAGTATGTCTTCGACACCGGAATCAGTCGTCGACGTGTCGACTGGGTATGTGCCAGTGGCTTGACGGCTGGATTTGCTTCAGACAGCTCGGGGCGATCTAAGACGTACAATGTAATTGATCCGCTGCGAACGGAGACCAACATTCGAGTTGAGTACTGGTTCGGATCAATGACATGGCATGCACAGTCACACAATTTGAATTCCAGAATAAAGTGCGCCTTCTATTTGAATTCTCAATTGCGCGCGACTTTCACGTGGTAGACTTATACCAAGAAACGTCGGAAACACCAGCACCGACTAAATTCATAAGGACGATCTCCCAATTTAGCATTAATATTCTTACCAACCGAACTAAACTGCGAACAACATTCAGACTATTTACACCATGAAATAAAAATGGGCATGCCTTCCTGCACGTCCATTTTGATTGGAATTTTCTCGGGCTAAAATACTCATTCATGTGTTTTCTGATTTTTTCAATTACATCTGAGATAAATATGTCAGTATTTGAACTGATGTGGATGACAGCATAAACATTATATAAATTGTAAGTTTCTAATGAGTCACATAATAAATAACATGTCAGATTCCGTATTACCTTCTCCGCCCCCTACAAATTTGTATAACAAAAACTAATCAGGAGAGTACACTTTATTACAACAACAAAAAATATCAGAATTTCATGATTGAAATCATTTAATACATTTTGCTTTAGTATTTTTTAAGTGTACTTGATCCAACTTTATTGTTAATATTTTTATTATAGTAAGAATACTCTTATTTGTAAAATGGAAAAGAAAATTTCAACCCATCACTATTACTTTCAACCTTAACATACATGTCATACCACCAAGTTACTAAAGTTTATTTTCAAAAGGATCAAAATATCTTAAATATTACTCACACACCTTAGAATGATGTGAACAATTGCATCAATAATTATAAAAATAGTAATTAAAATAATAAAATACTAAATTAAATTAAACAAACATAACAATATTTTCATACATATCATATAGAATAAAATCTAATTTATGAATGTACTTCTTAAAATTTGAATTTTTGACTATTAAAAATACTGAAAATACTAATAATTTAGATCAAAAATATATTTTTGATAATTCATATAATCATGATTTACATAAAATTCTATACTATTTTAAAAATTGAAAAAAATTTCAACTTCAAATTATATTTTTTATAATTTGAAATTTTTTATTTTTATTACTATAGTTTTATATGACTAGCTTTACTATGTATACATGCCATACAATATAATATATAGCTAGTGATGTACTCTTTTAGTCTTGGCCAAAATTAAACTTTCTTGATGCATTCAATTGTCTTTTTCACTTTACATGGTCAGTAAAAGATCAATCATATGACTATACTTACACTTTTGTATGAAAAGCAATATATGATGGGTACCAAATCTTTACCTTATTGAAATTCAGTCCTTGTTTTGCCTGTGCCTTATCTTGTTGAAGGGCTTATGCAATCTATTTATCCTCCTTGGTAGCTCAGCTTAGAAACTCACATCATTCCGAGTGAATTTTCACCTCCGTGATGTAATTAATGCAAGAAATCTATGTCAATACACTAGTAAACTATTTCTTCACTTACACTATCTTCATATTGAAATGTTGTACTCATTCCGTCCAATAAATATTTTTTTGAGAGATCATACTGAACCTTGAAATAAAATAAAGGCTAGTAATACGTCTCAACCATAAACTCTTTATCCCCGAAATAATGCATCCAACATTTAAACTAACACAATGGCTAACTCCTCTCTTTCAGTGGTATGATAATTTTGCTCTACCGGCAAAAGCTCAAGTAAGAAGAAGGCAACTATGTGTCATCAATCCTCTCATTCATGTTATAATCCTCCTCCAATTGTCACACCTTATGCATCCGTATGAAATTTTGTCGATCTATCTCGATCGACAAATAAGTGCAAGTAATAACGCATCCTTCAAAGCTTGAAATGAGATTTCATGAGCTAAACCCTATTGTCATTTATACCCTTGGCTTAAGAGATTTGTTAAAACTTGAGCATTATGAGATAAATCTTCCACACATCTTTTATAGAAGTCATTTAAACCCAATAAACTATGTAGTTGAGTTTGATACCTCATAACACTCTAATTTTGAATGACTTCCACTTTATCACTCATGACTTGGATGTACTATGCGCTATCTCTATACAATAAATAATTTACTTCACTTTTTTTCAACTCATATTTTGATATCTTAAAAATACAACTTATTTTATCTCTATACTTAGAAAAATTCTCCTATATGTTTAGGATAATATTATTAGTACTTGCTAAATATCAAGATATCATCTTCAAACACAATCAATAATTTATCTAGATACTTCCACAAAAAATCATTCATAAGTTACATGAAAGCTGCACAAGCATTAGTTAAATTATATGATATACTAGATACTCAAACTAGTAAAAAATGTAAAATTTGGTTAAACTAACTATAGCTATTCAAAATTGTTTATAATAATTTTACGACCATAATGGATAATTATCCAACTTCTTTTCAAAATACTTAAAATTAATATTTCCATGATAAAAAAATTTGAAATGATTAATACAAAAATCTTTTAGATTTATATATGCAATAAATAAATAAATAAATAATATATTTTAAATCATTAAATTTATAATATAAGTTCAAATAATCATTCAAATAATAAATATATTTCAATTCTGAAATTGTTAATAAATATGTATTATGATTTAAAAATATAAAATATAAATTTGTTCTTAATGTCATGTACATATCATTAAAAATATAAAATTTATAAAAAAAATTCATATATTTTAATTTATACTTTTAATCAAAAAAAATATTGACTTTTTGTTTAAATGAAAAATATTATATTTATAATATAATAAATACATCACACAAATACTATAAAATAAGAAAAAAAAAATCAATAATGCAATAAAATTATAAGTAGTATCTTATATTCAAAGATGTAAATTATTAGCTGAATTCCAATTTGTATATCAGCAAATTGATATGCAACTATAAATTTTGTCACAATGAACATTATATTCAATCTTAGATAATATGAAAGTAAATTGTGATTTGTATTCAAGGTATATAAAGTTTTTGCTTGGTGATATTGAGATGTGTATGATGGATAAAATATGTGCTATTGATAATTTATATAATAGTATTAAATTAATTTATAAATAACATAATTATATAAATTATGATAGAGTTACTATATGTTGATAGGATCTAGCATTAAGAGAAAAGATTAAGAAACCTTCTACATAACATTTTGTGTAACTTTTTTAATATCATACATATGCTTGAATCAAATAAAAAATATTTAAACTTTGAAAATTGAATAAAAAAATAAAATTTAAAATATAATCAATATGAATAAAAAAATTTCATTATTCATTTAAAATATTCAAGCATAATCATTGAATTTCCTCTTCATATCAAATTCAATTTTAAATTAAAACTACTGGATATATAATAAAATAAACAAAAAAATATAAAATAAATATTTTTTTAAATCCATATTGAATAATTTTTTTTATTTAAAAATTTTTGTATTCATGCAAAGATTTAAAATTGTGAATATTGATATTTGAATTTTTTCTCAAAGAAAAAATAATCATGAAAATTAAAAATAATATTTAAACAATTATATCTAAATTATTCATAAATATAAAATATCTTAAAATTAAAATTTATGAAACTTATCTTCAAAATATCTTACAATGCAACAGTTATCAATTTATACAAAGATGAAATTGAATTATTAATGATTATGCAAACAAATTTCATTTTGATATGATGTATCAAATAAATATATTTTTATTTATATATATTTTCAACATGAAAAAAAATTAATTCATGAAATTTTTTCATGAAAAAAGAATAGTTTAAATACTTTTTTACAATTCAAATAATGAAAATATTTCAATAACATATGAAATAAATATTTCATTAATATCATTTGAATTTTAAAAAATATATTTCATACAAATAAAAAATTCAAAATATATTTGGTAAATATGAAATAAAAGTTCATAAAGTACATTATTTTTTAGAAATCAAGATTAAAATAACATACTAAAAAATATAACGTAGAAGGGAAAAATTTGAAGATCAATTCAAGAAAAGTTAACAACAACATTTGTGCATATAATAAGTAATATTGAAACGATTTTAAGTATGTTCTAGAAAAAGAATATGAAAACAATAGAGATAATTAGACACATTATCAAATTATACGTTTTAAATTTCATAATGACCAAAATATAAATATGTGATTGAAACTGACATAAAATGATCAGAATATTATGAAGTAACTTGAATAAATATTGCTGAAAGAAACACAATATTTTCAAATATTTCTTAACAATATCGAATCAACACTAATAAATTAACCATATGATCAATCCCCACATGTTCAATAAACTATATACATCATCTTTAATTATGACAATATACTATATAATAAATTTTCTTAATTGCATATGTCAAATGTTTTGAAATCTTGTCTTTTCCTAAAAATATACATATGTATTTTTTTTTCTAGATTGATATGATAAAGATATATTTAAAATGAGCACATAATTAAAATAAATATAAAAAAAACACACAAAATTAAAAATCAGATAAAGAAATATGTTTAAAACAAATAAATATAAATTTTTTTTTATTAAAATCGAAGTAATAAATGAGAGAAGTATAATAAATAAAATAACATTCTTATCATAAAAGATCAATATAATTTTTGGTGCAGAAATCGTATGCTTAAAATTTTTACTTCGAGAAAAATAATTAAAATAAAGCACCATTTAAATTATCATGTTTACAATTTTAAAGGTTATATTCAAATAAATAAAATTTCAATTGAAATTTTATTTAGATGATACAACAAAGAAATTAAAAAAATATAAATATATAATTTCCAATTTATATTTATTTCTTTATGAATTATAAAAATTAATTTGTTTTACAATTCATCAAATTAATAAAAATCATATATAAAATAAGAAAATTTTTAAGGTTTTATTATTTTTAATAATATATCAACGCAAAATTTTAATTAAATATATTTAGTTTCGTAAATTTATTATTTTTATTATGTAATAAATTTTATAATAATTATTTGCTATTGAAATAATATAAATATGATTTAAGATTATATATCATATTAGTCCTGATTTTTTTGCAAATTCATCAATTAAATTTAATAAATTGTAATGTTTGTTTATCTATTTGTTTCAATTCTATACATACAATTGTTTTAAATCTCTCTTTTATATATATTAATATATTTATTATGTTATGAATTATTTTTAAAATTTCAAATATTTATTTCTTCAAATTTAAATAAATTTTATTTCAATATTTAAAATAGTTTATTTCAATTTATTTAAATTATATATTTTTTAAATAAAATAATATAATATAATATGCATCCAGAAAATCATTTCTTTAGTTTTTATTTTTTATCAACATTTTTTTATGTAAATCATAATTTTCATAATTTTTTATTTTTTTTATTTCATAAGTATATAAATTAATTTATATATAGATTTTAATTTTAATTTTTTATTCAATTTAATTTTATATTTTTTTTGTTTCATTCCTTTCAGACTGAAAATTGTTATGCACATAGGCATCTCATAACAATATAAATTATTGACACATCAAGTATCACAATTCATAGAGTGTTATACATCAACACAATTATATTCAATGAACATTTTCTACTCTCAAAATATCTACAAGGATATAAATAAGTTCTTTATGCTCCTTGACCTAAACAATAACCAAACAAAGAGTACATGACTAAAACATGAAAGATAAAAATAAAATCAATAAAATTAACCATCAATTTTTCCAACAATATTTATTTTAATAATTTAGTCCTAAAAGTGAGAATGAAATAAATAATGAGTTTGTAAATTATGAAGTCATGATTACTAATTAAGAAGAACCAAAGAATAACAAGTTCAATCTTTATATAAAATTTTCAAAGTTTCTTGGATTTTTTTGGAAAAAATTGTTTGGAATTGTACCTTTTTGAGGCATACACATAATTGATTATTTTATTTTGTTTCTTTCTTATCTAATTAAATGAATATTTAGTAAATATAATCACCAAAGTAAACAATCTATAAGACAATAATCATAAAGATATGATTAGTAATAGAAAGTTCAATATGATTAACATAGTGAACATTGTTTCCAATAGAAGTCTGAATTAAAACACCAATTACAACAACATGTTTTACACATAAGATAGGAACATCACAACTATAAAGTACATAAATAAAAGTTAAAATCATACGTACATGATTTTTGTTTGTAGAATCAATCAATGTTGCACTGTTAATAAATGTAATCAACACCATTCTAAATCATTGTATGGAATCATTTAACTATCAAAAGTTAGTGATTGTTCATCAAAACTATTATATTATGAATTATTATAAGTCCAATGTCATTGATGTCCATTAGTTTTGATAATAGTAGCTTGATCTTCTATCTAGTCAAGTGAATAAAAAATTCAAACAATGATATTCTAATAAACATCAAAATAATAATTGAAAAAATATGTAGAGCAAAAATTCACCTCATAACAAGATTACTCAAATGGTATTAGAACTGTATGAACGCATCAATTTGATATAATTCAATAACTTGACTTATTCTTGATTATTTTTCAACTTCACATGGTAGGATTGGCATAGTTTGCTAGTTGTTGGATGGGAATGAAGATGATTGCGTAGTGCATAATCTAAAGTAAGATGATGCAATACACATTTAGCCCTTTTTTGGGCTAAATAATATGAAGTAAACTTCTTTGCTTGTTGAACCCCTTTGGTTTTATAATTTATGTGAATGTCTTCTCTCCTCTAGCCTTGTTAAGGTGAATAAATCTTCATACCCATATGCATGGAGTGCATAGGAAGCGTATGCAACACTAAACGCAATGACTCAAGAAAGACTTTCAAGATGAGATGATCCTATCAAGACTTCTCTTTGCTTTATGAACTGTAAGACTATGAAGTCTGAAGTCCAAACTATGTCACATGGCTAACATGCGTAGGTTGCATGTCTTGTTCTTTTATCCTAACCAATTCCTAAAAGATAACTAGCACTCAAGCCTACAAGATGAAGCTTGATAGTCAAGTAATCAAAGGTCTGATTAATGTGATCTACAAGTCCCAGAATGTGTGTATCATTCATCAAAGAGTGGAACACACAACTTGGCATGGCCAAAGTACTAGACAAAAAAAACTCCATAATGAACCATGGCAAATAAGGATGCTTCCAAAGGATATCCATGTTGAGTGCTAGTGACATATTGTAGAACAATGATTCTCTCCTCAGAAAAACCATGTTGATAAAAGAGATAAGATGTGAATCGTAGAGAGACCGTACAAAAGAAATGAGGCTAGATATAGATCCACTAGCCACTAGATGGATGCACAAGAGATACCATTGAATACATTCTCAACGTCCACATGCAAAATAATCCAATAAGGATGGATATATAGAAGTGTTATAATGCTCAACAATATTGCCTCACATTATGCTTGTGTGGGATCTCCAAACATGTGTGGACAAAGATGATGTTGAAAGTGTGAAAGATGCTACATGACCATGGTACGGCTGACATAACGTAATAAGACCTCCCCAATAACAATTGGTGTGATGCGCCACGTATCCTTCTCCATCGCGAGAAAAAGACTAGTACCTAATACCTAAGTTATTGATAACAAAATCTCCCCTTTCGCAATTGATGCAGTCACTTGGAACAACTCCATAAAACCACTAGAGATATCATATGCTTGAAAATAATCTAAAAGATGCTCGTATACCATCCTTGACAAGCCCTATAAGATTAAGTATGGACTTTGCATAGAGAATGGACAAATAGTGATTTATCAAGACATAATGACTCTTTTGGATGATACTCTAAAACCTCTAATGGTATCTCCTTGCCCATGGATGGATATAAAAGTCGTAAAAAAAAAATCGTCTCTTCAATAGGACTTGACATAAACAAATGATGAAGGGCCACTGTGGCCCTATTATAATCCCCAACTTGCCCCAATATCATACATCGTCCCAATCATGCCAAATCATAAGTATCATGTGGATGAACCCAACTCATAACTTGTTTGGGCCAAAAAACTCATGTTGCAATGTAGCCCAATCCTTAACTAGGAATATACAAAATCTAATTGCCACCTCTCTATGTCTAGCACACCCCCCTTTGCATAGGAAGCTAACCACTCCCAATATCCTAACATATACCGTGAATAATCAACTATAGAATCAATGTAGTTTGCTTGTTTTTTGAAGTGATAAATGTCAATTTCGATGTGATCATCCTCTTCACCTACACATCCCAAGTGGTTCAGTCATAATGCTTGTGCATCTTCCCACGTAGCTCTTTACACTTTGCGAGGTAAAGATACGATGACACATCAGATAGGGTGTATCACAAACCATTTTTGGCGGTCCCATTATGGGAAGTGAAGCTATAATTAGAACAAAGAAAACGATAAGTCACCAAGCACTCCATCATGTATCTCCTCACACCTACACCCCACCTCACAAGGAAAAATGCTAACTATGAAAATCCTAAAATCTAAAAACACTCATAACTTTTTATTTCAATCTTCATAATTTTCCAACTAGATCCCAATAATCTAATGCAAGAAAATAAAGAGATTGTAACAAAAAAGTTCCAATCCATATGTCCAATTTGAGTAAAATCACTCAAAAATAAAAAAAACAAAAACACTAATCTCTCTCTATATCATTCTTCATAGTCTTCAATTTAGGTACCAATGGAATCCAAATTGAAAGACAAAGAAAAATGTCTATTCACTCTCCATATTTGGCAAAACACAAGCACATAATATGCAAGGAAGTATCCTTCCCTACTCTCCTCTCTTCCTCTCCCCATAGTCTCTCTTGGTCTCTCACCCAACCAATTGCCCTTGAGATGCAAGGTTACATTTCAAAATGAAATTGGAGGAACAAAATTGTATATTTATATATCACTCTAAAGGTATGCATCATCTTTATTAGTTCAGATCAACATCTTAATCAACATGTTAGAAGTTGGACAATAATGTTATAGATGTGAAGTTAATGGGGACTTATCCCATGTTACTGGTTTGGTTCCATCTTTGTATGTCTTGAAGTCATCTTCCCATCCCTTTTGTTATTTTAGTGTGTCTGTTGTTTCATACTATAGTTATATGTTATTTCAATTTTTTTGTTGAACTCATTTGATTGTTTAAAAAAAAATCTTCAATGATAGTTTATTTTGAACATCATATCAATCAATCATATTTGTTGTGATCACTTTTTAAACATTTTTTTATGAAAAAAAGAGATGTCCTCTAGCATATCCACAAGAATTTACTTTTTAAATGATCTCACTCATACATGATATTAATATGCAATATTTCACTCAAACATTATATGAATATCATTTTCAAATACTTACTTTTGAAGTTATTTATCATAATAGGAAGTAAGAAAAGGATGAATAAAGTTTGAAGTATGAATTTATGTCAAAAATTATAAAAAATAAATTTAAGGAAATGAAAATAAAATTTAAGTATTTTTGTGAAATATTGGATGATTAGATGTGATTTACTATTTTTTTAAAGTACAATCATACTCAAATACATATGTGTTCATTGTTTAAATTATTAAATTACACTATAGAGTTTGATTCAACATGCTTCAAAAATCAAAATATTTGTATGTATAAAGTTTTTTATTTTTAAATTCAAAATCCAATTTCAATTTTTTATTGAAACATATGTTTTTGTTGCACATCCTTTATAAATTTGGAGTGCTTACCATGAATGTGCTAATCCAAGTGGTCAATAAAATCTCATAGAGAATATTCATTCATATATAGGCTATAAAAGTATTCTCAATATCCCTTGCATGATATTGTCTTCAAAGCAAGAAATTTCAAGTGATATTATCTAACACATATTGGGATTGGTAATAATTTTTGTGCCATTTCATTCGTATGAGCTTTCGTTATCAAAGACTTCATCTCTCAATGCTTGAAGCTTATTAAAAGACATGTCATCAATGGTTGATTGTGCGTCCCATGCCTCGTTGAAAATGATACCTTACTATATTCATTTTGAGCTGATTGACTTGAAGATGTACTTGAACTTCACAGATAAAGTTTTATTTAATATATGGGTTTAAATTTACTACAACTATAGATATAAGATTTATCATCTAAATTTTATTGTGAGTAGGTTTGGAAAAAATTACTATAAACAAGGTTATGAATCTTTTGTTGTGCTTATTATTGTAAATTATTTTATGGTTACTGTGTTTACTTATGCTTCATTCAATTTCCTTTTGCAAATTGTTATTAGTCATTAGACTCATGTTATACAAAGAGATTAGACAATATTCAATAATAGTTAATCTTTTGAGTCATGATTCCATATTATTTACATGATTGTGTGAGTAAAGATAATTTTTCCTCAACCTTTGATCTCTCATTGGAGAAGAGATATATCAATGAATGAACATATAGCTTGTATTCATATTTTAAGGATTGTGTTGTGAGGAATGTATACATCTCATAAAAAATGCACCCTTTTTAGACAAAGTCAATATAGATTTAATCCAAAATCTTCAATATAGTTTAAAGATGAAATTAATTTCCATTTTAAGGCAAGAATTATTTATTTATGTTGAGTGATGAATGGGTTGCATCTATTGTGATTTTACCTTCATAAAAAAATGACAATTTTTGAATTTGTTAAAACTTCAAAAAGTTGAATGTGGCTACAAAGAATTATCATCACCCTTTGTCATTCACTTATGTTATCTTTGATCATGTCGTTAGAAATGAATGCTTAAGCTTTTTGGATGGATTTTTGGTCTACAATAAGATTTCTATTTGGGATGAAGTTAAGAGCTTAACTTTATTTGCATAACTTGAGTAATATATGCTTATTATCAACTATATTTTGATTGTGTAATTTTCCAGCCACTTTTCAAAGAATCATGATTAATATTTTTGAAAATTATCTTGATTAGTTTCTTGAGATTTTCATAAATGATTTTTGTATGTGTGGGTAAAAGGTAGATCATTAGCTCATTTGGAGCAAACTTCCAATAAGATTAGGAAAAGTCAGATGGTACTAACCCGAAAGAAATATTATTTCATGATAGATGGATCTCAACAGACATTCATATAGGAGATTCAACACACATTGTAAACTTTTGTATGTGTATAACTAGAAAGCTATGTTTTGGATTTTAATTGTCAAAAAATTTGGAGAGAAATATTACAAAGAGGTGAAAGCACCAACTATTGCTTTTGTGTTGTCAATCTTGAGAAATAAAAGAGTGTTCAATTTAACCATATACTTGTAGAGTGTAGAATGAATCATGGGTGACACTTTGAGAGAAATGATTCATGAATTGAGAGATTTGAGAAACTCATTTAATCAAAGCTACATTTAAGTATGGTCTAGAGATCAATAAAAGTCAAAAATGGAATATCTAATCCAATGAATAGGTGACATACTTTATGAAGCTACTTCGTAAACTTTGAAAAATCTTACAAATACCAAGATACTTATAGAGACTTTTACATCTTCTTGCAACAAGGTCGTTGTGTCTTCAATAAAGGGAGGTTTGTGCACACAACTATTTTGTCACTTAGTGATCTAGTGACCAATGAAAGATTTGGTTAAACTAACTAAACCTAACCAAGATTGGAAAAAATTCAAAAATGAAAGATAAATTTTGGCTTGATAAGATGACTAACATATATAAGTGGATTGGATAGCATGCTAGATGTATTGCAAGACTAGGTTAGAATAAGATAATGAAGCATGGAACCTACACATGTTGGCCATGTGATATAAATTAAAATTTTTCCTATCTTAATCGTATAGTATATAAAACAAGGAGATGTCTTCAGAAGACGTCTCATTTTGAAAGTCATTTCAAAGTCATTGACTTAAGTGTTATATGAGCTAATTATGCCTTACACAAAATAGTGAAAACAAATTTACTTTCAGGCTATTGATAGCCAATGATATATAGTGACACTCATAAGTTTATTCAATAATATGTTGCATGTAAGAGGATTGATCACCCCAGACAAATCACAAGATGATTTTTGAAGCCTATCTTGCCTTTAACACCTTTTTAGAAGTTGGATTTCATGAGACATATTTAGCCAACAACTAAGGAAATGAGGAAGAGGTATATTTAGGTTGTTACAACTTATGATACCTCTTTTTCATTTGGTTAAAAATTGTGAATCTATTGCCTGAGCTAATTATTTGGTCCCCATAACACCCGTATTTTAAAGCCCATGGATCGTCATCTTCCTACAATTTATGTTACCAAGATGATGGAGCCATCAACTTTAAGGAAGTATGATGTGAAGAAAATGATTGAATTCTTAAATCAAGTGATTTATAGAGATGGATGTTCATGGCATTTGGTTAGTCAGAGGGGCCTTCATTTATTCAATCTTCTTATTGAAGAGTTTATAACTAAGTTCAATAAATAATGGAATATCCACTTCCTATAAAACGAATATGATTAGATTCACATAGAAGTGCAATGAATTGTTATGTTCAATATAGAATAAAGGGAGTTAAATCATTTATTTATGATAGGGATACAAAAAATTTCCCTACATTGTGGGACTTTAAAATTGTGGAGAAGATAACAACTTACCATATGTCATCTTTCTTGATTTATGAAATGTATTCTACTACGTATGTGAAAATTTGATGTACATTCTTATAAAATTTGGCTGTAAGGTAGATTGTTGGATGAAGAAAGTCATTTGCATCAAGTATGAAGTTGATAAAGTAGAAAAAATCTAAAGAGGATCTAAAGGAGTTGATGAAAGGGAATTCAAGTTTAATTATGTAATAGTTGTTACATGAAATTTTCCTATTAATAAATGTGATGGATGGAACCATATGTGATGGACGAAGTCTTTTAGAATCATTTTTACAACTACTATATTTAAAAGTTGATTTGTTAGCTACCCATGTAAATAGATGGAGAGTGAAGAATGGCCATAACTATGAATGTTCACATGAGCATTCATAGTGATGGTCATAGTTTTGATTTTTAGATAGATTTGTTGGTTTTAATATTTCATTTAACTATTATTCATAGTAAGTAAGATGAAGGTAAGAGTGAAGCATCAAATATATGTTTAAATAATCAAAGGTAAGAGACAACTCTCAAGAATAAAAAAAATGACTGCTAAAATATTTGGACCTAGAAGTGAGTGAAAGAAAAAGATATTTTCCTTGATTGAAGATGAGATTAGTATTTACGATCAAAAATGACAAAATTGATCAAAGTACATGAGCAATTGAAGATGTATCAAAAGAGCGTGGTTGAGCTATCAAAGAGATGAAGAAGAAATTATAAAAAAAGCTAGAGCTCAAGAGTATCAAGATGTTCAAACCAAAAATTAATTGTCATGATCATTTTGATAATAAGTGTTATTGCACAAATGGAAGTTTGAGGACATATTGAGGTTGAAAAACTTAGATTAAGGGTTTTTGTTATGTCTATCAAATTATGTTTCTTCATGACTCTATTAAGAAGATTGAAGTTGGAAGATCTATCACAAAGTAAAAATGGAGGACAATTAAAACTATGAAACATAGAAACATGCGAGAATGCATTGCATCAAGATTATTTCACAGAGAAAGATGACATTCATAAGGATATCTTAGCTTTATTTATTTTTATTTTCATTTTTTTAAAAAGGTTTGACTCATGAAAAAAAAAGTAACAAATGGATACAAGATTGCTTTAATAAAAGATTATTTTAGAAATTAACTTGCATACATATTGGAACAATTATTCTGAATCCATCGCATAAAAAATCTAAATATGCACAAGATGATGATAGTTGAAAGATTCTTCATGGGTTTGATTAAAAATAATTGTGAAATATTATTTATGAAGGATGTGCATACCATGATTGAGAAAATTTTAAATAAAGAGACTTGCATAATGTATATTTTTTTTGTCCCATTGCATATGTATTCAAGGATGGATTGGCTGATATCTAAGGAGAGAAGGAAATTTCACCTCAAGATCATTGTTGCAAATTTGAAGTAAACTTTGGAAATGAAAGTAGTAAATTGATCAAAAGTCTTCCAAAGTGTATTTGAGTTGAAGTCACATTGAGATTGTGATGGGAATATTTCAAAAAAAATTGCATGAGATGGCTTTTTAGTAGCTAGACCAATTAATGACAGGAATAGAAAAAGAAGTATTTGGAGAAGATTGATCGATGGGCTCTTTAAAGAAAGAGAATACAACTCCCAAGTGTGCAAATTTTAAGAGATACTTTGCCAAATAGTCGAAAGTTAAAAGCAAATAAGGGGATGGGAGTCCATTATGCATGAGGGATTAAGGCCGAATGTTATTTACTTTCAACGCCAATAAAGGGGAGCCGATATCATTTGTGCTTCAACTTGCTCAAAAGATAGATAATGTGGTCATTTTTATGTTATTCAATCTTAATGAGATGACCTATACTGAATTAACGAGTGATATCCTCAAGAAGATGGTTACATGGAAGTTATTTGGATAATAAAATGAGTTATCACAAGAACACATTATCAATTTCATTCAATTGTGGAGTTGACTAAGAGCATTGAGCTATTAACAAAATAGAAAGAAAAAAAATTAAAAATATATAAGATGCAAATACATACTATTAGGAGATAAAAAAGATAAAGATTAAAGAGTAAAAATTCATGATAAGATGACCATGTTAAAATTAAGATAAAAATTGGCAAATTAACTATCTGGATGTGAAGAGACATGCAAGGTTAAAGATCCTTACAAATAGATGCACACAATACCTTTTTGCTTAATGAGATGAAATGGAGACCAAATAGTTTGAGCCGTTTGACTTAAGTGATGAAAAATCTACACAATATTAAGGACAAGATGAAGGGATGTACAAGGTCATGGGTCAAGTAAACCAAGAGTCAATGAAGGTGCATAAGAGGTAGAACACATAGAACATTCAAGAGTTGCATTTTGGCGATGATATCTTCGTATGCAAGTTGGAGACATCATTGGAGGAGCAAAATATTGGCTGAATTTGAAGTAGTACTCAATCTGTTTATGAGGTGGTTAGAGTAGTTACTGTATAAAAGTGGATTTAGAGTAAACATGGAGGCGCTTCATTGTAGTTTGTTATGGGAAGAACACAGTCGTAGTGATAGGGTTGGACTAGAATTCTTGAAGCTAAGAAATGTTGTGACCAGTGATGAATTGTTAGAAAAATAACAACAAAGAAACATTCACTATAGTGTTAATAATTCATTCTCAAATCATAAAAAATATAATTTATTTTGTTAAAAGAATGAATCTCCATTACATGGTTGATTGTTGTTTATAGTCAAAGCCTTCAAAAATACTCTTGTGCAACTCATCAAACGTCAAGACTTGGCTTAATTCATGGTAACTTCACAAGAATTCGTCTATGGTTCCACACACCACTTATGTTCAAAACATCTCAATTTGATAGATCTTCTTCTTCCATAATAACACAAATTAACTTTGCTAAGTCTGCTTATATAGAATTTCCTTTCCAAAAAAAATTACAATGAGGAATCCCACTAGCTTTGATAAATATGCTTATATACAATTTCCTACTCGTAATTATTTTATTTGTCATATATATATATATATTGTTTTCTTCTAAAAAATTGATCGATCTTTGGAATGATGGATGGCATCTCTAGCTTCCATGCAAAGGCATATATAATGAACTACAATGTTGCAATATACTCCACAATCTCTCTCCAATATAGTTGCATCACTTCTTCAAATTTATGACCATACCATAAATGGACTAAACAATGTAAGGATTACGCTATCCATTACAAATAACACCATGAATCATATTCATAAATGAAATCATTGAGCTCAAGGATACTTGTTTGTATGGAAATATTTTTCAGATCCTAGATAGCCCCATAGATATTTTTCATGTCCTACAATAATAGTGTGGGAACATACTCTAAGATATCTACAAGGTGTCACACCACTATCAATGCTATAAGTATATCCATTGCTAACTCTAGCAATCTCTTCTTCAAAACCTCAAGAAAACTTCATTGTTACACTAGTGTATCATCTTATTAACTATATCGACAACAAGTTCATAATAAAAATCAAAATTTACAACATAAAGAACTTGAAACATCATAAGGTGGTACACACCTTATGATGGTTGCACATGTTGCAAGAACATTCCTCCACATATGAAAAATTAATCAATAATTGTTCAATCCTAAAACTTGTCATCACCACATGTATGCAAGTCTTATCTCACTTATGAAAAATATATAGGCTACCTCTTCCCAATAACTAATGATAAACCTCATTGGTTATAACACTACCTCATTCACTAATACATCATAGAATTATATGTAATATCAAGACGTGATAGATTCATAGATGTATATGGGATATGATTTGGTTACATTGACAAAATCAACTCCATCATGATGATTTATGATGGTGGGGCATCACTAGAATATGCAAGAGATGTCTAAATCTGAAATAGACATCTCTCTACATCTGTCTTTTGCAAACCAATACCAAATGATGCATCCTTATTCAACATAAAGATTTATACACCATAATCTAACAAAACTCATTGAGGTCGATAAATATTTTTTAAAAGGTTTGACTAAAGAGGAATCATCACTCCTATTATCCAACTTCATTGCATGTCTTGGTAAACTTGTATGCCAACCTCACTAGAAACACCATCATTCTTATGATGTCAGCTTGCCAAGTTCCATTAGTAGTGATTTTTATCCCAAAATCAACCGGAAGAGTGATGTCAATTCCATAAGCAATCAACATATCCTCTTTGCTTTCACAAAGTGTGATTAGCAATCGTAATACATTTCTTAGCCAATGAATCATTGGCTAAGAAAAAATGAAAATGAACAAGAGTCTTTACCATCCCGAACATTTAGTTGGATGGTTTCTCATCCAATGTCAATGACATGATTCTACTTATTCTATCTCTAAATATATCAACACTTGTTTCCATCTCCATCTGTTTAGTAGATAGTACATGACCCATGACTTTGATATTCAATGATTTAGAGAAGGACTAAGGAAGTCTAACTAGCATGCTAACCTCCTATCTTTGTGGATCTAATTTCATTGACGTTTTTCTAGTCTCAATAGTTTGTGTTACACTTTAAGTTAGAGTAATTGCACATGGTTGTACCATTGCAAACATGGAATATATAACATTTTCATCATTTTAATTAGATGTATATGCTCAATCTAATCTTTATTGAGATAAAGCTATACATATTATATATGCTCCAACTACTCTCATTAAGATGCCATGTTCATCTCATGAATTGACTTACGGGCTACCATTTGACTAGGCGCTAGTCCTCTACCACCACTTCTCTCACATTAAACTACTTATCCTCTTCTATGTGCTGCCATGATAACTATCACTTGTCATAATTTTGGATAAAGATAAAAACATCTATCAATCATGAGACTATGTATGTCACAATGCTCATATGATTTTGGTTCAACAAGATAACCTTTTTGATCTTAAAGGTTATCCTTCTTGTGATGTGATTGGTCATAATTAAGAAATATCTTAGAAAATTCTCAAATGTTACATTTTCATACAAATTTTAAAGTTTTGATCTTTTAGATAACATAGTCTATTACAACATGAGACTATTAAGTTATATGAGATTAATATAAATTAAGTGTAATTATATACAAAAAATATATCAAATTGAATAAGCAAAAATACAACCTTAATTCAATGTTCCTTTATTTTTGAAAGTTAAAATTTTGAACCATTCATCATGAAACAAAATCTTTGTGACATTGTATACTTTTAAATGCTTTTTTTTAATCTATTATATTATAAAAAATAATTGATAAGCACCAAAAAATATTATGTTAGATTTTATTATGAAAAATAGAAGGATTATTGACTGATAGACAAGGAGTCTTATTTAATTTGAGTGGAGTTGAAGTGATATATGTCTCTTCAAGTTTAGATGTAATACAATTTGGTTTTCAAGATGTATTGATGTTTAATAAGTTTGTGATTAATATTCATTATCTTTATCAATTTTATTTTTGAATATTTTGAGTATAACTTTAATGATAATTTTATGTTGAAAATTATTTTATTTTATTTTTTATAATTTTTAAAAATATTTCCAAAGACGATTTGCAGATTAAGTACTATTAAATATTTTTCAAAATTTTAATTATAAAATCTAAGGACTACAAGTGAATATAATTTTTTATAAAAATATTATTATTCAATTTATAACTCTTTTAAATAAAAAAATGAAATTAAAACTCCTGATTATTTTAAATATTATTAACAAATAATAAATTATTAGATTTAACGACCATATAATTTATAATACAATTGAAATTTAATAAATTTCATAAATTTTGAATATTATATTATATTTTAAAATTGATGTTAAGAATTAGAGTTATAGGATTGAATTGAAAATTACATGTTTAGATTTTTGGCTTTAATTTTCAAAAATTTTAATCAAAAATTAATAATAGCTTTAGGCTTGATTATCAAATTTTTGGTAGCAAAATGTGAAGTTATTTAGAGTAAAAGATAAATAGTTAAGAATCTACATTGAGATATGATTAATTAATTATTTGGAAATTTTTGCTACATATATGATACCTCATATATCACGATATATGAGGTTTTACAAAGTTTAGAAAAAAACAAAAAAAAAAATTATTTAAGAAGTTTGATCTAATTGTGAGAATCAATAAATTTTGCATGAAAGAATGATGCTAGTTTTTAACCTATTGCAATTAACCATATCAATCCTTAATAAACCGATAAGTTAAGGTTCAAATCAAAGGAGAAGAAGGTTTCTCTATGCGCAAACCTTCTACAAAGTGGGGACACCGTAAAATAACAAAAAGGATGGGAAGACCCCTTGTACAAAGAAGGTTTTTCGACACGTTTTTCTACGTTCCGAGAATGAAGCAAATTACTCATAATACCGGACGTGCTGAAATTTTGAAATGTGTTTGCATCTCCGCATGAAAATCCTAGCCATATCTCAATCTCAATCCGGAAGGTTAGGGTTTATTATTATAAATGACACATGATTCTCAAATGCTTTGGAGTATATAACCACATTATCACTAATTTTTTCAAAACAGTAACCAAGTAAATATAGCAAAAAGTATGGGAAGACCATATCAGGTCATACATAGATGAAACCAAAGGGGTAAGATGCTATTGAGGCTAGGACCCAAGAGCATTACAATGGAAAATAATGTCATACAACAAATAAGATATCCAAACTATTAGGCCAAACTATCTGCATAATATAAGTATCATTACATTTTCGCTTGTTGAGTTATCTCAAGAGGGATTGGTTACCTGTTAGTGATATTAATAGTTTCTTCTATTTATAGTGAATTTGATAAAGTTAATAGAATTAAGGGCTTATCGGTTATTATTGAATATTTATATGGGGTGTGTTGTACTTCACATCTCTAATATACACTGTGTTTCCTCTTTGGCTACCGATTGGACTAGGGGTCTACAGTCTATCTTGATGGACCGACAGTTTCAGGAGACTCTACATTCACTCTTAGTGGATCCGGCCATTCCTTGTACTACTAGAGCTCGTCTACGCTCTTGCTCAAGCAAGGGTGCAGGCTCGTGGATCTTGGCTCGACCATGCATCAGGGCTTTCCGACTCGCACCAGCTACTTTCTCCACAACGTTGAGGTTCAATCTTGGCTTGGTCCATCCATCTACATCTTCATTACTCACATGTGAGTGTGGTATCACTTTAGATGCAACAGATGTTCATATGACTCATTTGTCCATTCGGAGGGCGAGAGGATAGCTACCCATGATGCCATTAGGGATGTGGTGTTTGCTATGGCGAGAGAGGGTGGATACCTCACATGGAGAGGCGTTGGTATGCCTTGCGATCGACTAGGGTTAGAGATGCACTGCATTTGGTTGGGAGGACCAGGTCACTTGTGGGCGATGTGGTGGTTCTGGATCCTACTAGAGACACAGTTTCGAGAGGGGGTGATCACCCATCCTCCGGGATGGGCGGCGAGTGGAGCGGCGGAATAAGGTCTCCAAATATAGAGGTATGCAAAGAGGTCACCTCTTTGTTCCTCTAGCTTTGGAGTTATATGGAGCTATGGACACCGACTTCGACATGTTCGTGAGGGAGTGTGCGAGAGCCTACCATGATAGACGACATGGGGTATCACTCTCTTTAGCTTACTATATAGACTATTTTAGGCAACGTGTTTCAGAGCACTAGCTGGTGCAATCCATAGGAGAGCAATCACGTTAGGTGATGATTCTTAGGATGCTGTGTTGTTTGTAGACCTTTAGACTTGGATAGTTCAGATATTTTAGGTGATTAGGACATATTTCCCAGTGTGATACTATTGGGGCCTAGCCCCATGTTACGGGGTTTGGTTCCATCCTTGTAAGATTTGATGGGATCTTCCCATCCATTTTGTTATTTTACTTTATGGGGTTCACCTTAAATATACACTGTTTCCCAGCAAAGAAGAAACCATCGAACGGAAGAAGTGCAGGAGGCTGAAAATCGGAGAAATCGGCCAAGAAGTCAAGCCCGTGGAAAATTTGATCACATCTAAGACGCTGGCAAAAATCTGAACACCGCGCTAACCATGCACTATCTTATGTAAACGGAGTCGCCCTGGTAAAGTTTGGACTTGGTTAGTCACAGACCAAGCTAGCCTCCGTGTTTCTGAGCGTATTTGCGACGGAACCGTGGCGCAGTTGAGCAAGCACATTGATGCTCGCGACACGAGATAGACAGACCCCGCATTTGAGAGCAGGGGAGTGTTCGAAATGGCTGAGCAGGACGACAACACGGAATCACCGCATGTCAATTCTTCTGCTGCTGATGCCGATGTGCACGCTTTATTTCCGGTTCCATCATCATCACCAGCAACCGCGCTTCGTCTTTTCCCTTCCTTCGCTTCTGCAAAGAATACAGGCTCTTCCATTTTTCCGATCACCAATGTAAGTGAGGATGGAATTATTTTGCTATGTTGAATTTTTCTTCCCCTTTTTGGTGGTTTTCTATTCTCTTGGAATAGTTTTCGTGGGCACTTTTCCTGCAAGCAGATGAGTAAGTGCTGAAGGGCTGTAGTTTAAATTTCAGCTCTTAGCACTTGAATTTGGCAAGGAAAGGTTCAGTTTGCTGTATTCTTAGGTATCCTGTGAATGACATATGAATGCATATTTTGCTTGTTTCTGTTTTTTATTGTAATTTTTACTCCGATTTAGTGCTCAAGGAAGGTTGAATGATTTTGTCGAAAGCCGCGTATTGATTTCTTCAAAAGTTTCCGTAAGAATCGAAAATATGCTGTCTCTAGATTGCTTACGTATCAAAAGCTTAAATTGTGAATGATGTGTCGCACACAAGTGAATCTCCCTTAATCTCACTGTTCCAACTTGATTGTCATCCCAACTCACAAACTCTTATTCATTACCTTAAGAAAGCGCACAAAATTGTGACAAAGTGACCCTTTTTTTTTTTTTTTGAGGGGAAGTTTCCAAGACTCAACCAGCGACCATTTTCTTATCGATTGCAAGAAATGAGCTCGTCGCAACACTGATGATCTTCGTAGTTTTATCTTTCGAACAGCTATCTAGCTCTGATTATATGGAAAGACAATCATGCAAGAGAATTTTGACAGATAGTTTGTAACAGACAGGATCACAGCAGGAGCCTGCACATCAGTGGCTTGCCAATTCCAGCTTCTCTGAGAGTCTCCTTCCTCCACCTTTGCCAAGTGTTCCAAGCTCATTCCCAGGTTCTACATTAGATATCGAAGTCGCTGGAGAGCATTTCGAGAAAGTTGGTGGTGATAGTCAGCACCCCGGTGCTATTCCCAGCTCAGATTATGGTTCATCAACAGATGAGGACGCAGAGCGCGGATCAGCCGAGAAAAGGAGGCGGAAGAAGAAACGGCGGAGGAAGCAGAAGGAGGAGGAAGAGAGAAGAGCTGAAAAACGCAAAAGAAAAGAGAAAGCAGATGATGCGGATACTAGAAAGATTGGAGCTCTTGATAGTACATCTGTGGAGAGGAAAGGTGCAGTTACTGTCTGGGCTGATATAAAAGAGTCTCTGCCCAAGGAGTACTATTTTGACGCTCGTGGAGATCGTGACAACATGGCATTTGGATCCCTATATAGGTCAGCATGCTTACTTCGTAAAGTTCCAAGTTTTTATCCTACTTCTAGGATTAATTACCAGTAAGGAGATTTTGGGAAATGGTAGAAGCCTTTTGCAAGCGTGGTAAAGGTATTGCTTCGGGGTTCTGTGATTCCCTGCGCTTCATGTCGTACATGTGATCTTCTTGTATGAAGCAGGACTTGAAATCTCGATTCAACAGGGAACCTGAATCTACGCTTAACTTTCAATAGCGACAAAGCTGGGCTAATATAAGTACAGGACGGTTGATCTGCAGATTGGACATAGCGCGGTATCGTCGTCAAGATATGTTCACAGGGATTTATGGAGGCTCGGGCCGGTCCTTCAGTCAAAGACTGAAGCGTATAGATGTAGAAGGAGATGGAATTGTTCAAGATGAAGCTGTGAAGAACGCAGGTCGTTACTGGTCCCCGAAATTTTCATCTTTAGAACGCAAACGGAAGCTGAGGCATGTTAGACTTTGCAAGGAGCGGTTTGGATTTAAACAGAAGGAAAACAACTCTGCTGCTTTAGGAGACTTTGTGCCTCTTGAATCTGAGAAGGCTGTGCAAAACACTTGTTCGGAAGTGGAAATTAGAGACGCTGGAGAGACTTGGCAAGAATATGTGACTCGAAAAACTAAAGAGTACAACGAGCAGATAAGGGAGAGATCTCATGATGAGAGTTTGTGGATTTCCTTCGCAAATTTTCAGGTCAGGAATGTTGTTGAATTCTCACTTGTATTTTCTATTGAGAACTGTGACCCCTGTTTGGTGAAGTAATTGATAGACTCCTGAATAGTCTTGTAAAACTAGAACTAGTGTAACTACGGTGTTCCTCAGGAAGTATGTCAATGATTCCAGATCATCACATTTCCTAGGTTTTCTGGAGCTACATGTTTGTCTATTGTATTCCAAATATTCTTCCTTTTTAGTTGGTAAAAGTGATGAACTTCGAATGTTTGCCTTATTTGGGGGTTTTGAACCGGTTTTAACGAGATTGATCTGACAATGCTGTGCCTCAGGATGAGCTGATACAAGCAACAGAGAAAAAAGCTGTGGTTCAACAGGCAGTGGAGAAGAAGATTGCAATTCTAGAAAAAGCTTTATATATACATCCAGATAGCGAGGATTTGCTGCTCTTGTACTTGGAGTCATGCCAAAGACGCGACACAGCAGCCGCCCTGGTCTCCAAGTGGGAAGATGCCGTCAGTAGACATTCTTCTAGTTTCAGAATGTGGCGAGAGTTCCTTCGGTTTCGCTGCTCCCAGTTTTCCGCGTTCTCCGTTTCAGCTCTTCGTGCCTTATACATCCGTGCCCTTCAGTCTTTGGCAGCTAACCGTAACCGATTACATGCCAAGGTATGTTGCCCTTCTGCCTGACTGTAGGACGCTTTTTTTTCCATATACTTTGACCGTATGTGCGTAATGCAAGAGGTAAGGATATGACTGTTTTTTGAACAATAATGTGGTCATTAGTGCACTGCAGCAAATGTTCATCAGTTTATATCACCTAAGAGGTTTTACACGTTTTCTGTAGGGATTGGGCCGTGGTGAAGATGACGTTTACTACGTAGAGGCAGAGCAAGGATTGGTGTCAATTTTCGTTGACCTTTGCAGATTTAACTGGCAGGCTGGCCATCATGAACTGGCCGTAGGACTTTTTCAGGCAGGTATTGAATACAGTTTGTTTTCGCCTCCAATACAGCTGACTGAAAGCAACAAATTAAGATTGTTTGAAGCCTTTTGGAGTAGTGGTGCTCCAAGAATCGGTGAAGATGGAGCGTTAGGATGGGTTACTTGGTTGGAGAAGGAGGAAGAGCAGCTTCAAAGAGCACGGGAGGTCAATCTCTCAGGAGACGAGTCTGAAGAACAGCAAGGTGGTGGATGGACCGGGTGGTCAGAACCGGAAAAGGAGGACTCCAGAGCGGATGCATCTCTGGATGACGATATTGTTGACATGGAAGAAGATACGGAAGCTGATGCTGACGTTTTCATGGAAGAAGAAGATGACGCTGCTTTGCTTGAGAAGCTGGGTTTAAGTCTCGATGCAGGGAAGGATGTAGAGGTCAATGATACGATTGTTTGGAGAAGATGGGTAGAGAGAGAGGCTCAGAGAGATTGTGAGCAATGGTTACCTCTTCGTTCAAAATACGGTAGGTCCATCTTGTTTGTTTGATGTTTGTTTGAGTAAATGAAGACATTTGGATAACTACTAGACTGAGTGATAATTTAACTAATTAGTTATTTATATTAATATGAGGGTGGCAAACTGTATGTACGTCCCCTTGTTACCATAGGTCATTTCTCTTTCGCATTGCGCAGGCTGAAGAGCACTTTATAATTTATCTGCTTGTAAGTATACTTCAATATGTAGCTTCTGACATATACTTCTCACGTACAAATTATGTGATTGAAGAGCAGCAAAGGATACTCGTGACGCTGTGGATATTGAAGATGATGGAGATGAGCTGGAGAGGATTGTTCACTTTGAGGATATCAAAGAAAACTTGTTCACCCTGCATTCTAAGCAGGCTCGCTCAAGTCTGGTTTGCCAAATTCTGGACTTCTGGGACGGACCTCTCTCGGAATGGTGAGCACATATATGCCTTGCTCATGCATTCTAGTATACAATATCTAGCTTTCGCCTGCATTCTTGATTCCTGTTACAGCAGGCGGTCGAAAAATGAGAATCCATCAAGATACAATCGCTTGGCAGTATTACAGATCCCAGGAGGCTCTCGACAGGCTAAGCTAAGCTTCCAGAGAATAGCTAGTTAAAATTTATTTCAACATGTATAGACCAGAAAAAGGAACACAGTTTCTCATCATAGTAGAGAGAAAGTAGTACAACTTGATTCAGTACATAAACCAATTGCATTTTGTTTTCTAATGAGACTCTCATGAATCCATGGATCGATAAGATGGGTGGATCAAAAAGCGCGGCTGACAAGTTATTTGAGTGCACTCTATAGAAGTGAACAAAGTCTTTCACCTGGAGGCTGCTGGAATCTGCAATATAGTCGATCGTTTCATCATACCGGGAAGAGGACCTTTTTTTTGTCAACCACGCAGGTTTTAGGCTACAATGGTTGACATGATATCATATGCAGAAAGACTCGAGTTGATTAGGTTTGTCGTGAATAGTCCAGAACAATCAATTAAGAAGGAAAGCTACACTCCTAACGTGGGAAAGGAAAGTAACGAAGTCGTTTAGCGGGTCGCTCCTGGGATCTGCAATCTAGCCTATCATACCATCAGACCAGAGAGGAGGAGCTTCTAAGGCGTGTCAGCTAAGTAGGAACAAATTTTGTTTTGGGTTTTTACGATTAATTTCATAAGGCAACCTATGAAGTCAGAGATTCACACTTGTTGAGCAAGCGTTGACAACGTCAGAATCGTTTTGTGGGTATCGACAGGTGTTGTTCGAATGCTTGGAGTTACAGATCAGCTCTGGAATCTTTAGAAAGTCTTAAGGGAACACTACTCGCCGACATCAATGACGCAGAGCGCGGAGATTTGAGCAGAAGCAAATATTTGGCAGGCCTAGTTGGAGACTCTCCGTGGTACGAGAAATCACAGGGGGGAGCTAGATTCTTACGAAATGCTTTTTATGCAGTACGAACTGTCCTTACCGATGATCGACGGTTGCTGAAAGGGCTTTTCCAAGCTGAAGATTTGGCAACAGAAGAGACGGGTTTAGCAGCTGGAAGTATGTCCGCTTCACGGGCACTCGGTAAAAGGTTGCTCAAAACTCATCGTCAGGTTACAATTGCTCCAGCTGCCCCCGAAAGCCTTTCATTTCTTGTCAAGTGAATAACCTTATTTTTTCCTTTTTTCATATCTGAAACAGCTGACTTGACGTAAACCGATGTTTTGTGTTTTATTGATCGTAGGATCTTTCGATGTGGGGAGCGTATGCATGCATTGAAGCTGCTGCTGGAAATATTACCGCTGCGAGAAAGATTTTTGATACTACTCTTGCCTCTTTGGGTGCCCTTCCGAAGGTAAATAAGTTCCACCTTAAAGGCCCCTCACTGGAATTCAAATTAATGAGATTCAACTTAATGATTGTGCTAATTGTACCAAAATGGGCTCATGTCGGTGCAGGAAGTACAGCAGGATGCACCAATGTTGTACCTCGCTTATGCAGACTTGGAGCTGGCTCGAAGTTCATGTGGTGCTGATACAGGTGCGGAACGAAGGGCTTTGTCTATTCTCTGCTCCTTGGGTAGCGGAAGTGAATATTCGCCCGAGTCCTTCCCGGACGGCATACCTGCAACTCAACTGCTTAGAAGTCATCGAGGTTTTCGTGAGCAGTTGCAGAGAGTACGAACAAGTGACCGTGGAAATCTTTCTCAGAAAGGAGCGGCGTTGATTACTTGTGCCGCACTGTTTGAGCAGTTGACTTCAGGCTGGGAAGCTGCGGCTTCGATTTTTGAGGAAGGGCTTGCAATGACTTTACCAGGTATACACAATTCTCGTCAGCAAAGGGGAGGTTCCTTGTTGTGTCCGCCTGTTTTGTGTGACGTTTGCTCCCGCCTGTTAGTCTTGAATAGGTCTGTAGTTGCAGACAAGAAGTTGACAGGTGTTGGACCGACTGTTCTTGGGCTGAGGTGAAAATTTGGATACTATTATTTCGATGCGGCTACAAGAGCCCGTGTATTCATCGCATATTGCATCACCTTTGCTTTGGCTGATTTGCTTGGTTTTCTTTGTGAAGGCAACCGGCAGCAAAGCTTTGAGTGTGAAGTTTTACTTCTTCGTTATGTGAATATGATGGAGAAATTCAAGCAGGCTGCAAAACCAGCTCGTCTGCGCTCGACCATCTTGCGAGGGCTAATGCAGTATCCCTGTAATGCTAAGCTGACTGGAGCATATATTCGCAGTGCTTCTCAATCTTGCATGAGCCACAAATTGCGTCGTTTCTTCGATGATGCTTCCAAAAGGTTTGTTTCTTACTATATACTCTGTACCGTCTTCTCAGTGTCGCCGTAATCTGTAGACCGGCACCCAAACCACAGACCATGTGCTCTACTGATCTTCCCAGCCATATTATTGTCTACAAGCATGCTTGTTAGGAAAAACATCTTCTTATTTACCCTCCGCCGAGAGTTGTTTGGTGGAGGTTCATTCTCATTCTCTGCGAAGGAGTAACTTAGGGTAGGATTTAGGTGCTAGAGTTTGGAAAAGGAGGTTACGAGGCTCCCCTCGATGGCCTCCTTCAGGAATTTCCAGGTTATTTCTCAACTTTTCCGTCTTTCATCAAGACTACCTGACCTACTGCCCTCTCGTCGTGTCCAGGAGTCCATCGACGATGCTGTGGCTCTTTGCACTGTCTTGTGAGCTGTGGAGACCTGGAGCCGGACCACGGATTCACAGCCTGTTCGAACGAGCGCTCGAGAGCAGGGAAACTCGGCAGTCTGTTCTACTTTGGCGATGTTATATAGCGTACGAGCTTCATGTTGCATCGAATCCGGATGCAGCTCGTCGTGTATATTTTCGTGCTATCCACGCATGCCCTTGGTAAGTCACCTGTCATTTTCGGCACTAGTACTTAACAGTGCTTTGTTTTGGCAAATCTAGAGGCAGAAGTGCTGTGGGGTCTGAAGTTGTCATGTGTAATATGCGCAGGTCCAAAGCATTATGGGCTGATGGATTCCGAAAGCTGGGATCGATATTGAGTGCGAAGGAGCAGTCAGAGTTTGTAGACATAATGCGTGAAAAGGAATTGAGGATCCGTACCGATGTGTACGAGATCCTCTTGGAAGACGCTGAAGATGATACTCTGTGATGATCAGGTGTAGGTAAATTAAGTTGAACGAATTCATTTGTACTATAACCAGTGGATCCTTTTCTGCTCAAGATTCCAGTAGCCAGTAGTTCTTGGTTTCGTTCCCTCGTGTTTGTTTTACATTCATGCGCTTGAACGTTTGCTTGAACCACGTGAAGTGAAGGAGACTATAGTGCTTCAAATGGTTTGTGCAAAAAAAACCGAGTTCTGCTCTGAAAAGGTGTCATTACTTCTACCATAAAGATCCGAGAATCGAGGCTCTACAAATTCGATGACGTAAGGCAGGAATATCTTATATTTAATGGCAAATATGGATGTGCCATAGTTAAACCCGGGTCTCCTGGCTGACCAATGAAGGAGAAGGCCACGGTGAAAGTGGTCGGCCCATCGTGCCTCTTCTCATCGTCACCACAAGGACGGTTAGACCCCCTTGAGAAAGACACGTCACGACCACGAAGTTTTCCGTCTAGCAATTTCAATTTCCTGGTCTAGCAGTCGGGTCGTTCTACCGTCTTTACGAGATTATTGTTTTACTGCGCAAGATATATCATCCCGTCACGGAGGAGCATTTCACAAGCTTCTAGCCACCATAGTATAGGCAAATATCAGCGCTAGGGTTTTGGTGTCTTTGTCAAGTATTCGGATGTTGGATCACAAATCAGAATTGGGTATCTGTACAATACTCATGAGCCTAAAGATCTTTCTGTCAATGAGAGGAGGATCCAACTGAGCGGGAGGAACATGGACGACATGCAAGGACCGTTAGAGTGACCTCACAGAATCATGGTTATTTCTCCTGGACTTCGTTGTGCCATTGAGTACACAAAAGCTTCACCAGTTAAACCTATGAACGCACCCTGAAAGGGTGCCCGGAGTGAAGGTGAGCTTGACAGAGGTGAGCTTATATTGTACTGTATTCATTAGAGCAGTTAAAACAGGTTAAAGAGAAGACACAGTAAAATAACAAAAGGGATGGGAAAAGACACCATCAAGTCGCACAAGGATGGAACCAAACCGGTAACATGGGGCTAGGCCCCATGTTAACAGCTTAAAGTGGTTGTACCTTATATTCTGGAGCAGTCTGGAAAGGATCAAGGTTCGCGATAGCATTTCATGCAAGGGATGTAGAGCAGGCCATGGCTTTCTTTACTGCATCCATGTCCCTTCGGATTCGTAAACAAATAGGTGTACTCTTAGGTAGTTTACTCGTGTACATCACCGTCTTACCAGGCAGTAAACCAGACCCTACCCTTACTTCTCAAGTAACTCCTTTCCATGTTGTCTTCATTCTCACGATGATAAATCCCTGCTCTCTTATAATTGTTGTACTATGCACTTTTATGTTTTCTCAAAAAACTGATTTACAATATGATATTTGGGTTCGGGTAGCTGAGTAACCATGCAGGGTAAATTTTTTGGACAATGCTGAATCTCTAATTATAATTAAAAAGGGTTTAAAATTTCTTGCTTTTCCTGTTTGAATACTTTCATCCATGGTTCTTGGATGTTGACCATGGTTTTTCTGGTTTAATGCTATTGATAGGAAGTGCCTTGGGAAGAGAGACCATTATAGAGTCCTTGCTTTTTCTTGAAGTCAAATGTAATCTACTTAGCTTTTTATCATCAGATAGGATCAATGAATTTAGGAAGGACTGAAATGAGTGTTGTCAAGTTTAAATTATTAGTACTATCTGCTGTTGCTAACGTGAGTTTTTCTTTTTACGTGAAGTTGACTATCTTACAACACTAAGAGAATCTATTCTGTACTTCATCTCGTCTCTTCTCTTTCTATCACGAGATTGTAGCTTTCGATTTAAATTTCATCTCTTATGAAGTCTTCATTGGTCAATCTAAACCAATACCCAGCTACCTCTTGTACCGATTCCAAGAGCCTTGTCCCATCTGGTAAGTAAATTCTTAGCACTTTATGCACGAACGAAATGAATTGCGGAAATGGCAATGGCATCATACTATCATAGCTTGCTACAGTTGTATTTCATATGCTTGCATCCCTTGTCTTTGCCTCCCTTGAAGTTTTTGTATATGCCTTGCATTATTTGCATATGGCCTTTGAGGTTTGATTTCCATTTGTCATGCTGTATGTTCTTGTTCGTCCATTACCCTTTCAAAACTTTCATGGATGAAGTACGTTCAATCTAAGCATGAAGGTTCCTTGTCTTTTGTTGAAAGTCAATTCAACTGTGAGAACATTTTGGCAAGAGGAAGATGTGAAAGACACGAGTAGCATATGAAGTGAAGACGGGAAGGACGAGTGGGGGATAAACGGTGAGGTTGCAAGTTGGGCATTACACAGTGGAAGTAGGAGTGTGGGGTAGTGAGACGTAAGCTGCAGTACTTGTGGTGGTCCTGTTGAGACTCGACTCAGCTGGGTTCGTTCGTAGGGCCTGGGATCCGATCACATGAGAATACGACGCACATGGACATGGAGCAGAGAGCGGCGGTGGGATCATGGATCATTGCAGAGCAGGAGGCGTGCGTGAGCTGTCTTTACAAGGCTGCGCAACGCCTCCGCGCTTCGCTGTAATATAGTGGAACTGCGCATCTAGTAGATGGGGTAAATTCTGGCCCCGACTTCTCGGACTTTGCAAGTCTAGATCTGGGGGAATTGCTCCCACCAACACTCCTCCTCCACCCGCCCCTCCTCCCCTCTCTATCAAAATCCCCTCATGTGCTAGCTCTCCGAACTCTGGTTCTCATTGCTTCAATGCGGCCTCCAGAATTGGCCGCTTTGAAGTGATGTGATCTCATCTCACACGCTTCACCATTGTGTTCTCTTTCTCACTTCCTTCCGTCGAAGCATTTCAAAAGTAGGAAGTCGTCTGCTCGTGGTCCGAGATAGTACACCAGACAGAGCCGCAATAGAATTCAGCAGGCAGACAGTTACCATAGCGGATCGTGATGGATGCGACGAAGAAGTAGAGTAGTGGCGGCCAAGCTTCCTTCGAAGACTCCATCGTTGAACGTTGTTCATTGGACTCGGCATTCGGGGTTGACTTGATTAATTGATCGATCGATGTGGCTGTCTGCAGTAGTCGTATAACAGAGAAGAGGGAGAGTTGAGGAGAGGGGTGGATCCGGATTGGAAGGAGTGGACTGGACATCAGATGAAGCAGAAGAAAGAGGAGAGATAGTCAGAGAAGCGAAGGGAACAGAGACTGAGAGAGAGCAGGAGCTGCAGCATGGCGTATGGAGAGAACATCGGGCAGCCTTGGCTGCACAAAGGGGTGAAGTGTGCCAAGTGCGAGGTGAGTCCGATCAGCGGATTCCGTTACAAGTGCAAGAAGCGACCGGACTACGATCTGTGTCAAGCATGTTTCCGTCGAGAGATTCCGGATCCGAAGATCAAATACGTGAAGATCGAGAGGGGCAAGTCGACGGGGCCTTACCAGGTGCACTTCATCGAGTGCGCCGAGTGTGGCATAGCTCCCATCAAAGGCAAGCGCTACCGCCACAAAACTCAAGAGGACTGTGACCTCTGCGAAGCTTGCTACTGCAGAGCTACCAATCCCTCCAACAGGAGGGCGCAGCCGGAGTCAGATTACGAAGTCTTCGAAGAGCTCTTCATCAACTCGGTCTGCAAGAAATACGACCAAGTTTACCATTTCGACAAACGCTGCGATGAGTGCCTCGTATCTCCGATTTGCGGTCCCACCTTCACCTCCATCAAGAATCCCGACTACGATCTGTGCGCTTTCTGCCACGATGACAAGCTGCAGAACGACTCGATCCGATCCGGGGACTTCTGCTCCAGGGAGAAGCCTGATGTCAGCGCTGTGTACCACCTGAATATCATCTGCTGCGTTCACTGCGGTGCCACTCCCATCAAAGGCCCGGCTTTCAAACATCGAAGGGATCCGAACAAGACCCTTTGCCTCATTTGCTACTACCATGTGCAAGAGGATAAGCAGCGCTTCTTCCTGAGGCTCGAACCTCCTCGCCAGGCTGACAAAGGACCCGGCCCCAACAAATTCGCCGTCATGGCCCAGAAGTCAGCTGCTCAAGCTGCAAACAAGACAGCTGCTGCTAAGACAGCCACTGTCACCGAATCTCCTCCACCACCTTCTCCTCCTCCTGCTGCAGTTGCAGTTGCTGCTGCTGCTGCCGCTGCTCAAGTTGCTGCTGAGAGCACTGCGAAAAGTGACCCCGTTCCTGCTCCAGGAGCCAATTCGACGACTAACCATGATTCTAGTGGAGGTGTAGGAGTGGGCTCTCGAGGGTATGTGCCTAGAAGTGCCAATGGGATAGGTTCTGTTGCTCCTGGTCTGTCACCCTCTCCGAAAATAACCAACAGGACAGTTGTTGAGATTAAGACACCGTCACCACCTTTGTACACGGCTGGACTGAAGACTCCTCGAGCACCACCCCCGTCACCGAGACCTGTCTCACCCCCATCACCACCACCTGCCCAGCCACAACAGCAACAGACTGGTCTGAAGTTCAATTCTGCAGCTGCTCCGGCTCCTCCACCAGCAGCACAACAGGGAACCAGCCTGAAGTACACTCCTTCTGCTCCAGTTGCTGCACCAAAGTCGATTCTGAAGGTTACTTTCGCCGAACCCGAACAGCAACCAGCATCGACTGTTAAGTTCTCTCCTGCTGCTCCTCAACCTGTTCCTCCATCACAACAACAAGCAGATCTCAATTATTCCTCTAGATCTCCACCTAAATCCCACTACACTCCTTCTGCGGCTCAGAATACCACCTCCACTTATCAGCAGAGATACCCTCAACCTGCAGCCGCAGCAGCACCCCAAGTTCCAGGTTCTAATTCTGTATTTCAAGGTATTCCGGGACAACAACAACAACAACAACAACAGCAGCAGCAGCAGCAGCAGCAGCCTGCATCTTCTCAACCGCAATCTGGAGTGCCCAATTACATGCCCGGAGCTGCACCGGGTTATCCTCCATCAGCTGCCGATTACCTTGCAGCCATGACTGCTGCTCAGCATAACAGCGCACAGCAAACATTAGCCATGCTCAATGCAATTCGGATAGAGAAGGAGCGAAGTAACTTGGCTCTTATGCAACAAATTTTGCAAAGAAATCAACAGCAAGGTGTGGATTTCTCTGCTATGCTAGGTAACACAGGAGTAGGAGGAGGAGTGAGTATGGATTTTGCTTCTCTACTGAACAATGCCGGAAGTACTCCAGACTATTCAGCTTTCCTTAATGCTGCAGCAGCAGGAGGAGGGGCAAGCGGAATAGATTACTCGTCGATTCTTGGAGGAGCAGCCGGTGGAGGAAATGTGGACATCGCTGCTTTTCTTGCCGCACAGAATAATTTGGGAGGGTTGGCTGGAGTCATCGGCAATCTCGGGGGCTTGGGTCTTGGGTGATAATCGGATGCAATTCCATATTGAGCCTTCCTTGCAACCTTCCCCTCTGTCAATTCAAGCAGTCAGTCACTCAGTCTCGGCGATGGAGTCCCATCTGATCGCATCTTTGTTCGACACAAACTGGATAACATGGGGATATTTCAGGGCTCAGCAACAAATGACACCTTTCCAGTTTCTGAATGTTCGTTCATGCTTCCAAGGCTCCTGAACACCGCTGATCGAATTGCTAGCTAGCTGTAGATCAACAGGATGTCTTCCAGAAGCTCAGTCATGATCGCAGTTGACAGGTCAACTTTCCTGGCATCTTCATGATGAAAATTCACTCTGTCAGCGTGCTAAAACTGTCTCGGTCGGATCAGGCTTACGTAGGTGAACGTTTCACATACACACAGCGCTTGCGAAGAAGGATGCTAAATCGGCCAAGGGGCTGTTTGCTCCATAATTCTGGAGTTTTAGATTTTGTGAAAAAGGTATCTAGCTATTGTATATAGTGTTTGTGCACTGAGCACAAATTGTAGCCCAGGAGTTACTTGTTCATGGCAATAACGTTCAGTGACTGACTGGACTACAGAAGTCGGCGTTATGTCGCTGCATGCAAAGCTCAGTGGTATCTCACAGTCTCTTGACCTCGAATTTTGTCAAGGATTGGCCGAGGAATCGTTTGCTTGTGATCTCTCTTTCATCTTTCAAGCAGGAGGAGGAGGAGGAGTTTTGTAAACGGGGATTAGTGATCACCGGAGCGAAGGTTCGATAGGGTTTGATAGAAACGAATGATCGATGAATGGCGAAGAATGTCCCCATCTACTGGAAACGGGGCCTACGCCACGGGGAAGAAAACTAGCTAGATACACATAATTGAACTGGTATTTTAGAGGTGCCTCTCGAGAGCTTCGACGGACAAAAGGCAGTCCCAGTGCTTCCCGTGAAGGAGGAGCATCTCCTTAACGACAGCGGGTTCAAGCTTCGTCCTATTCTGCGAGAATAGCTTGGAAGGGGGCGTGATCTATCTCATCCCATGCTGGGAACATTTTCAGGACAGCAATCTAAAATAGTACGATGAGTGGGGAGAGTCATCCGTGACATGCAGCTGTGGGTACGCTACTGGTAATTTTAGAAAGCCCACTCCTTGTGTCTATCTCCACGTCGTCCTGTATTCTGGGTGCACCACCATAGCCCAGGTGCAAATGACTAATGAAATCTATGGCGTCTTTCGGCCTCGATCCGTGTTGCGTACACCACCTCCATGTTACGGTTTCTTCTATGAGTGTTGTGGTGATTGAGTTAAAAGCATCATAACCTCGGCAGTCACATGTTTCTGATCGATTCACAGCTCAAGGCGTGCCTTCTCTCTCAACGCCAATCCGGAATTGCACACCCATGATCGATATGATCTTCATATCCTTCTGAATTTGTACGTCGGCATGACGGTCCATGCCTCAAGGCGAATGTGAAGGATTATCAGCTGCGAAGTATCTTCCGGGCCGATCCAGGCACCAACATGCTTTGCTTATCGTTGACGCTGTCATTTCATTCTTTCTTTCGTTCACTTCTTTAAACGCTTTGTTACGATTAAAAAACAACAATGCCCACAAAGAATTCTCATGAGCTGGTCATCGCGTGGTCCCAGAGTAATGCTTCCATGGGATGACCTGCGAGTTGGGATATTCCCCAATCATGCGTGGGATACGATTCTGGAACTTGCTTGGACTGATTGAGCTCTCTCAGATCTTTCGGATGTCCTCCTCCTATTCCTCTGCAGTCCTGTGTCGCGGGCTTCTTGGTTCTTGATCGTTGAGGTCAACTTGAGCATCCTGAATTTGACACATAGAAACTTGAGCATAATGAATTTGAGCAGCAACAAGCTTGATTTTATGATTGACAACTTTGGGAATATTCTAGAGCAGGGAGCACATTGTAGCTCTTGCGTTTGGAGAAGAATTCATTTAGAATGGGTAATTTGAGTAATTAGTTCTCTGCCAAATCTCAGACTCTTAAAAAACTATGGCTCATTGGCAACAGCTCATTGGCATTGGTAGACACAAGGTCCGACGCGAATATGATACTCCACACAGTCTTCCTTTCTTTAAATCTAGTACTAGATCTTTTCAGGTTTAGCGAGCAGGTTCCTACGGGCCTCCATCAGATGCCATTTCTAATAAAGCTTCGATTGTAACACAACCCCGTCACAAGTACAGAACGTGGTAACGAGTCACAGTTGCACCATATGGAGGTCCAGACAAAGTGGCAAACATATGGTAGACTTGACCAACAACAATAAACTTGAAGGCCATTTTCTAGTTCTGCCAGAATTGGAGGGATCTGAGAGTGGGGAAGAATGATATCTCCTGATTTTCTCCTTGATGGCGGCATGAATAACTTGAGATGTGTCTCATCCCTCCTCAAGGATTTGAATCTCTAGTTGTGAGAGTAACTAACAACCTCCTCACTGGAAATCTAGATCCGAGAATCTTCGATTGAATCCCAAATCTGACCCAATTTGATGTGTCCAACAACAGGATGTGAGGAAGAACTCCTCCACTTACAAATGCTATGGAAAACCTGGACTTCTTCCTTGGAAACAGAGAGCTCTGTGGTCCACCTTGGAACCCATGTCATGAAGAAAAGAGTAAATCCATATTTCCGGCTTGGCTCATTGCTGTGCTCGTCGTGTTTGGAGTTCTAAGTGCAGCTGTCGCTGTTTTGGTGTTCGGAAATGGGCGGCGCAAAATCGCCTATCAAAATGATATGGAACAATTTAAAGCAGACATCAAACGGCAAGAATAAAAATATTTTCATGGGTGCATGTATTTTATAGAGGTGCAGGAAGAGACCAACCAATTCTTGGAATCTGAGGAGATGGGAAGAGGACTGGTGATCACAATTTGGCGGTGAAGAAATGAGTGAGGAGGAGAGTCTGAGGCCGGACTCAGATCAGAACTCTCTCGCAGGTGAGTCACAAGAACGTAGTACTCAGGAGTTGTACTCAAAAAACAAAGGTTGAGTTGTAGCAAAAAGCTGTAAAGCACCCATATCAAATCACGAACCATGAAAACCAATAGGGCGGTGCCCAGGCTGCTACACAAAGTCTTGAAAAACAACAACGACATAGCTCACGATGAGAATCTGACACTACGTCCTCCGCAAGATGGGCACCAGGGACTCATGCATGAGAGCAAAAAAAACATGCAGAGAACGCTGTCAAAGTGACGACGTTAATATCTCTTCAGGCAGCTTCGGCTTATCCATTAACAATTCTTTCCATTAAATGTCCTGCTAACACAAGTCAAGACCTCTTGTTTCCATGACGAACTGACAGGTCACCTCTACTTCGAGCTGGCTAAAAGATGGCCAACATCACTTCTTGCATCCATTTCTTTGCATCTTATACCATAACTAGAAACTAAAACTCCAGGGCTAGTCTCCCTGCTTCTCACTGACAGTTCTGTAATCAAACTACGTTTCAGTCTTTGAAACATCAACACCATGGTTTTAGGATCTGTTTTGTCCGGAGCTTATGGAGCACTGAGCTATTGGAACCAAAAGTATTCTCGATGGCGTCATCTTATCTCCTTAAGTCTCGGTTGCTTTGGCAGGAATCCCTGGCAATACTAACCCACAACCTGAACTGCGTTCGTCTGCTGGTTGGCTCTGATGAGTTGATGAATGGTATCAGTTGTGAGAATTGGATATTGCTTGCGTTCAGTTACATGTACGCCTTGAACGGTAGCAGCTTCAATCACAACGGTGCAGCCCATGGATATTTTCGATCGCCACTTCCGCAAGCCGGCCTGGTCTGAATGGCTAACTCTTCGAATTCCGCCGCAGCCAAATGATGACAGTGATCAAGCCTACGATACAAGCTGCAGCTCTTCGCGCCGAGCCCAGATAGATTGCGAGAGTGTTAGATTTTCCTTCGTCTCCACCTCACAAATTTTGGCATTTTTGCTCGTCAAACTTCTTCTTGTCCAACGGTTCTTGGTCGGATGAAGACTGGCATGCCACTGGAACCGTATCGAGGATGCAAGAAGAGTTATCCTGCAGACAGACATGTCTGACACAGGTCATTACCCGAGACTTTCCGTTGAGAGTATCTCAAACATGTATATTCTAATTCCAGACATGATTAATGGAAGAATAGATTGCAACACTCAACGTTTTAAAGTACCTTCCTGCTGTCTTCAGACGTCCGGCGTCTGTCTCGCAATTGAAATTCACAATCGCTGGATGCAGATCAAGCACGGAGGAAACGAATCCTAAGTCTGTAATACGGGAGAGCACACATATCTAACCGCAATGCATGACGCACAAGGCTCTTTGACGTTAGGCCTGCGTCATTCGTGCGCTCGAGTGACTGACTTTTCTATGTACAACTCGCATTCCTCGAGGCTGTGGCATGCCCTTCCAACTGGTTACAATTTCGAGGGAGCAAAGAGTTCATGGTGAGTTCACAAAACGGAAATCCTTGTTTACTGGCTCTTTTCTGCGATGGAATTGCGGGTCTTGGATTCCTTCCCATCTGCTGTCCAGTTGTGCACTTACAGAGCCTACGAGTTGTACAGAGCCTTCAGAAGGAGGAAAGGTAAAGCTCTCAAACAGATTGTTTTCATTCGAGACTTTGCAACTCATCCAATCGTAAGAGCGAAATTGAAAGAGCATTTGAACATTTCGCCTCACTAGAATTCTGGCATTCGAGTCTGCATGCGAAGGCTTTTGGCCACCGCGTTAGGTTGCTTGAGACTTAGAAACAGATTGCTACGTGAATTTATATAGAAGGAGCGCAAATGGGACGTGAAGTTGAGAGCTGCGGCCTGCAAAGTTTTATCATCCTGCTCGTTGCAACGCTGGTCTTGAACAGACGAAGTATAATAACAAAAGGGATGGGAAGACCCCATCAAATCGTACAAGGATTGAAGCAAACCGGTAACATGGGGCTAGGCCCCAACGCTGGTCCACCATGTTGGATGATCTCGCTTTTGAAGATGCCGATGGGAGCTCCCCAAAAGAATGTCCACAGCTGCAGCTCTGATGCGTTCATCTCCGACGGCCGCTGCTCACAAACATATACTGCCAAATGAGTGACCTCGACAAGAGGCGGAAAAGTCTGCTGCCCTCATCGAGCCACGTTTTCATACCATAAAGTCTCAAATCTCATGCATGCCAAAAATCAAATAATTATAATTTTTATATTAAATTATTTAATAAATTATTATTTCTTTTTTTTCTATATTTTATTTCAATAAATTTTATATTTAAGTAATAATATTAAAGAAATTTATATACATGTAAAATTACAATTTTATTTTGTTCATATCATTTTGCACATGCATTTTTTTTATTTTTTTATGTGTGAAATTTTTTTATTTTAACAAATGAATTATTAATTTTTTGTAAACTATTCGTAATTTTATTTTTTTAATTAATTAAATTTGAAAAAATTAATCATTTACATTTTTTAATAGTTTAAATAATCATAAATATATAATAAAATATAACAATTAAAAAATTAAATATAAAAAATATTTCTTATTAAATTTTAATTAATTTAAATATTATATTAATTTAATATTCTATTTATAACAGTAAATTAGACAATAGTTTACTTATGAAATAAAAAATTGAGGTTCCATCTCGTTTGACATGCTAAGATATTATGAACCATTGAAATAGGCAGATGCATCAACATGCAAAATATTTACTAGGAAATAAAACAATCTCCTAGTTCAATTCCGGCTCACCTTTTCTTGTAAGATCCTGATTCATCCTTAAGAGATTCTGAACTTTTTGAGCTACCACATCCATAGATACATTGACCTACGACACACAGTCACATGCTGCGAGATCAAATTTTGCTTTTAGGATCTTAATGAGGTAGTTTAGCATCTCAGATTATTATCCAGAAAATTGTGCTTTCAGAATCTTGATTAGGTAGTTTGAAAGCATATGAGATTATTATCCCTCTGTATAATAATCTCATATGTCATCCATCCACAGTAGCTCAACATCAACACGTGTGCCATGATGTGATTTCTAACAGAGCAAACCTCTGCTGCCTCAGTGATAGGAGGAATACGATCTGAGTTTGCAATGTCAGCATCCATCTAGCCAGGTAAGATTCATATTCATTTGGAAGTTTCACGTTATTAAAAGCAGGCGAAAACGCTTGAACGTGAGTTCAAAGAATGCTGTTGTGAGTTTGATCAAGTAAAGCATGCCAATTCCTAGTGTGAACATGTCTGGTTAAAATAAAAAAAATAAAAAAAAATCCAATATGGTCTTTGCACTTTGATGGAAATAAACATAATCAGCAAAATGAAATTTGGGTAATTGAAGATCGATATTCATCTTCTGGGATGGTAGCATAACACAAAGTATCTCTATGCTAAACAATAGCCAAGTTGTCGAATACCAATGATATTACTCTACAAAAAAATTGTGACCTCTAAGAACACATCCTAATGGTCATTCAAGTCCAAGATTTCAGCAGAGCTCAAAGTTATGGTTTGGTCATTATTGGTTCACCATGTTCACCATCGCGTTTGTTGAGAAGTGAATTGGCTCTTCCAGCTTCACTTGGTTCAAATTCTTGAAGATTTCTAATCTTATTATCAGCTACTGCACTTTTGGGGCGTAACGTTGGCTTTGAGCGTTGTTCAATTTTGAACTTTGCTCTCTAAAGCAAAATTGAATCTTTAAGAGCCTCAGAAATGAGGTTATATCTTACAGCTTTCCATGTGCACGATCTTTCCAAGACCGAAAGATAGGCTATGAGGGCAAAGATCGGCTTGTGTGAAGCTATCGCAAAGTGAATTTGTGTTCAATTGCAGAGCATTCACTTCTGGATTACAAGTGGTCATTTTATCATCGGAGGGGGTCATTGGAATGGATGCTTTTGAGAGCAACATTTCACACGAGCAGGAGGATGTTAGGGTTGGCAATGTCTTATGAGACAAGGAGGCAAGCAAAGGAAACCTCAAGGAACTGCTTGACGGTATGCCAAGAACTTGTGTACGAGAGAAATGTCGAGAAAGAGTATAAGAGTCATAACGGGACGTAAAGGACCGAAGATGCCACCCATGCGTAAAGTGCCGATGGGAAGAATTCGCCCTCTCATCTTGATGGCAGATTGGACTCAAGCGAAGCTATTGAGATTGAAAAACATGGGAGGAGTATTTCTATCATGGTGATCGGACCATGTTTGCCCGGAGCTATGCAAGGAGGTGCGTCGGGGAAAAGCAGCTCATGTAAGGGGACAAATGGCTACAAGATCGATCTAATTAAAGATGTATTCATGATGAAGATAACCTACATCCTAAAGCAGTATTTTTGCCACAATGAACCACCTATGTCAGTATACATAAGGTGTGAAGTGTGGAAGGTTTCTTGGGAGGCACCATTCTGGTCAACTGGGGAGAGATATTTACAAAGAATGTTCAAGCGATGGCCACAAGACTCAAGGAGGATGACAAAAGTGTGGTGTACATTGTTTCTTTCTTAGTTCACTTGTACACCAAACTGGGGTGGTTGATCCCGAAAGAACGATAATTATATCGATTGGAATCCGGGCTATCTGACACATCTGGAATATTGAGGTGTACATAGACGACACAAGTAGTGGATCCACTTGAATTATAGGAACTGTTGCTCCACTTGAGCTAGAAGAGAGAAGGAAAGTTATACTTGAGGGGAAAGATTCAGACTTCAATATGGTAATTGTGTAATTTCCACATAAGAGGAAGTGACAGATGTATATGGAGAGTCCGTCATTCAGTCCACCAAAGAAGAAGGCGGATGATGGGAAATAGAAGATGGAATAAGTAATGCCTCCAAGGCCTTCTTGATTGAAGGTAAAGGCTACCAAGGAGGTTGTCTAACCTTTGGCTTCGGTACTCCAATTGTCTTAGAAGCTAGAGGCGATATTGGTTACTATGCTTGTAGAACTTAATGAAATGAGATCAGGGTATATGTCTGGGTGGTATCCTCATGCCGATGGCTATATGGATCTAATCCAAACTAAAAATCAAATAACGATGGGACGAGAGGATCAGGCTCAAGTAATTTGATAATTGATAGAGAATGTGGAGAAATTATCGAGGCAGAAGGTCAAATTGGAGAAGCATGTGCATATGTCGAGGCAGTCGTATACATAGATATGCAAGATTCAAGGAGTGGAAATTTGCAATGTGGAAAAGAATAATTTGTAATTGAAGGGGAGACTATGAAGGAGTTGAAGCAACGTTTGAACCAGGTTGACATGGAGTAACCCGCTTGACTGAAAAACTCTTGCCAACAAATGCATCCAACATCTGTTCGCTCATTATGACAACGTAGAGATATATCGATTGGAGCAATTGGTGATGACTATAGAGAATCCCATGGATACCAAGGAGAAGAGAAAAGAGATGTACAAGGCCTTGGGACTGGAGTTTCGCGAAGCCATGAGCCTTCACCGACAAGAGATCGTTGCATATGTTCAAGAGTTGCAAGTAGAAATCAACGCGTTTACTCGGGAGATTGTAATCATCTTAAGTTAGTGAGGACTAAAGTAGAGGTCACGCAAGGAGGACATAGATAGTCTTGAGTTGACTAATAGTGAAGTATCTAAAGGTGTGTCACGTCAGCAATCCGTGTGCTCTTTAGATTGTGTTTCTTGTGTGTTAGTTAGTGTGTTAGTTGGAGTACACGTTAGCAATCCGTGTGCTCATAGGGATGACCGCCATATCATCGATCCACGAGGAATTGAATGGATGGTGGTTGTGTAACCTTATCTAGTTTGTATCTTTTTTAGGACTTTATGGAGAAAGAGAAACCATTGATGGGTCTCTCAACTTCAGAATTTCTTGAGATATTTGAGTGGTCTCTCCTCACTTTCCTTGAGTGTGGATTACCCCTCTTGGAATAGCAAGACGATGATGATAACTTTAAGTTCTTGAGAGTTCTATAGAGACTAGCAGAGGTCTTTGATCTGCATGTAGAGTAAGGGTGAAAGGGAAAACTGTGGGCTACAAGTATGGATGTGCCTGAGAGAAATCCTGTACCAAACTTTCCATTTCCCAACTTATTCAACATCCATATTCGATTCATGGAGAAAGATGTTTTCATAGTGTACCTTGTGGCTAATTGGGGTGCAGATTGTATGGCTTGAGTGATGACATCACCAGTACCAATGATACTTCCGATTGTCAATTATGGAGAAACGTGGGATTGTACCATTTACATTCTATACTGAATGCTTGATGGATTTGAATCGTGAACCATCCGTACCGGTTCCGTTCAACACGTATGTAGAAATTAGAATGATTTACCAACAAAAGAGAGTGTGGAGGGACTTTATTGTTAGGAATTATGGTGAAGAGTATTACAGAGCTGTAATAGGATCACCTCGGCCTTTTGTGATTCCTATTTTGAGAGATTGGATTATTATTATAGTTACGTTGTATTAGTTTGAGTGGTTGAGAAGCATGGAAGCATCAGTTTCTATGAGTGAAGTTCTGAACTCAATCATGATAGAAATGAAAGAGTTAAGAAAAGCTATTGTAGATAGACATACAAAGCAACAAGCCATGGAGGACAAGATCTCTGCTTTAGAGAGTGAGAAGGTAGAGAGAGAAAGAGTTGGTGAGATGGAAGTGGAAACTCCAATACAAGAGACTCAATTCCAACCGCAAGCGACTGCTATTGCCAACGAAGAGTCAAATAGAAGACGACTTCAAGAGATGGAAGATCAATCCAATCTCTTACTTAATATGGGAAAGTCATGTAAGGTGGAAGACTACAATGGCAGTAGAGCCATGGGAGTTTTGGAGGGATGGATCATGAGTATGAATATACATCTATCACATTTTCATGTTTTTGATTTTACTGCATGAATGTTCATGCGGTCTTATCTCATAGATTATGCTCTTACATGGTACACTACCTAGGAACGAATGCCTTTAGAATGAGGTGCTTCTATTTCATGGAGTGGGATGCAAGATGGACTTCTTCGGAACTTTCAAGCGGTGAATTTCATTCAATCCGCAAGAATGAAGTTGTGAGATTTGAAGCAGAAAGGATGCATACATGAATACATTGAAGAATTTCTTGATCTTCAAGTATCCATTATGGATATGAGTGGAGCATAAGCCTTAAATGTCTTCAAACAAGGCTTGAAGGAGAGAGTGTGAAAGGAGGTGATGATGAGTAATCCATCCACAATGAATGAAGCAATTGCAATTGCTCAATGGATTTCGGGTGCTTATGGGATCACACACGGTGAACCATCAAGTAATGTTCGAGATCCATTCGGCCCAACATCCATGGAGTTTGGAAACCTTTGACGTATGGAAGGATATGCACCACCACAAGGACCACCGCCTATGTATGGAGGTGATAATCATCGATCATTTATTCCAAATTTTCCGGATCTTTTTGCAAATAATGGAACGGTTAATCGAGGAGGAATGGGGGTTTGTGAAAATCGTCAATCCTATACATATGAGAGGATATGTCACATTGCCAAGTTCTGTAGCACTCGATCAGGACCATCCGAAAAAGTCCTATGTTGCGAAGGACTTTCAATAATATGGAAGGAGGGAAATACGACAATGAAGACGAGATCTTGCAGGGAAATGAAGATCACCAGTAAATTTGCCTCGCAGCCTTACTGGTTCCACTAAACAAAGAAAAGGTGGGATTGGAAGAAGACAATGACTGGAAGCTCATGGAGGGAGCAAGAAACAAACACGATCGATTGTCACGTATGGGATGATGGAAGGACACAAGGTGATAGTCCTAATTGATCATGGAGCAACAGAAAATTTTCTATCACGATCTGTTGCAATGAGATTAGGATTGACTTTGATGAAGGATGTGAGTGAGGAAGTGGAGTTGCCAAATGGGCAAACTGAACCAATTGAGACATTAGCACGGAGTGTACAACTAGCCATAGGCGAGTACCATGAAGAGATTGAATGGAGAGTAATCCAATTAGCTCGATATGATGTCATCCTATGAATACCATGGATGGAGCAATACAATCCGGAGATAGATTGGAGAAAGAAAGTAGTAAAAAGTAGTGGATGGAAGATTTACGGAGATAGAAGCAGATCTCACAATAGAAATTTATCTCTCTTTGTGATTGGTAAGACTGCCATTTCTAGAGATGATGTATGTTTCTTGGGACTTATAAGAGATGTTGCTTGTTCTAAGTACAATCTTTACATTCCGGACTCATTGAGCGATATTATTACGGAGTATAAGGATGTCTTCCCAGATGATCTACCTACAGGATTGCCACCTAAGACGCGTGTAGATCACAAGATCGAGGTGATACCCAGAAGCACTCCAACTTACAAAGCTCCATATCGTTTGGCTCCAAATGAGTTGGAGGAATGTAAAGCTCAAGTGAAGGAGATGTTATTAAAGTGGTTCATACAACCAAGCATTTCACCTTATGGAACCTCTATGCTGTTTGTGAAGAAGAAGGATGGGAGTATGAGATTGTGCATTGACGAAGTTGCCTACAAGTTAGAGTTGCCAACACACATGAAAATAAATCCCATTTTTCATGTGTCTCTCTTGAGGAAGTATACTTCACGATCTCCTTCCTTTGACGACCCACATCAACCTCCTCCTTTACCAGCCATGATTGATGGTGTAGAGGAATATGAGGTTGAGAGAATTCTCAAGAAACGGACAAGAGGTCAGCAGAATCCAAAAGTGGAATATCTAATCCAATGGAAAGGTTATCCACTTTATGAAGCTATTTGGGAACCATTGGAAAATCTTACAAATGACAAGATACTTGTAGAGACTTTTGAGTCTTCTTACAAGGAGGACGTTGCATCTTAAATGGGGGGAGGTTTGTAACCAATCTTGGTTAGCTATAGTTAGTTTAGCCAAAGCGTAGGTTGGTCACTAGATCACAAAAAGACAAGATAGTGGTGTGCACTATCCAAAAAGTAAAAGGTAAATGACGAAATGGCTACCATGCATTGGTGGATTGGATTGTGTGCTAGACGTCTTTTAGGAATTGGGTAGGATAAGATAACGAAACATGCAACCTACGCATGTTAGCCATGTGGCATAGTTTGGATTTCGGATTTTTCTAGTCCTACAGTATATAAAGCAAGGAGAGGTCTTGAGGAGACATCTCTCATCTTGGAAGTCATTCCGGAGTCATTGCCTTCAATGTTACAAGTAGGATTAGATTTTTGACATCTTCTTTCTTGCAAGTGTTCATTGTTGAACTAAAATCAAAGTCATGTAGAACAAAAACTCACGAAACTACTATGATTTGTGTGCAATCAACCTAGACGGGAGATGAATACTTGTGAATCTACCCGGGTATTTGCCCATGAATTGTGGTTGTGTTTGATTCACCAGGAGTACTTCATCAAGCATTTCGTCTTGATTGCAGCTAGTAAAGGAAAAGATCCTCATCTTTAGTAAAGACTCTGTTGAGCCATTCTTGTGTCTGCTATTGTGCATAATATATCTGAATTGATGGGAATGGGAAGTCTATAGGATAGGAAGTTGTCAATTCCTATTTGTATTGCTCTTTTGACTGTGTAGTCTAGAGTAGTGAAAGAAGACTAAATGCATACTTTTCCTTCTTTTTTGTCCATTCGGATCTCTCATTCCCTTGGGAACGAACCAAACCATGATAATTTTGATCTTGTAATGCACATTAGTGTTGGTACACCACTTCCATCTCAAAGAGCGTAGTTGATCAAACATGCTCATGAGGAGTTAGGTCACTTGGGAGTGAAACGGACATATAGCTTACTTCAAAGTCACTATTCGTGGAGAGGTATGCAAATACAGGTGCAGCAATTTGTGGCTGAATGCATGATATGTGATTTTGTTTGAGCATCATTCAATGCCCCTACACCATAGTTACATCCCCTACTGATTATGGTACTTGGTTATCGTTGGACCTTGGATTTTGCAAGACCTCTACCATAGACTATAAGACATTATTGATATGTGTTGGCCATGGTGGAGCATTTCTCCGAGTGGATTAAGTTGGTGGCATTGCCTGACAAGTCAAGTGAAGGAACAGTTATGTGTTCTTAGCTTCGGTGTTTAGTCAATTTGGTGCACCAATGGAGGTGTTGACTGATCAAACGACTGAGTTTTTGGGCAAGTATTATGTGATTGAGCGTTAATCGATCATCATACCACCTCAAGAGAACATCCTTAGGCTGATGGTCTAGCAAAGAAAGTTGTTCATATTGTGAAAAGAGGATTAAGAAAGTTTGGCTTCAACAAAGCTCATCTAGGAGACTGGGTCATGGGTTATTGATTTAGCCGAAAATATCTCTAGTGTCATTTTCACCGTATTTTTTATTACATGGTAGAGATTCAGGCTTACTTGCAACTATTCGTCGAGAATCAACTCAAGTCTTGGACTTGGATATCCCTTATGTTTGGATTAGGTTGTGTTCTCAAAGGGCATAAGTCTTTCATAGAGTAATGCCATTGGCATTTGAGAATCTGACTATTGCTCGACATATTGATATTTTGGGTTATGCTACCATCCGAGGAGGTGGATATCGACCTTCATTCGTATATTTTATGTTGGTGATTACGTTTACTTGCAACAGAATGCATTGCCACATTGAATGTGTCTACTGGTCGCATGATTCTACGAGTATGTGAGGTTTTAACTTCTAGAGTTTTTATATTAGAGGGTTGTGATGGAGTGATTTGGAAGGATCATGTGTGTAATTGTGCTCCATGTCACCTTCCAAAAATTGAAGGTGTCATGGATCCAAGCTTGACAGCTATGAGGGCAAACTTGAGAAGTATGTTATGTGAATCAGTTAGTAGAGCAGTCAATATATTTATTTGTGATTCTTATTCGAGAGGATGGCATATGTCATATTTGACACCTCCTCTCAATGTGGTATCTAGTGAACTGTGGAGATGTCCTCGATGTGATTAACATGCAAGTTGGTTTGGCTGTTACATGCTATGGATTACAATGGGCATTTGTAGCACCCAACCTCTTGATCTTAGTCCCGCGAAGGGCATATCATGTTAATGGACTAGATGGCTACCTTGTGTTAGAGGGACCTAACCGCTAGTTAGAGGAACGATTGTGGTACACTTATGTTGATGTATGACGATCTATATAGTGTTATGTTTGATGTGACATTGATGTCTATTGTGATGCAATATGTATGTACACAATAATTATATAGTGGCATCTCTAGTTAGTTAGGTGCGCGCATGAACCGTTAGAGCCGATACTGCAATTAGCATTGTTTGCACTAGAATTATTGTTAGGGTTGTTATAACTTATTGTAATAATCATTGCTTTTTTGGCTTACTTACATCAATGCATTATGTTGATGTATGACGATCTATATAGTGTTATGTTTGATGTGACATTGATGTCTATTGTGATGCAATATGTATGTACACAATAATTATATAGTGGCATCTCTAGTTAGTTAGGTGCGCGCATGAACAGTTAGAGCCGATACTGCAATTAGCATTGTTTGCACTAGAATTATTGTTAGGGTTGTTATAACTTATTGTAATAATCATTGCTTTTTTGGCTTACTTACATCAATGCAATGATCCAAAGATTTGACCGAACAATAGCCAACAAGAACTAGCACTTTTTAGACCTACTAAAATCGGTGCAATGATACATTTATTTTATCAAATACTATTCATATGCAATCTACGATCAGACGTGCCTTACCTTCTTAGAATGAAACTAGTCCCCGATAGAGTTTTCTCCATATCAAGTGTAACGCTTCCACATTAACTACAAGAATTTTTATTGGAACTTTGATTACACTATAAATATAAAATACAAATTCATCAAATGTCCATCAATGGTTCAAGTTCTTCCTCTCTTACCTTTTAGATCAAAGTCTGTTGCCAACACCTCAATGAAGTAAAATTGCTTTTGAATGGCAAGGAACCCAAAGTCTCTCACGTAAGAGAAGCATAATCTTGATGCTTCCACTTCACTAGATATTCTTTTTGAAAAGTGCGCTCTATGGTTCTAATTAAACTTTCGTCCAAGATTTCTTCTATACAAAATTCACCTAGGTTAGGTAAAGCACAAGTAACATGTGTTGACTTAGCTATCCTAACTAGATCATCATTGACCACATAACACTTAAGATAAGACATATGGAAAATATGGTGATAATTCTACATATTATTTGGTAACTCTAGCTTATATATTATTTTTCCTATCTTGGCATGAAGCCTAAATTGTTTACAACGTGTAAACAACTTTCTTGTAAGCTGTTATGGAATAATGAGATTTTCAATACTTAACCAATCTAAATCTCTTTCATCAACTTCCACATACATCCTCTACTAGTCAGAATATTTCTTATATCGAGCTTGAGACTTGAGCATCCGCACTTTAGTTAAGTCAAGGACCAATCCTTCTATGTCTAAAAATCATTCACATATGAAACTAGAGAATACTTTAAGGGTAAGGTTCCAAACTCCAAAGATTAAGTCTAGTTGCAGTCCAAAGGTTTCAACTATCCCTATAAACAAACTAAAAGGAAGACAAACGAGTAAAAGAGTGTTTGGTGCTACTATAAATAAACTCTAACATGACTAGTTGATTGACCCAATCACTCTAGTCCACCATAAAATTAATTCAAAGCCCTTCCTCCATAATCTAGTTAATCTTTTTAGTCTATCCATCACTTTGAGGATGACTGGCAGTAGAAAAGAACGACTCTATGCCTAAACATAGAAATATATGGGTCTTATATTCATATAGAAATTGAGAATCTCTATTTGAGACCATCCTTTGGACAATCCATGATATGGATGAATCTCTTTGAAGAACACGTTTGCAATCTGAATATCATTGATAGTGGTATGACAAGGTACAAAATGAGCATGTTTTGACATTCGATCACATATAGTTTGATTGCATTCTATTCTTGAACTTTAGCTAAAACTAGCACAAAATCCATGACCAAAGATTTCCAAGAATCATCAAGAATAGTCAGCATCATTAGGAGACATATGGCTCAAGGGATATAGTTCAAATTAGGACTTCTTGGGATGCAGTTTTTGAAGTTGAGATTTTGATAGGGTGGCTATGATGGATAGTAGCTAGTGTATAAACCTAGAGATTTTGAAACACAAAGTAGGTTTGGCTCGACTCTAATCTCATTTTTATATTATAGTTATGAGCGGAGTATCCTTGTGGATGTTTTGAGAGTAGAAAAGATTATTGTGATACATTTGGGTTGATGTAAAATGATCAATGTATTGTGATGTTTGATGTGACAGCGATGTATGTTATGATGTAATATATGAATGATACGGATATTTCCAAATACAAAAAATACCAACAATTGCATAGCTAACTTGAATCTACTTCTTCAACAACCTTACTTCAAGTTAGCATCTAGAATATCAAATTTTGCATCAAAGAACGTCTTTAATATTTAAGTTACTCAAGCTCAATGTTGGATGGACTCTACCAATACTCTTGTTCTATCCAGTGATATGTAATTGTTTTCTTCATCATGTTCACTTAGAGAGCCACTCCTACCTTATATGCATTTTACCTAAGATTTTGGCACACAATACCTACGAGATAGATTCCGTCATATCTTCAATCTACTCTAATTTTCAATTGTCACCTGCATTTTTTTACATCCGCATTTATCTCACGTCTAAGTCTTCCATATCCTATTTATGTGCAAATGAAAAAATTTGAACATGTTCTTTCCCAATCTTAGCAAACATCTAGCATGCATGTCCTTCATTTCCTGCATTAACCATTTTCAGGTTGAACCTAGCAAACATCTAGTGGGCATTAACCATCTAACACTTTCAACTTTTTACACTAAGAGTTGTTCAAATAACAGATCTTTTTCTCCTTCGTATTGAGTCTCTAGTTGAGGCGCTCTTAATCTCAATGGATTTGATCTACACTCTTGTAATACTACAAACCTAAGCATATTATGACTTTGATTTCTTAGCTACAAACCTAAGCATATTAAATGTTTGCCTTCTTAGCTTTATATTTGACAACTATTTTTCCCTTCTGCATGTTTTTAACTTCTTCCATCCACTACAATATTAGTTGACTCTTATCTCTTCATCCACTTGAGATCTTATGGAATTTTCCATATGGGTATTACAATTTCAACATTATGAAAAGCTAATTGATCTAAATCTATCAACACCGAAACTACATGTGTGTCAAATTTATAGAATTGCAATATCAAAACAATTGATTCTTCAAGAAAAATGATTTTTTGTTGTCATCCTAGATCTCCGCTTATTTTTTTAACCCTCTTTCCTCCTACTCTTAGACTCCTCCACCATCAATTTTTTTACCTTTGACTTTTTCTTCCTTCTTTGCTCTATGTCTTTTGCATCATGTTTATATTCCAACTCCTAAGATGTCCAAAACGGTTTGATGACCTGTTCAACTTTGTTGTCTTTCTCAAGCATCACAACATCTGTCAATTTTGGCTTCTTTTGGTTATTTAGATGTAGAATCTATGTAGATTCTACATCTAAATAACGTATGCTATTGAGAGAAATATAGTTTTGATGGGTGATGCTTGTTCTAGAACTCCTTTTATCACCTGTACTAAGATATGCGTGTAGGAGACATAATAGCCAAGGTTGGAGACATAATGATTTATCACGGCAAAGATTACCTCTCTCATTTTCTTTTGGCCGCAGGTTGGATCTTTTCTAGCCTGCTTTTGATTTCTACTTGAGTCTATGAGATTTCATAGCGCTATGTTATTCCATGCGTCTCCCATTTAGAGTATAAGTAGATTGGACAATAGATCAAGTGTACTGAGCTTAAAACATGTAGCATTTGTCAGGACACACTCAGTCAAGTCCCTAGACCAGAAATTTTTGTCAGAAAATATTTGCAAAATTCTAGCATTCACCACTCTGCACTTTAAGGTTCGAGGATTTAATTATCTCCTCATTATGGCAAATTAAAATTCCACAGCTAGTTTCTCCTTTTCAGGGGCCTATCACATATGAAGTTATTGGTGTTCTTTTGCATCACACTATCGGTTTTCTCTTCATATCTTCTCCTCCTATTTTTCTTTACTCCCGAGAAATTCCTCCTTACTCTTGGAATCAGTCTCGCATTTTTCTTTATGTTGGTATTATTTTTCTGTGAGAATTAACCTAGAAGATTGAAATTCAACACAATCGCGACTCTTAGCTGACTTTCAGCAATCTATCGAGCAGTAAACTTGTACCCTTCCTCTGCACAGGAAAGGTTGATTCATTTTCTGGAGTCCAAAAGTGTGGAAACAGTTTCTGGAATAGTTCTGAAAATTCAGACAGTTTGGGCCAAAGTAAATTGCCGAAGTTGAGCTTTGATGTAGTGGACTTTGGACAGAGAAGAAACGAGCAGAAGGGTTTGCAGAATATAATATTGGAAGTCGCGATTCCTCGTTGCTTTCTCGGAGTGCAGCGTGAAGACCAGCAAGTGAGGAAGGGATGGAGGACTGCGTCAATGAGAGACGTGCGAATTGGATCTTCTGACCGATTTTTGAATTACGGAGCTTGCGGAGAGGAGAATGGGGACTGAGCGATTGCGTCGAGGACTCATGGCACAATTTGGCCGTCTGGCGCTTGGTGACAGGGTATGTTTTGCTGACTTTTCGCCTTCTTGAGTTCTGCTGTTTAATTTTAGAAGGGAAAGTACTGTTGTACTAGACTCGGTGCACGGTTTGATTTTGAAGTGTCAGTTTGTCACTGGTTTCTGTCCAGGATTTTGCATAGTTTTTCTGGAAATGAGCTTGTTTTCATTCATAAGGTATTTCAGATTTCGTTTGGGCATTTAGTGTGACGCGAGCGGGGACGAGAGGGTTTTGAAGTGATTGGAAGCTTCACAAGCGTTTCAAGATGGACCCAAAGGCTGCTCTAAAATTACGCATGCGGGAAGCAGTTCAAAAGCGAGGAAAGAGGATAGAATCTCCACTTGTTCGGTCAGCATTCTCACCATAAGCATTGTACTTCCCTAATTGATCACTCTCTGCGTAATTCGCTCTTTCTCCTGATTTTCAAACGATAGCTGTGAAGATGAGCAATTTTAAGATAATCCAGAAGGCACGAGTAAATTTACGCCCTCACTGTGTGCATAATCGTTTGTGTAAGTCTCGATCATTATCATCGCGATCGTTAAACTCGTTTTAATTTCCCACCCTTCTCTGTGACCTTAAACTAGACGTCCGTAGATGCTTCATACTTCAATGAATTTTGTATGTGACTTTGTTGTCCAATGGCAAAAAAATACTTCTCGAAGCTCATGCAAAAGCTCATTTTGCACAGCGCATTCTCATGAACCCAGTAGGTAAGGTCCAATTTGCTTGAGTTACTATCCAGTAGTCACAATGTAGGTTGCTGGTAGTAAACTGGAGGCCCTTTGCTCTTGAAGAACCTTACCTAGTAAGTACTGATGCAACGGCCTGCAACAGATACAACGACTTGCGACAACCTGTGTGCAAAGTGTGCAATGTCACGGTTAAGTCCGAGACACTGTGGACAGCACATATAGCTTCACGCCCACACAAGGCAGTAAGTCTCTGACCAATACATATGTTTGAATGAATTCTGACAGAAGTATGTGTGCAGATGTATTTAATAATACTAATGCCTTGCCGTAGTTGTAGTCTTTTAAGTTTCCGATTTCGTTTGCTAATGTAGATTTTGAGAAGGTAATTCAGTACTGGGTGAGAAGCATACAAATACATGCAAATGGTTGTAAGATATAGGTTTCCAAATGTCTGTTTTTCCTAAAAGTCTGCTATTTTTCCTGCTTGCAGGCTGTAGACGAGCTTAAGGCCAAAGCAGCTGCACAGTCTGCTCCAAAGGCACCTGAGCCCCCAAGAGCACCTGCTGCTGTGGCTAGGCCTTCCTCTGCTCTTCCGGATGATTTTTTTGATACAGCTGAGCCTAAACGCCCTAAGCAAGGTTTGGTCTCTGTGAACTGTTCTCTTCTGTATAAGTTGAGCACTATAGTTAGCTTCATGAAAAGAACGAACGTCATATGGATGGGAAACTATAGGCACCATGCGCAGAAAGGCGCCCGCTTAGTCTTGCTTAGCATAGGATTTGGGATGACTCTGACCAGTATCTCATGTGTATTGACAGGTGCTGTGATTGAGTCCCCTAAGCTTCCAGGGGCTAAAAAAAGTGGTGAATCGAAATCTCATACAGGACAGTCGGCCAGGAATGGAGTGCAAGGTGTACGCCCACCCACTCAAGTTGTGGCTCAAGAGTCTGAATTGCAATCCAGCAAAGAAACCCCAGCTGCTGCAAAGGGCCTCTTGCCTGAAGGCTTTTTTGACAGTGTAGATGCGGACCACAGAGCTAGAGGATTGGAACCTCCTAAACTTGATATTAAGTAAGTGAATGGTTTTCTTGTAAGTAATTAGACGTCTCTCTTATTTTGTGTCTCTCGTGGATTGTTTTCTACTTTTGGTCCCATAATATTACACTAAGCACTATGTGGATGCCCTTTGAGGGGAAAGAAGGTGCAACTCAATTAGATAGCGCTTGCTAGTGTTAAGGAGTTACCCATAACTGTTCAGTTTTACTAATATTGATGTGTATTTGCAGGGATGAATACAAAGAATTTCAAAAGCTGATTAAGGATGATATGCAGGATGTGGATGTCCGGTTGGAGGAAGAAGAGGTGGCTGATCATTTCCCTTCCAACCTGCATGATAGACTAGATAAGCTTTTTCATTTATTGAAACTTTTATATGGTACTATCTGACCTTAACATGATAATGTCATACAGGCGGAAGCAGCAGAAGAAAGAGAGGAGCGCGAACAACTAGAACAAAGGTATGACAGTATGTCACTCAAAATGAAAGATTTAGCGGTCATCGTACATTATCTCAGCGATCAAAATATTTTTCCCGTGATGTCCTGTCGTTCCCATTTTCAGCTTGTCCATTCAAAAGTCATTTTCGTGTAGAGTTATGGTTCCTCCGTTCTCAACAAATGGGAGCTCCTGAACTTTGTATGTCAGTGTCAGTAGAATGTTTGATGCGTTTGAATTATGATCTACTGGATGTCATATTCATGATATTGGGCCTCGACGCACTCGGTGTCTGATGTGGTGGGAATGGATATGATAGAACGCTTTTTGAGAGGATAGAAAGGATTAAGCAGCGACAGCAAGAAAAACTTGCTGCTGCGGAGCAAGCGAAGACAAATGAAGAAGACAAAGCAGATGAAAGCGGCGACGAATCAAGTGACGACGAAAGTGAGGAGGAAGAAGAAGAGGATGCATTTTTCGTCGACTGGAGAGCCAAAACCCTGTGAAGAGCTCCCTGGATGCTACTGTAACTCCACATTGTTGTAATTAGCTCACTCACGAGGCTGTACGAGAGTAGTTCTCCATGCATACCATTATAGCTTGCTGTTTCAAATTTAGAAGCGTCGAATTGACCACTAATGGTCATCGAAGAGAACATTGCCAGAAATCTTTTGCTAGAGTTGTGAGGAAATAGAATAGTTTTATGGAGCTGAGCATCTCGTAGGTAGGAAGACAAATATATTTTTGCGACAAAAGGCTGGGTGCAAGAGACCTAAAGCGGACCTCCCCGTTCTCTTCTGGCACTGGACGGCACCTGCCTTGTCTGTCACTTAAGAACTAGAAATTTACCATTTCATATTTCACTCCTGAAGTCTATCTTCGGTGGAGAGTAATGCAAGTACTGGTAAATTTCATTCACCACACAGCGGCCTTCCAAGTTGAATGGAACTTGGTAGTTTTGCGCATGGAGAACATTTAGATATGACGTCAAGTAGTAGGAGTGACCTAGCTCTTGCGCGTGAGCGAAGCAGAGAGGAAAATCAGCGAGGAAGTTTCTCAGATCTGTGGGGTTAAGAAAGTGTCCATAAATATTCTTTAACGTCCAGGCTACTCCCTCTTCTAAAACAGTGAACTGAACGCCACGACAGCGGGAGCACAGAGAAATTTGTATGAAGTTTCTCACAAACAATGGAGGAAAGGAAAGACAAGAGTTTGTCATTAAGTGTGCATTTCTGTGGAAGAGTGTTCTCAGTCAACAGAGGCACTGTAATCTCTGTTGTGGAGAGCGGAAGACTCGGGCTCGTGGGGCCATGGACCAACGCTTCGTGCTCCGCCTCAACTGGAACTTTCTTAAACAAAAGATTCACCTCTCGGCTCTAATTCAGTTCAACTCGAAAGGTGCTCGATCCGAGCTTATCTGATGCAACTTTCTGCTGCCTAATTAAACAAAATGTTGCTCATCTGTCAATGCCCGGTCATTGACAATTAGAAAAATACGTGTCTGCACAACGACGTTCTCATTGCACCTCAGAACACCTACCGCAGCGTGTCTGCATGTCGGGGATGACCTGGAATCGAGTTCATGGTATAAAGGCTCCCAACGATCGAATCAAATCCACGATACAGGAATCGAAGACCCACCCAGTCCAACGACACATGAAGTCCTTGATATCTTCATCAGACACAGAATGGTAGTGCAAATTTCAAACACCGGACTTAGTCCGTGAAAACTTAGATTCTACTTCAGGTTTCTAATGGCCAGCCACGCAACACCGAACCACTGCCACTGTGCTCCTCAATTCTGCGAGGTATATGTAATTCTCCCGACACGATGCCTCAGTCAGGGCACCTACTCATTCACACCTCCCCGTGGAGAGTGCAGGCACACATCTAAATCAGCTCATCCTGAAGTTCCCAGTCCCTCCCAACACTCATCTCCATTCCCGCTGCCAGCTCGTTTTCAAGTGCTCAGAATCTCAGATCTAGCATCACCATCGAAAATCCACCAGTCGAGCTCATCACTGAACGTTGCAAATTCTCCAGAGCAGGAGAGGAGAAGAACTCTCTGAGCTGATTGAATTTGCCAGAAGAAGAAAAGAAGAGAAGCGATGGCTGCTGTGCCCAAGGTGGCGTTGGGAAGCCAGGGACTTCAGGTTTCAGCTCAGGGCCTGGGGTGCATGGGAATGTCGGCCTTCTACGGGCCTCTGCGACCGGACGAGGAGATGATCGAGCTCATTCGCCAGGCAGTGAACCGGGGAATCACATTCCTCGACACTTCTGACGTCTATGGGCCTCACACGAACGAGATCCTGATCGGCAAAGCCATCAAAGGGATCAGACACAAGGTCGAGCTGGCCACCAAATTCAGCAACACCATCGTGGACGGGCACTTCATGCCCGCCAGAGGAGACCCCGAGTATGTGAAGTATGAATCAATGTCTCACTTAACGGAGGTCCGGAGGAGTCGCTAGTAGCTCGGAAGGCATGTAGCGCGGTGACGCTGTCACTGCGCTACAACGTTTCCTGCTACGATCTTGTGTGCGATTTTGGTTGTTTAAGTGAGGGTAATCATTGTAATTAGCCTAATTACTCCCTAACTATATAAAGGGTATTAGTAATTAGATCTGAGAGACTGAGAAAAAATCTAAGAGAACAAGGAGGCCAAAACACAGGAAGAGAGTGAGAAACGAAGAAAGGTCTTGTAAGAGCTTGAGAGCGTTTCGATTCTTCTTGTAATCTGTAATTCTTTGTTATTAGTGGATGGAGAACCTTTGAAGGCAGGACGTAGGACTGATTTGGTCTGAACGTGGGTAATTCTTGGTGTCGTTTTCTTTATAGTTGATAATTATTCATGGCTTGCTTGAACTGTTTGGTTGATCGAATATTGGAACTCCATAGAACTATCGGAAACTGCTAGATTCATTATTCCGCTGGGCACAATTCACAACAAATTGGTATCAGAGGGAAGTTCGCGTTTGTGGTTTCCTTGAATTTTAGGATGTGGTGTTCTTGATTTGGGAAATTTTCTTTTTAAAGAACGGGTAATTTCTGTTGAGATGGCTCCTACGTCGAAGGTGGACATTGAGAAGTTTGACGGGAAGAATGACTTCGGGCTATGGAAGATGAAGATGTTGGCTCACTTGGGAAACATGGGTTTCGCAAAGGCGCTTGAGGGGGCGGACAAACTCCCTACGACCTTGACCAAGGAAAAGAAGACGGAGATCCTCGAGAAGGTGTACAATACCTTGATCCTCAGCTTGAATGACAAGGTATTGCGAGAAGTGGTCAACTGCAAGTCAGCGGCAGATATCTGGTTGAAGCTTGAAACACTTTACATGACAAAGAATTTGTCAAACAGGTTGTATCTCAAGGCAAAGTTCTTCACCTTCAAGATGGAGGAGGCAAAAGATCTTCTTTTGGCATATTGACGAATTCAACAAGTTGGTCGTGGACTTGGGAAATATTGAGGTCAAGTATGAAGATGAGGATATGGCGTTGGTTCTGCTACACTCCTTGCCAAGGTCATACGAGACGTTCGTGGATATCCTGAAACATGGCAGAGAGACTATCTCTCTAGATGATGTGATTGGAGCCCTGAGGTCAAAAGAGCTGCAAAAGAAGATTCAAGCGAAGGAATCTAGCGGTGATGGTTTGATTGTACGAGGAAGATCAGACAGGAAGGAATTCAAGGGAAGGTCGAAGTCTCGGGATGGGAAGAGAAGCTTCAAGTGCTATACTTGCCATCAGGAGGGACATATGAAGAGGGACTGCCCCAAGAGAAAAGGCACGAATGGGAACGATAAGGGAGGAGAGGCTGCGGTAGCGCAAGCGGAAGAGGGCTATGAGAGTGCGGAAGTCCTGGTTGTTACAACAAAACACTTGGATAGGCAGTGGATCATGGACTCGGGATGTTCATTCCATATGACACCCAACCGGGGTTGGTTCGAGATCTTCAAGGAGAATATTGGAGGGGATGTGTTGTTGGGGAACAATAGGCCGTGTAAGGTGATCGGGATTGGCACTGTGAGGATTAAGACTCATGACGGGATGGAGCGCATTCTGTCGGAAGTGAGGTATGTTCTTGAAGTCAAGAGGAACTTGATTTCACTTGGTGCGTTGGACGAGCGAGGTTATAGCTAGAAGGGTGAAAAGAATACGCTGAAAGTTTCGAAGGGGTCGTTGGTCGTGATGAAGGGTGTTCGGGATCGGAGTCTCTATGTACTTCAAGGGAGCACTATCATTTGGTGAAGTGGCAGCGATATCGGAGCCGAGGGAGCATTCTTTGGCAAGCCTATGGCATAAGAGGCTCGGGCACGTGAGTGAACGGGGGTTGCAAGAGCTCGAGAAGCAAGGGCTGTTCGGGGAGAAGAAGCTTGGAGAGTTGCAATTCTGCGAGAATTGTATACTTGGGAAATCTACAAGGGTGAAATTCAAGCGGTCAACGTTCGTGACAAGGGAGACGTTGAGCTATGTGCATTCAGACTTGTGGGGGCCATCTCGTACGGAGACTCTGGGCGGTGGACGGTATTTCATCACGTTCATCGATGATTGTTCTCGAAAAGTTTGGGTCTACATCTTGAAAAATAAGAGCAATGCTTTTGGGAAGTTGAAGGAGTGGAAGAAAATGGTGGAGACTCAAACGGGTAAGAAACTCAAGAAGCTTCATACGGATAATGGGTTGGAGTATCTTGGTGACGAGTTCAATAGATACATCGTGAGCGAAGGGATGGTGAGGCATAGAATCGTTCGTCACACTCCGGAGCAGAATGGCTTGGCCGAGCGGATGAATCGGACGCTTCTTGAAAGGGTGAGATGTATGTTGTTCGAGGCGGGACTATCGAAGAAGTTTTGGGGAGAAGCCGTTAACACGGCGGCCTATCTTGTTAATCGGTGTCCTTCAACGACATTGGAGTTCAAAACACCAGAAGAAGTGTGGACCGGGCAGCCACCGAAGTTAGACAACTTGAGGGTGTTTGGTTGCGTGCCTCTGCGCACTAAAAAAGGAAGGGAAACTAGATCCTCGAGCAAAGAAGTGCATGTTTGTAGGATACCCACATGGCGTGAAGGGGTATAAGCTGTGGGAGACGATGGCTATTCGTCAAGGAGTTTCATTATTCGTGACGTGGTCTTCAGAGAGTCCGAGTACTACAAGGCAACGGGATCTCAAGGGGCAGCCAGTGAGGATAGCACGGAAGATGTTGCTAGGGAACGGACTGAGATTGAGGTGGAGCTGTTGGGAGGTAGTAGTACACAGAGGGAGGGTGAAGATGGCGGTGAAGAAACGGGTCCTTTGGAGGTAGAAGGGCAAGGTGGAGATCTGGATGATAATCTTGGCTCTTATCAATTGTCAAGGGACCGGACACGCAGAGAGACCCGGGCGCCGACAAGGTATGGGTATTCTGATTTAGTTGCTTTTGTTACCGCAGAGGAACTTGATGGGGATAGAACCACGAAGCTATCGAGAGGCGGTGACAAGTATCGGGAGTAAGTCATGGAAGGAGGCCATGCGTGAAGAGATGGAATCACTCGCGAAGAACAAAACGTGGGTGCTCGTGGATAGACCAAAGAATCAGAAGATCGTTGGTTGTAAATGGGTCTATAAACTCAAGGAGAGAATAGTGGAGAAGGAGAAGCCGAGGAGTAAAGCGAGGTTGGTGGCTAAGGGTTTCACACAGCGAGAAGGAGTAGATTTCAACGAGATTTACTCGCCGGTCGTCAAGCATACATCTATTCGAGTGTTGCTAGCACTCGTAAGTCATTTTGACTTGGAGCTCGAACAGATGGACGTGAAAACTGCTTTCCTCCATGGGAATCTCGAGGAGTGAATCTACATGGCTCAACCGGAGGGATTCGTCGAGGCCGGGAACGAGGGGAAGGTGTGCCTATTAAAGAAATCGCTTTACGGCTTGAAGCAATCTCCGCGGCAATGGTATCTCCTGTTTGATGAGTTTCTGTTAAGGACCGGGTTCACGAGGAGTAACTATGACAGTTGCGTGTATGTCAAGTGGGTGAGTGAAGGTTGCGGGGTATTTCTCCTTTTGTAGGTGGATGACATGTTAATGGCATCAAAGGATATGGGGGAGATACATAAACTCAAGAAGGTGTTAGGGAGTGAGTTTGAGATGAAAGACATGGGTCAGGCAAAGAAGATACTTGGGATGGAGATTATTCGGGATCGACAGCGAAGTTCGTTGTTTGTGTCACAAGGCGGGTATCTCCGGACAATGGTCGAGAAGTTTGGAATGCTAGGATCGAAGGCGGTGCAGACTCCTTTGGCAAGTCATTTTAAACTGTCTTCACAGTTGTCACTGAAGACGGAGGCAGAAAAGAAAGCTGTGGAGAGGATTCCCTATGCGAGTGCAGTCGGGAGTCTCATGTACGCCATGGTATGTACGAGGCCGGATTTAGCCTATTCGGTTAGTCTCGTGAGCAGGTTTATGGCGAACCCGGGGAAGTAGCATTGGGAAGCGGTGAAGTGGGTCCTTCGGTATGTGAAGGGAACTTTGGATCGTGGTTTGCTCTACGGGCGAGCGGAAGATGATGAAGATAAGCTGAAGGGTTTCGTGGACGCTGATTTTGCGGGTGATCTTGATAAGTGACGTTCTCTTACGGGATATATATTTATCTTATTTGGGAGCACCGTGAGTTGGAAAGCGCAACTTCAGCCTGTGGTTGCATTATCCACAACGGAGGCCGAGTATATTACAGCGACGGAGGGTGTGAAAGAGTCTCTGTGGCTACAAGGGTTGATATGGGAATTCGGAGTTGCTCAAGATAAGGTGGAGGTTTATTGCGATAATCAGAGCTCGATACATCTGTGTAAAAATCAGATGTTTCATGAGCGCACGAAACACATCGACATCAAGCTGCACTTCATCAGAGATGTTATTTCACGAGGGTCCGTGGTGATAGAGAAAGTTCACACGGATGATAATCCGGCAGACATGGCTACGAAGCCCATAACCGGAGTCAAGTTCAATCACTGTTTGGGCTTGATCCGGATTACAGCAAGAGGTAAGTAAATGAAGTAGGAGGTGGTTCGTCCACGGAGGTTGAAGACTTGAGTCAACAGTTCTACATTGACCCAAGGTGGAGATTTGTGAAGTATGAATCAATGTCTCACTTAACGGAGGTCCGGAGGAGTCGCTAGTAGCTCGGAAGGCATGTAGCGCAGTGACAGCGTCACCGCGCTACAACGTTTCCTGCTACGATCTTGTGTGCGATTTTGGTTGTTTAAGTGAGGGTAATCATTGTAATTAGCCTAATTACTCCCTAACTATATAAAGGGTATTAGTAATTAGATCTGAGAGACTGAGAAAAAATCTAAGAGAACAAGGAGGCCAAAACACAGGAAGAGAGTGAGAAACGAGGAAAGGTCTTGTAAGAGCTTGAGAGCGTTTCGATTCTTCTTGTAATCTGTAATTCTTTGTTATTAGTGGATGGAGAACCTCCGAAGGCAGGATGGAGGACTGATTTGGTCTGAACCTGGGTAATTCTTGGTGTCGTTTTCTTTATCGTTGATATCGTTGCTTGAACTGTTTGGTTGATCGAATATTGGAACTCGTTAGAACTATCGGGAAACTGCTAGATTCATTATTCCGCTGGGCACAATTCACAACAGAGTACGCGCGAGCTGCATGCGAGGCCAGCCTCCAGAGACTGGGCGTGGACTGCATCGACCTGTACTACCAGCACCGAGTGGACTCCAAGGTCCCGATCGAAATCACCGTGGGAGAGATGAAGAAGCTTGTCCACGAGGGGAAGATCAAATACTTGGGCCTGTCGGAGGCATCCCCCCAGGACATCCGTCGAGCCCATGCCGTGCACCCCATCACTGCAGTTCAGCTCGAGTACTCGCTATGGACTCGTGACGTTGATGAGAAAGTCCTCCCAGTGTGCCGAGAGCTGGGAATCGGCGTTGTGGCTTACAGCCCTCTGGGTCGAGGATTCTTCTCGGGCAAAAATGTGGCAGATTTCACAGAAGATGATGCCAGGCTCGAGTACCCGAGGTTCAGTACAGAAGCATTCCAGCAGAATAAGTTGTTTTATGAGCGGTTATGTGAAATTGGAGCTCAGAAGAAGTGTACTCCAGGCCAACTGGCCCTGGCATGGGTGCAGCACAAGGGAATGGTTCCCATTCCAGGAACGACGAAATTGAAAAACCTTGAGCAGAACATTGGGGCTGTGAGTGTTAAGCTGAGTCCGGAGGACATTCTGACTATAGAGGCTGCTGTTCCCCACGAGCAGATTCAAGGCGATAGATATAGTGCTGACAACTTGCAAGCTACTTGGCAATTTGTCAGCAGTCTGCCCCTTGACAAATGGACTGGTGTTAGAGAAGCCTAAACCCTTGGTGATCATATTGCCTTTGTGGAGGATCAGTAAGATGCTAGTACGTCGTAATCAATGCTGTCTATGCACATATAGAGGCCTTCTGCCTCCACATGTAAAATCTCCAATGTCTTCATATGAACTCATTCTGGACCCATTTTGGCCTTTGGCTAATCACTCTTGTCTCTTGGACTTTCACTCTTCGATTGGTTGATGTTGGAGTATTTTGGGGCTCGCCCGTAATCTCAGCAGAGTAAGGAGAGTTACATTGATTTTCAAACTAGACTTCAATATGGAATGAATAGAGGGTCTTGTGGGCCAGCGTCTTCAGCCACGAGACTCCGCCGTTCTCTTGGTACATAAAAACATTGGCAACCACTTGCGTTTTTGTCCTTGGCAAATTTCAGTCGAGAGATGTTCGAAATGTTCCATGTAATTCGGTACCCGTGATCATTTCCGAGTGTTCAGTTCTGCATCCAACGTAAAATCTGCTTCCGCTTCCACATCCGTACAGGATCTCAAGGGAACAAAATCCAAATTAAGTCTTTACTCCAGACAAGGAATGCTTTGAGATCGAACTTGGAAGCGCTAATCCTCACGTACTGAAGGACGAGAACGGAAGGAAAGGGAATGTGAACTGGCCGTTTGTTTCAGAGGGTTCTGCAGGGAAAAAGAGTTGTTTTGTGGGCCGGTGATATTCAGAGACGCACTAGTTCTCCGAGTTTACGGGGAGGCTGAAGAAAGTTGAGCTACCGTCCCAGTGCCTTAGAAATCAACTGGTTGCCTGTGATGGGAGTGGAGACCGTCAACATGTACTTTGTAGCCATGGAGGTAGCTGCAGGAATGACAAAAGGAAACTGGAACACAGAAGTCTGTTAAATCAACCGTTTCTCCTCCAGGTTCTGAGTTATCATGCTGATTTCCTTGTCGATGTGGTCGGTATTGATCAGCGTCTGTTGTAAGTTGCCAGGTTTTGGGTACTTTCTTGTGGATGGCTTCTGTGGATCTTCTAAGCTTCTGATTCGCTTGTTCGGCTGACTGGATACTGTAGAACATTTTAATTTGTGGGATTCCACTTTCAGCTTTTGCTCCGCCCAGAATTGAATGAACGTCCGACAAGTGACATGATCTGTCACTTCTTCACCTTGGGTCTAACTGATGATTCCTATGAACTTGTTGTTGGAACAATTGTCAAATTCTAAGATTATATTTTGAATATTTTAAATTCATCTAATATTTTAATGTTCTTATTTAAAATTTCAAATCATATTTTTAAATTCATATGTTAATTGTGTATATTAATTTTTAGTTTGATAAAAACAAAAAAAATTATAAAAATAACATACAAGATATATTATAACATAATTTAATCATTTTTATAATTTTTTTTTTTGTATCTATTTAATTAATTTTACCATATTATCTCTGCAAAAAAATAAATTTTCATTAAAATATAAAAATTAATAATTAAAAATTAATTTTATTATTATAAATGAAATTATATATTTTCTTACAAATTAAACTAAAATTTTGATTTTTTTAATCTAATTTTTTTTAATTTTTAATTTTAAAAAGATAATAACTATTGAGAAAAAAATTAAAAAAACTTTATTTATGAAATTAGTATTAAAGTTAAATTTATAAAGAAAAAAATTCATAAATAGATAAAATTATATTAACTCATCAAAAATATATTTCAATCTAAATTTTAAGTTTATTTTTTAAAGTTATTTAAAAATTTAACATAAATCATTTAAAAAAATGAAGCAAGAATTGATTCAAAAGAAATATTGAAAAAAAATTATTGTAAAAAATTTTAGAATTTCTTACATATTTATTTTCAAAAATAAAATTTATTACTTGAGAGTAATATTATTTCTACATTAAAAAAATTTCCATGAAACTTTGAATTGAAATAAACTCATTCAAAAAATCATGATTGCAACAAAATTTCTATTTTATTTTGTAGTTTATTTGAATCAAATAAAAACAAAAAAAATTTATCAGAGAAGAAAAGATAATTTTAAGTATTTGAAAAATTTTATTTATATATATTTTTATGAATTATCGAATATAACACAAATGAATTAAAAATATTTTGGAACATTGAATATATTAATTTATTTTTTAATTTATATGATAAGAATACATAAAAAATTTATTCATTTAAATTTTTTTTGAGAGTATTTTTTTATCTTTAATTTAATTTAATTTTCTAATTTCTTATAAAAAAATATGTATTTTTTAGTGGCTGAACTAATTTAAGCAAAAAAGAATTCATCATAAGAAATGTTTGAAATAAAATTCTTTCAACAAACTGAATTTTTCATCACACTAAAAATTCATTTCAATTTCTACCTACTTAAAATTAAAAACAAGATATAATTTAATCAATTTTAAAATAATTTGATTATAAATTAATATATTTTGAACCAAAAAATATATATTATCAAAATCTGTTGATGAATAATATTAGAAGCTTTCAATATTTTCTAAAAAATCATAATGTGTTGCATTTTTCCTAATAAATTTTTTAACATTTCCAAGCTTTAAGTTTTTGACTACATATCACTTGATAAATATCTAGCAACGTTACACACTTAGAAGATTATAATATTTTATGACATATCACCTTTATAAATAAATTTCAAAATAGTGTTCTATGCACATTTATTTTTGTTGGAAACAAACTTTCACCGAAGTTGAACATCATTTTTCATCTCAAAAATCTTATATAACATTGTATCTCAATCATTCATATACATTCATCAAATGATTATTTATTATTTTATATTCTCTAATAAATATGTTAAAATATACTATATATTGAATTAAATATTAAAAATCATTAAAATTTAATCGTTAGATTGTTTGTGAGAAGACTTATTAATTTTTTTTCATAAAAATAATTTTACATTTTAGGTTTCGAACCAAAAAGTATAAATTGATATAATACAATGTTGTCGTGTTGTGATATGTCTACTATGAGAAGATGATAACATGTGTCATCTTCAGAGGTGTTGAGATGACGGTAATATTTTTTGAAGAGATTTTTTCGAGATTGAAAGATATGGTTGGGGAGCTGACAGGAAGAGCTACGTTTTAGGCTCAAGAATGAAGGAGATTGAGCAAATTATCACTCAATTGTGGTGATCTGAAGTTGGAAAGTGAAATTCGGACCGCTTTGAGAGTTTGGGTTGATTCTGAGTGTTTTGTGAGGTTTTGACACATCAAGTTCAATAAACATATAGCTTACAACTCGAATTTGTGAATTAATCAAAATTTCAGCTCGATTGGATGAGTTTTGAGTACAGAGTAATAGTTAGAAGTTTGTGTGCACAGTGTGAGTTGTAAAATTGCACTGACTGTCACAGAGTTAGTTTGACAATCATAACTCATGCTATTAGCAAGCTTCATCAATAAAACTTTACAAAGTTAAAGCTTGGATGATAAATGACTTTCTTGTGAAATTTAAGTGCGAATGGGTTGAAGGACTGGGATTTGAAGTGGTTTTAGTATACAAGGATGTACATATCACCTTGTGATATAAGGTATAGTCTGACATTCGTGACAAAAGATCTAGGAAAAAAAAACAAATGATAATTTTCCGAAAGTACAAAATGGTTGCAAATCACTTATTTGTGAAGTTTGATTAAGAGTTAACGGTCCAATTGTTGATTACAACGATCTTCTTCTGCTGCAATTTACCCGGTGCAGTGGGTTTGAACATGGAATGATGAGGAGATGAGATGAGGAGATGAGAGAGAGTGATTGCCAATTCGCACAAAAGCGAGGAGAGTTCTTTTATAGCTAGATGCTAAGGTGTTTTCAGAGTAAAGCTCTGTCCATATGACAACATACAACATATATCATAATTTTGGACATATATTAACACATGATTTAAAATAAATAAATTTATTTAATGAATAATTTAACAGCTACTATTTAAAATTTTATATATTTGAAATTTTGAAGTAAATCAAAAACAAGAACATGTCACAATAATCAAATCTGCAATATTTAATTTGTTAACAAACTCAATTTAGATTGGTTTCAGATTATAAAATAATCAACGTTTAAACCCTTACAAATAAATTTTGGTATATATATATATATATATGAATTAATTATCATAATAAATTATGCTTGCATTTTTAATAATAATTTTTTTTCAAGTATTTTGATTTTGTTACCAAATAATTTAAATAATATAAAAAAAATGGTGAATTTTTTACAATGTTTAAAGAATAACTTATTTTTCAATAAAATTAATGCATATGATGTATTATTGTAAAGTATGATATAAAGATTATGATTGAAATGATTATGTGCTCAAGATGCTTAAGCGAGAGACTTTTCATCCTACCTGTCTTAGAACAAAATCCAACAGGTAAGTTCACATGAGACATAAATAACTCAACCAGTGTGATTTTCATTGCCGGTTTCACTCAACGAGGAGCTTATTCAAATGTTTACAGTAAGCTCCATCCTACTATTGAGATTAGTACGATGATGAATCATGCATGAATAGGAGAAAGTCCAAGGAGAGTTTAGTTGAGACTTGAAGCAATACTTACGTGTAAAGTGTTTGTCACGTTAGGATATAATGGCAGGATACTTATGGAACCATCAAGTAACTGGTTTCCTTTAAATTTTCGAATGGGATAGTTGAAGCATTGAGACTTACATCAATAAAGTTTACAAGGAAGACTTAATAGTTTTTCTAGAAGATTCTATGAAGTATTGTCATATGTTCAAACTTTTAAGCTTTGAGTCATTACAAGGTATCAGCTGAAAATATTCGACTTAATTTTATTAGGGTTATATTATTCTCTAATTATGTATTATATTACATAATTATAGAATAATATAGAGGCCATATACGCACCTGGATGAACTCAAGCATGATTTTACGGTGAATTAGGATTCTTCTAAGTACAGTCTACTATTTCTAGCTGCAACCTGTATAAGGCCAATATGCCGTTTATTAATTAAAAGTGCAACCCTGAGAGATTATCGTAAAAAACATTGAGGCAACGTGCAAATGTCAGATTTTTCATAACTGCAACTCATCCGTTACTCCCAAGGTCACCACGTATATCTTTCTAAGTGCATATATTGGCACGTCTGAAACATGAAGAATTTAATTAATGACCTGTCTATGTGGCTAAACCTGGTTATCTGTTTGTAAATTGATTTTTTTGTTAGTAGCAATGAAGGAGAATTTAGATAAATTGTTGATGAAACTTAGATGTGGTAAAAAAAAACATCTTCTTGACATTGCCTACTAAGCTTCAAGAATAAAAAAACATTTAATTTTGCTAAGGTTCATTCCATAGCATCAAGATGTCAAATGTTTTGTATGCATATTTAAGCTTTTCTGACTCGGCAGATTGAATAAAGCGATGACACTAGTGACAGCTATTTCACAGCATTTCTTTACGGAAGTAGATTCAAGAGGATGAAAATACTTTATTCATGGGCTTTGACAATGCACATGCTTATATTTAGAACCAGGGTATACTTCATAAATTCACTGTTCAATACGACTCAAACTCAATCATTCTACATGTGACTAATAGCATTACTTGTGGAATGAAATCCTGGAAGCGTTAGTTCCTAATTCATAGGTGCATCTCTTAAATAATAACTTTTCAGTCTTTGACGTTTAGCAGGCGGATGAAGCTGGTGAGATGGCGAGCTTGAAATGAATTGTGCTGGATTGATCTGCATCAATTCAGGCATTTGAATTCCAGGTGTATTTTTGAATGTCTATTGGGTATTAGACATCTCTTGACTTTAACCTTGATTTCATCACTTGAATCAAGTCGATCCACAGGATCTGCAGCATCAGTCATGGATTAAAGAAGGAATCACATCCATTTTATGAGAGCATTAGTTTACTTAAAGAGTTGAAATGGAGGTTGTATCTCGTCTGACGTGCTGAGGCATTATGAACCACTGAACTGTACATATCAACATGCAAAATATTTACTAGGAAATGAAACAACCTCCTTGTTCAATTCCGGTTTACCTTTCCTTGTAAGATCCTGCTTCATCCTTAAGAGATCTCAACTTTTTGTGTAGATGTGATAAAAAGCTGTGAATTTGAAACCAGAAGCTCTTAGCTACCACATCCATAGATACATTGACCCACGACACAGTCACATGCTGCGAGATTAGATTTTGATTTTAGGATATTACTGAGGTAGGTTAAGAGCATCTGAGATTATTATCCAGAAAATTGTGCTTTCAGAATCATGATAAGGTAGTTTGAAAGCATCTGAGATTATTATCCCTCTGTATAATAATCTCATATGTCATCCATCCACAGTAGCTCAACATCAACACGTGTGCCCTGATGTGATTTCTAACGGAGCAGATCTCTGCTGCCTCAGTGATAGGAGGAATACGATCTGAGTTTGCAATGTCAGCATCCATCTAGCCAGGTAAGATTCATATTCATTTGGAAGTTTCACGTTATTAAAAGCAGGCGAAAACGCGTTAACGTAAGTTCAAAGAATGCTGTTGTGAGTTTGCCAGCTTCTGGTCTGAACATGTCTAGTTAAAAAAAAAATGTTCCTGACAAGGAAGCCAAAAGTGAGGGTTTGGTCATTATTGGTTCAGCATGTCCACCATCGCGGTTGTTGGGAAGTGGCTCTTCCAGCTTCACTTGGTTCAAATTCGTGAAGATTTCGGCTCTTAATGATCAGCTACTCCATTTTTGGGGCGTAGCGTTAGGTTTGAGCCTTGTTCAAATTTGAACTTTGCTCTCTAGGGCATCCTCGAATCTATAAGAGCCTCAGAAAGGAGTTTTCTTTTACAACCTTGGATGCGCATGATCCTTTCAGGACCGAAGGATAGGCTGTGAGGGCAAAGATCGGCTTGCGTGAAGCCATCGCAAAGGAATGGATGCTGTTGAGATCCAGGTTATCACAACTCCAATCATGCGGTGGAAGACACTTCACCGTTTGGGTCAACCTCGGGAGTCATTTGAAAGACGCTTGACCCAAGCGGTGAAGTGTCTTCCAAATGCCTCCCGAGGTGGAGCCGCAGGAACTGGATGCAATTGCTCGCGAGGATGCCCTCGAAAGCGGCTAGAAGACATAGAACGGCAAATAGAATTAGTCTTCTCCGCGGACTATGGGAGACAACTGGGCGCTGGTTGTTGGGAGGACTCTCGGCTGAAGATTCTTGGCGTCTTCGGTCTGTGCTGGAGCAACTGCACTCGTGTTCATCTTTGGGATGATTGTATTTCTATTCTTGGCCAGATTTCTTTGCGGGAGTACGAGGCACTGCACATGCCGCTACAGTTCAGCAAAGTCTAGAGACAGTTAGACCTGGGGCCTAGCTACTTTCGCCGCATTGTCGAACGATGTCCAGAATTGGAAGAAGTTGCAGCAAGGCCACTCGGAGACATCATTCGCACAAATGGAGAATCTGGAGGCATTTCATGCCTTGGGAACAGGGATGTCGATGACCCATTGGGCTCAAGTAGCGAAGGCATTGACGTGGAGGGGTGTGCACAATCTCACAGAGCTTTATCTGACCGGGAAGGATGCCATTGGTACGAGAGAATGGTTCACTATTCTTTGCTAGCAATTCGCATTGTGGAACGATGTCCAGAATTGGAAGAAGTTGCAGCAAGGCCACTCGGAGACATCATTCGAACAATGCAGAATCTGGAGGCATTTCATGCCTTGGGAAGAGGAATGTCGATGACCCATTGGGATCAAGTAGCGAAGGCATTGACGTGGACGGGTGTGCACAATCTCACTAAAAGAATGGTTCACTATTTCTTGCTAGAGATTCCTAGAACTCTCAATTTGCTAGGGACTTGTAAAAAAATCGAGAGAAATTTCTTTTCGAGTGTTATACAAGTAGATAGCAAATTGAAACTTCTGAATGCCAATGGCCAAAAACGTTGCATCAAGAGTCGGAAGAGTTATTCTTGAGTCAAGAGTTGGAAGAACGGGAGGACGATGGGATTCAAAACAGTGGGAAAACACCAGTTCGTAGAGGGCTCTATAACTGGCGGACCGAAGGAATGTCCATTGGGTCGTTTTATTACATCGCGTTCCTAACTGATCACCCCAATCAATCAGTTCGCAGCTTGCATATCGGCATTTGGAGGGAGGAAGGGTTGCCAGGTGTTGAGATTAGGAGTACTCTCGGAGTTTCTCCGAACCACTACCTTCTTATCTCACTTCACTCTTGAAGTCATGTACATCGAACAGACTTATCTTCTGGGCTGCGAAAGTCAAGATTTGTTCGAAGCGCTACGTGTCGCGCTTGACTCTCCAGGTAGATCGAGCCGCAAGTCCCACAGGAAAAGGTCTGGATTTGGGTGCCTGCAGTCAGCTTGTGGAGTTTATCAAATCTGCTAGATTTTGGAGGAGCTACATTTAACGCTTGACAACGGAAAGAGATGGGAATGCGTGGAGCTCAATTGCCCTGCGTTCTTCGGAGCTCTGGGATCCAACTCAACCCTCAGAATTCTTCATCTTAAAATGACAGAATCCTGCTCTTTTGCCATTTCTGATCCTGTACGGTGGGCAATGACAGGTTGGTTACAGACCACATTTCTAAAAAGATCTGACGTCGGATATTAAACCTGGAGGAGAAAGGAGTCATCTTCTCAGATCTTTGAGAACAAATACAAGCGTTAAAAGGCTGTAGGTGAAAGCGAAGATACTTGAAGATGAGATGGTCTGGGAGTTATCTGAAACTATGAAGTTATCAACTATGAAAACTGGTGGGTCTAGAGATGATGTAGAGGAGTCATTTCGATGTTAGTGTCAAGCAATTTTACGCTATCATTGCTATATAATTTCTTTTAAACAAATAAAAAAGACATCCTGGATAATCTAAGCGACCAGCACACTCCAATCAGCTCAGTCCTAGCGTAGATCAAGCGTTGCTCCTTCCACGATTCCCACCGTAAATACAGAGGCCGAGTCCCCTCTCCATCTGATAAAAACACTCCGTGTCCGCACGAATCATCATGAGTTAGTCTAACCGTTGATGGAGAGATTTACGTCCATCCTGATGTTCGAGTTCAAGTAGGATCAGCACAGCAAGTATACAGCCTTTCGGATGTCATGTGATCGAAACCAGTGTATTGATCCGTTTGTAGACGCTGAAGAAGGTGATCAACCACAAACATGTTGAATTGAAATTGGCTCGAAAACCCATCTGAATGTAGCTGGAAACCCGCGTCTGTTCTCTCAGCCCGGTCTTCTTCTCCGTCTTGTTCTTGTGGATGAGGATCACCATCACTGTCGGCAGATTGAATCCGGTCACCTCAGAGTTGGACGTGATGAACATCAATCAGTAGAGAAATTCGACTTTGAACTCTTCCTCCACATTGAGCTCAATCTACGCACGATATGCACGCGTACCGTATGTTAACCTGTTTATTTCATCAAAAGCCGTTGCTGCACGAGCCAGAGCAGTTGGAGGATGTATATGAGTGAGACCATCAGATAGGACGGTTGAAGATAATGGTTCTGGCTGCGTGGTGTCCCCAAATGTCCGCTCGTAAGAGATCTTTCGATTCTACCGGATGAATACAGATGACCCCGCGCTAATTACATTTCCAAAGGGCAGCCTCAGAATTCACAATGTAACAGGGAATGGGATCCACTGGAAACATCTGGTTTTCTGGGTCCATTGTTTTCGTTCTTCTGAGCTGAGCCACCAGGCGTTTGTACCAGCGAAATGGGACAATGCATTTCGCACCTGCACAACCCCCTGAGGCTTTGCTTAAAACTTTCCAGAGGCCATGAGGCACATACTAAATTATTGAGATCTATCATTGATTATAGCGAACAAGTACAACTGGGACTGAGGAATCGGTTGCAGCGACTGTCTCTGAGCTGGTGGACTGGGGTTGATGAGAACTGTGCATTCTTGCTGAGCTGGGCGTCTCCATCACAGCAGTCTCCTCTGCGCAGTTTCGTCTCATGCATCCAAAGTCTCCGAGACCCGCTTCTCCACAAGTGTATGGCTCTCTTCCTCAAGGGTAGGTCCACTTCGACTTCGCTATCTGACACCCCGTGACTCAACTAGATGATATCTCTTCATAATGTAATCGCAGTATATTTTTCAGTCAACTAACATCTGTAAGAATCATCTTCGTAAAAAACAGAAGCTCGGAAATAGTCTCGAAGCTCTCCGGACTTGCATGTATTTGTGTAGCAGTCGCTTCGTTTCGTGTGGTAAACAGTATTAATCAGAACTTAGCTTCATGATTCGATTTCAGCTCTCTATGACCTACTTCGAATTTAGGTGCACCTTGGCCCTGGAAGAGGATAGCTCTTTTGCATCTCGTAATTAGTTAACTCCTTCAAAAATCTCCTTGATCCTTATGGTAAGCATATTCAAGTGCGCAAAACCGTTTGACAAATGAATAATCCAGCCATGATTTTTTCATAGTGAAGCTTGAAGATCTACAGTGATTATGTCAAATTCTGCATGGGAATAGAATTTTAACTTGGGATAAAGGAATGAACCCTCGATCATTTTCTGAGGAAATACTTCCTCACTTGTTTCAGGGGGTAGTTTTTCAGCAGTTACTTCTGGTTCCTCATAAGGAAAAGGGCTGAGAGTTGCTTGGCTTTGAAAAATTCATATGTCTGTATAGGGCAACTTTTCCGACTAGACAAATCTGCAAACTACTCAGTGTTATAATTTCCTTGATGTTTGAACGATTTAAGGATGAGTGCTGAGTATTATAATTCACTTCCATCTATCTCCCGGGAAAATTTCACTCTTGTCCTCTCATTACAAAAGGAGCACTTGAAATTTGGTTTATATCTCAAGTCCATGTCATCTTGGAGTTGATGTGGTGTGAATGTATCCATACCAAATGTTACTTTTCAAAAGTTTTTATTTCCATAAAATCCTCTAAAGTCATATTTAAGGCCTAGGTGTGAACATGGCCTTAAGTCGTAGGTGGCCTTATGTAGTCTAGGTGGCCTTATGGGCCAATCAAATAAAGATCTGTTTCGTATCTACTTTCCACGAAGGCTCCGAATAATCAAACTGACGGAAGTCATATTCTAGTGGCCTAACTTGCAGTCCATAGAGTGGATCTGGGCAATGTGGAACAAAACTTTATACATGACAGCACATTGCCTTTTTGTCAGACCGTTCACGAAGCAAATGCTGGCAGGGGAATAAAAAAGGTGATTTTGGAGTGATTGCGCGATAGACCAATAGTTTAAAATATCATTAATTCAAATGGACTGAGTAATGCTGGGCATCACCAACTACTTTCTTACCCGATTGACGACTTTCTGCAGGTAAACTTTATGCTACAATTTGCTCCAGGGGCCTGGCCTGACCTGTATTCAGTCGCACACAAAAGAGTACTGTAGTCCCCTTTCTCTCTTTTCAAGACTCCAAATTAGAAAGCGTCAGAAACGACAGTCCTACCTCTGTGATTTTTGTCAGACAAAAATCAAAATTGACAAAAATCACAGAGGTAGGACTCTGGTGCCAAAGTTTCATGTCTATTCACCTTCCTAGAACATGCAGGTCAGACTTTAAGCAACTTGTAGCAATAGAACGTCATTTGCAGTAGATGAATTGAGTAACATTGGGTCCCATTTCCTTTTCTCACCAACTTCTTTTAATCGAGGTGGATCAAGGTTAATTTATGCTCCAGTAGTAACCGAGGGAGATACAAAATGACAAAGTCAAGAAAGCAATGTGTTTGATCTGCAAGCATCTATGGAACACGCGTTGTGAAACTCTGCATTTTCAGAAAGTTGTTTAGATGCGGCTAGATCTAAACAAATTTGTTTTGAGATAAAAAGATGTTCTGTTACATTATAGTACCATATTCGCTCTCTATTTCCGGTGTCACGGACACTACAATAGTAGTAGGAAGAGCAAACGAAAGCTGGTGTTCTGGAGCCTGCTCTATACCGGCTTCTGCTTAAGGAACTTGGCATTAGACAACACTTGACTCTAACAAGTGCAGGTTTCGAATTGATTCCACTGGTCTTGTGTTTCTGATGCGACAGGAAGTGTACAGATCCTTTGCGGCTATAGATCTGGATCCAAAATGCCTGTCTTGCTGTGTTTGCATCGTTTCATGCATGTAAGATCAAAGTTGAAGGTTAGTGAACATAGTTGATTAGAATAACAAAAATAGATACTGATTGTGAATTAAATTACAAAGTTGTGCTGTTCATCAGTGCTATGTGAGTTTAAAGATGGAAATAAAATGTGGTAAATACATATTCTTGACATTACCCGCTAAGCTTCGAGAATAGAAAAAAACATTAAATTATGCTGAGGTTCATTGCGTAGCATGAAGGTGTCAATGTATGCATATTTTAGATGTGCTGCCTCGGCAGATTCAATAAAGGGATGGCACTAGTGAAGAATCTTTCTGCCGCATTTGTTTCAAGCAAGCAGATTCAAGAGGAAGAAAATACTTTATCCGTGGGCTTTGACAATGCACATGCATATATTTAGAACCAGGGTATACTTCATAGATTCAATGTTCCAATACTAATATCATTACTTGTGGAATGAAATCCTGAAAGCCTTTGATCCTAATAGGTGCATCTCGCAATAATAACTTTTAAGTCTTTGAGATTTAGCAGGCGGATGTAGCTGGTGAGATGGCGAGCCTGAAACAAATTGTACGGGAGTGATCTGCATGAAGTCATGCATTGGAATTCCATGTATCTTTTTGAATGTCTCTTTAGTGAGTAGACAGCTCTTGACTCTAACCATGATCGCATCATTTGAATTAAGTCGATCCACAGGATCTCCAACATCAGTCATGGATTAAAGAATGAATCACATCCATTTTATTAAAGCAATAGTTTGCTTATGAAGTAAAAAATTGAGGTTCCATGTCGTTTGACGTGCTAAGATATTGTGAACCATTGAAATGCTCAGATGCATCAACATGTTAAATATTTACTAGGAAATAAAACAACCTCCTAGTTCAATTCCGGTTCACCTTTTCTTGTAAGACCCTGATTCATCCTTAAGAGATTCTGAACATTTTGAGCTTCCACATCCATAGATACATTGACCTACGACACACAGTCACATGCCGCGAGATCAGATTTTGCTTTTAGGATCTTAATGAGGTAGTTTAAGAGCATCCGAGATTATTATCCAGAAAATTCCTCTTTCAGAATCTTGATGAGGTAGTCTGAAAGCATCTGAGATTATTATCCCTCTGTATAATAATCTCATATGTCATCCATCCACAGTAGCTCAACATCAACAGGTTTGCCCTGATGTGATTTCTAACAGAGCAGACCTCTGCTGGCTCAGGGATACTCGAACTGAAACCGAGGGTCCTCATAATCATATTCACATCCTTCGCTTTTCTCGAGCCTTCAACGCCGCTGAGAGCCAATCATGGACCCTTCGATGGATCACTCGTGGCTCCTGTCTCAGAGACCACCGACTTCAATCGTCATGCTGAACGGAAGCTGCTTCCAGACGATGTGGATCCAGAGGAATCCACGCACCAGCAGCAAAGCCTCGGGGTCCTAGGCCCAGATTATGCCCACATTTCTAACGGAGTAAATATAATGATCAGGCTCATCGTCTGGAACGAACGAAAGCGCGGTTGGGCTTGCAAGAGGGGAAGCGCGGATATGACAGTTTCTGCCAGCCTCACAGAACACAATTTTCAAGCCTTCGTTTGGCCTGAAAGCTGTGGTTCATGAAGGCGTTTCAGTAGATTTTTTCACATGGATCGGAGGTCCAGCTGCAGAACCATCGGACGACGACATTGCCAGCCACCAACATCTGAACTGGATCATGCTGAACTCGAGCGCAAGTACAAACTCCAGGAAACATTCTGTAGGTGCAGGTGGGCCCTGGAGTCAGCGGGAGCTCGCTACACCTCCGGCCCATCCGAGCAACATCAGAGCTTCGGTGGTCCGCGGTCAGTCCCGTCAGTCTACTCATAGTATAGTTCAATACAATGCTTCTGACGAGCAAAATCTTCGGGGTATGCTCGGAGCAGCGGTCGGAAACCTTCCGGCCTCTGAGGGCCAATGTCACCGACGACATAAGGTCTCTGCAGTCGAGAAGTAAATTTCCCATCGATCCAAGAGGAGATTGCCATCTGTTCAACCTTGTTCTGATGACGTCGTTCGGTCCCTGGGTGGATGGGCAGTCAGTCCACTCGCGGTCTGCAATTGTTGAACCCCACGGATGAAATCCGTTCTCCCAACGCCAGATTCTAGCTGGTCATGCAGCTCGACTGCAATCTGGTATTATATGATGCGCAGAACGGAGAACAGGCCGAGACCTGCTATGCCGTGAATACCTTTGTACGGGGGAGCTGCAGGTCAGCAATGATTGACGGGAATGCAGTGCTCTCAGTCTTTGACAGCAAGTATCCACTCTGAGCTCCAACACTGTCCAGTGCGACGGGGAGTGCTAATTTTAACCTGATGGCCGTCTTCTCACCGCAACCGTGAGTGCAAGTGAAATTTGCGCTCTGTGCGGGACTCTTAGAATCTCCAAAAACGTTACAAGCTTAGTTTGTTCAGATTTTCATTGCTGCGTCTGAGAGGCATCATAGAACGGGGGGTCTGGAGTCTGGACAACTTGAAGAATGCGTGCATCCAGTGAGAACAATTCCAATCTTCCAATACACTTCATGACACGATGGTTAGCTACAAGTCGTTGATGTGCATTGTTTCTGAATACTTGAAACAATCACCAGCCGGATTCTGAAACACACTACCATGTGCATGCCTACTCGTAACGATCGTTTTCATACACCATTCTACGGGTTTCTGTACTCGGGCTACCGTAGTGTTGCACGATCTTATTCTATGCCTAAGCGCTAACTGGGAATGAGATTCTGACTACTGAGTAACCGGAACTGATGAAATGATGGTTGCTGAGTATTCGGATACTTTTTCGGTGCTACCAGGAAAGAAAAGATCAGCGGTATACGAGAAAAATACGCATCCTTTGCTCTCCACTGGCCAGTGAAGTCGAATCTATAAGTTCAGCTACGGATTTTATGGTCTCGACTTCTTTGACGAGATGTAAAATCATTTCTTTGCAATCGCTCTTCATTTTGATTCTGAAATGTGAGGGCTTCTTCCATTTGTCGAATCTTTAACCTGCTGTCAGTCTTCCGGTTGACATTTACTAATTCCGCTCATTTTCTGCTGAATCTGCTCGCCGATATCGTTCCGCCTCTTCAGCTTCTTGAAGGCCTCACAAGCTGGTGGTAGCAAGCTGCACTGCGATCTCTCCTCGAAAGTCACAGCAGGGAAGCAAAATGTGGAGAGAACTGATCACAACCATATAGACATTAAGAAGAAAAAAGCAGAAGGTATCTGTCTCCAGGCATCAGAGCATGACAATGCAAGAAATCCTGAAGTTGCCTTTGTCACTAAAGTAACTGGAATCCTAAGCATAATACTCTGTTTGTCCCAGTAGAAGGCTCTCAAAATAAGAAGAATATATATATATATATAGAAGAAGTTGAAGATTTGATCTACTTTCTGAATATGAAAGCGGAAGGTCCTGGTAATATCTCACCCTCGGCCGAGAGGGTGCCGGAGACGATCTTTCACGAAAGCTCCATCCAAAGACATAGCTCCCGGTGGACAGGGCAGATCATTTAGAGCTTGGTCCATATTCTCCTCCTTATCATACACATGACACTTGCCCATAAGGTGGAAAAACAGTGTTCTTCTTGTGTGCATGTGCTCTGGCTGAAGGTGAATCAAGTTCACTGCAAAGCCCAGAAAACCCTTTGGTACCTGGCCATTCCTGCACACAGGCTGAGGAAGTCGTAGAAGTTTCTGCGGGTGTTCGACATCTGTTGGCAAAGTACACTCACTTCACAACCACACATTGTTTCTGTTACGATCAGCATCGCATCTGAGCACATGAATCCAATCGCTGGAAAGAATGCCATCCAAAGTGAGTGACATGTTCAGAAGGATGAGATTGATGGATTGGCAAGTACCGAAGTTCTTCTAGGCAGATGACTTCACATCGCCCATTCCATATCTTAGAGGCGTACAGTTGGCGCAGCTCTTCAAGAGTTTCGCACACGATCAGTGATAAGTTACTGTCTCCGAGGTACACTGAAAGAATCCTGTTTTAAGCAAAAATCACCATTTCAGCACTTCGAGATTGACTTTCCTCCCATGTACACGAAAAACTATCTCCAACAATTTAGTAGTTGTATCAAACGTATTACGAAGTGAATGTTTCGATAATCAGAACATGGAATTGAAGCTTGCCTGTTAAGCCGGTTATCCTCTACTCCAGCTAACATGACAACCAAGTCAAAAGTCCTTTTTCGCGTGCATTGGACTAAGCTACAAGGCCCTGCCAAATTTCTCACAAAAGTCTGGAGTACATGACTTTGGGCCGTAAACTTCTTAATTGCCTCGTAGACGTCCTCGCGAGTCTGTAATAGTTCGTCTTTCTCCTTTTCTGCTTCCAAAATCTCTTTATTTTCTTCGTAACATGCGTCGAATACATCTTTCTCCTCTCTCAGCTGTTTTAAGTTGTCTGTCAATCAGAGTATTTGAAGAGCATTAATTTAGCGCTGGGTCTGGTAGAGAAACTAGAGCTAATTCTACAAGCATCCATAAACAATATGACAAAAGTTTCAGAAGTACCTAAATCCTTTGCGAAATACGTTCTTCAATTACGAAGTATAATAGCTGAATGAATTTGAGGAAGGGGGCATCTATGGTATAAAGCTTACCGTTGAAAAGGTCGATCTTCTTCTCCAATATCTCGATACGATTCTTTTCAGTATCAAGCTCTTGACAGATGCGAGATATTTCGTGCGTCATTGTTTTCAGCTCCTGATATTACATATCTCCTTTTATTAGCTGGATGTGCATAGAAGGCATACACAAAGTGAAGATTGTTGTGGCTAGCATCTGATGGTTTCCATGATTTCCCATACACAGAAAAAACTAGTACGAATGAAACTGTCACTCGATATTGACAATCCTATGTACTAAGCATGTACGTTCATGCTGACTGTTCTCACCGAACAAAAATTCTATGTACAAAATGTCGACGATGGCAACCTGCGTTAGCAAATGTAAGTTTTTTAGGCGATCCAAAACGGATTGAACGATTTTCCCGCTGGTGATCAAAACTTGAACAGCTTCCGACTTTACAGCATGCTCAGCAGGGCCTTCATAGAACAAGTTCATCTGATACATTCCCTCAACTCCAGTGCCGAACTCCAACTTGTCGAATTTGCAAACACCAGCGTTGAGGTCTCTGGTGGATTTACTCAGCAGGGGACAAGGTTGACTGATGCCCCCACTCGGAAACATTTTGCTCGTGTCGAGGGTGAAGCTCAAACCGACCTTCCCAGAACTTTCAGAACAAAGATTCTTGTGGATGTCTACAACCTTCATTTCAAGTTGTTGCAGTTCCTCGCCTATTGTGTCGTTACAGACTACGATTTTATGAGGGGGACCGTGCTTCACGGTAATGAGTCTTAAGATGGGATCGACCAGACAATCAGGCAGATGAATCTGGAGAAGATATTTTCCAGCCCTCTGAGGAACTGGCAGCTCGAAGACACACTTCGAATCACCACAATGCCTTTTGCTCTTATCCGCAGTCACGAAAGCACAAGGTCATTGTTGGTCACTGATGAAGCCATTCCATTCTCGAAATAGGGAAATGTAAGGAGTGGTTCTGATTCTGTACACTCTGCGTTCCGTAGGGATGCAACAACCTGCACCCTGTTCTTGAGGCTCCGGCCATCTGCGGAATCTATTGTAATGACCAATTCAGGTAAATACTGCGGTATTTCGCCAGATAAAGATATTTCAGTGGCAGTCTCTGTCTCCACCTTGATTTGTGAAGGATAATTTCCAGGTATGACTTGGAGTGCTATTGAACAGCCGAAGGGGACTTCTGCACCATCCAGTTCAGCGTATAGTTCATACTCTCCTACATCTGAATGCATGACGAACTTTCGAACTCACCTCCACCGTCTGCAATTTCGGCCCTTAGAACCTTCCATTGTGGGCAATTCCTGCATCGGAGTTGAAGAGCTCTCCCATCGTAGCGAGTACACAAGTTTTTCTCAGAGTCCAACAACAGTATCTCCAAAGCTGGAAATGGATCTCCTACAGCAACTTGCGAAGAATACAGTGGCAGTCTGCTCTGCTTGAACATGCCTCTCACATCCCTGGGTAGTGGCAGTAACTGAGTCAGATTGCCATGACGAAGCAGAATTTTCCAGCGAATCATGCCTAGCATCTTCGATTCCAGATGCGTCAGTTCAACGAAGTAAGTCCCAATTGTCCTGGACAAAGTGACAACAGCTTCGTACACTCCTTCCTCTACTTTCTCAAGAACGAAGTCTGTATTCTTCTCCAGGAAGACCTTGTCAGGATTTAGAGCTCTTGCACGTTCACAAGCTACGCTGATAACAAGCTGCAGATTGAAACACGAAGTCATAACCTGATCAGTTCGTATCATCCTTGTAATGATCGGTCGGATTTCACGGAGCGCTGTTCTGTGGAGTGCATGGATCTTCTATACAGTTCAAATTCCACTCAACCAAAAACAATCATTCGCTTATTCACTCTTCATTGATTCATCTGTGTCATAGTTGAATAACTGATTCAACAATCATTCGCTTATTCACTCTTCATTGATTCATCTGTGTCAAAGTTGAATAACTGATTCATGGTACACCTGCTTGCTTGCTGCCTTATACAACGATATTAAATTCAAGCTAGAATACTGAAGAGTGATGTTCATCAATTAACTGAAAAATCATGAAAGTAACCAAGTTATCATTGAGTCCTGCAAGCAGGTGTACTATGAATCAGCTACTCAACTATGACACAGGTGAATTACTTCTCGTACCATTAGAATGCGTTTCTGTTCGATTTCTCTTGAGCAGACCTTTACGCACAAAGGATGCGTACATGTAGCATAAGTGAAGGTAACTTACTCCTGATTGCAGCTCATCCGTCAAGACACCAGGTTCCATCAATTTGTCAACCAACGCTCTGAAACGTAATCTGAAGGGCTCTCCGCTCTTTGTCTCGATGACTTGAGGACTGGAGGTGACATGAACTAGAATATTTGCATCGGCCAATTTGAGTTCCACCTATAAAAAGGGAGTTACGAGCGTGCGCAGGATATGCAAGGCCTTGAAAAGGAAACAACAGTCTGAGTACATGACGTGTATTCAGTGCTAATGCTTGGGTTTTCTTCAGTAATATTGCATACCTCAAATCTCAGACTAATTTGATGGTTGTTCGAGATATAAGCGGTACCAGCCCAGACTCCAGGAGTGCGTGGAAGATGTATTGTAGGTAGTGTACACACGCCTTTAATGAACTTGAATGCTGCGTTGGGGATCCAGCTCACTTCGAGTTTGACGCCGTCCGGTTTCGTGGCATCGACTGAAGTATCGCGTTCTCCTCTCTCGTCGACAATCTCCACGTCAACTTCCCCCAGTTGCCTCCCACAACATGCCTCCGTTGGTAGCTGCGCACATCATCAGGTCTATGTCCGATGACACACAATGCACGACTGTAATGATGTAATCTATAATGTTGACCCAGCAGAGAGTACACTTGGGATTATACGACCAGAATATCTATCTTAGTGAGCAACAGATAAAACTAAGATTGTACTACGAGAATACGAGAATATGTCTGAGTTCATTTATATATCCTATCCCCTATTTGTATAGCGAAACCACTTGAAGAAGTTTACTTGCGATGGAGTTTGTGGCATTCAGGCAGGACGAGAAACACAGCGGCTTTTTTTCGATCAGTTCTTTTTACGAGCAGACCATTTATTCGACATTCTGTGTTCTGGCGTTGTGTCGACTCTTCTGATGGACTTGTTACCTCTCCAAGTTTTCGGAGAAATCTGTTGACGACCTTGACTGGAACCTCGAGAAGATCAACGTTAGATTCTGATACGACTTTGATGGAACCTACATATCAGCATACAACACAACGAAATTCATAGCTGCTCGTGATTGTGTACCCGACTTGAATCAGATCAAGGCCCTCTCAGAAAACAAGCTGGACACTGCTGTTTCACTTGATAGCAGAAAGCCTTACCTGAATCTATGCGGATGTATTTCTTCATGAAGTTTGGTTTCCTTTATCTAGAGGGATGAATTTCATATCGATATGCTTATGAACAGACGTCACCGTCGAGCCTGATTCAAGACAAGTTCTAATGTGTTTCTATTTATTAGGTCTCGGTTTACCTTTTCTGCTAAAAGGGGCGGTGACTTTCAGCAATCCTCCCAACTGCAGCTGACCAGTCTCATCAACCTGTTTGTGAAATCCTTACGTTTATATTTGAGGCTATGAAATGAAGGACGAGGGCCTTGGATCAAGTGGAACAAATTTCTGTCGTCGTGACTACGTCGATTGTGTTTTAGGCTCAGACTTACAAACTGGTTAAACGTTAGGATTTGCATGCAAGATGAAGACGTCGACCTCCCATCTTATAAAATGTTGGGACCAGAGTGGAGTGGAATTGTGAATATCAGGATCATTAGCAGCCAAAAATGTCTCGAAGTCAGATAAATTTGCTCGCAAGCAGCAGCACATTGTATTACCTCCCACGAGGAAGTCTCGTTGAAGAAATTCAGTCCATCCAAGACGACTTTCAGTTTCTGACCTCGTGCTGCTTGGTTACCGAACTTGTCCCTGGCCTTTAGAAACAAAGAAGAAAGCTAGTTGGCAATGATGACAACTTATTCAAGTCCAATTGACTGATAGGGTTATACCCATCGAGGTAAGCATTATTTTCAAATGCCGAGTCCAGCTATCAAGCGCAAGAAATGATTAATATCCTGTTTTGAACCGAATGATTAACCTGGATTGTCAATTGCTGGATAAAAGCTCTTCACGGCAAGCGTAGTGTCTGATAATAACTCGACCAGTGAAATGTCTCCCGGAAAAACTGCCCAACAGAACGTAAGATGAGAGTCTTTCGCATTACCGTGCTAGTTAAGGCCACATTCAAGAGCTAGTCAATGACTTCAATATATCATATCGGACGGGATTGATCTCAAAACGCACCAGAGCAGGAGGTTTCTGCAAGTTTTTGCCCTCACTGTGGAGCTGTAGGAGTCCCTCGCAATATGGTTGAATTGATGCCAAGTTCCCTCTGTCGAATATGATGTGCTGCAAGGTGAACCGATTCACCCGACGCAACGTCACGCAGCTTTATCAGAAGTCCGTAAAGTAAATGATCTGATTTATTTTTATTGTCGTAGAGATATAAATTAAATATTTATTACAAATGTTCTTGATCAGCAAATGACGATAATGAGGTGCAGGAATCTCTACGTAAAGAAGTCGGACAGAAGAATTAACCTCCAGAAGAAGTGTGTCTTGCTTTATCTTCAGTCTCATCTCTGGATCAGTTATGCTCATGGTGATGGACATTTCAAGCCACTGACCATTCTTCCCAACTGTAACCAGTGTGACCTCTTTCAGATCCCCAAGCGGCAGAGTATTGCCAAACTCGTCACGTTTCTCGACAAACAAAGGGTACTTATGTTTTCGTCTAGCCTGTACATTTGATAAGGCATGTTATTTAGATATGTCTCCAACCTACCTTTATCATTACTTAGATTTTCTTACTTAGAACCTATCGTGTAGTTCAAAGTGAAGGTCAAAAGATGATATGAATCCTATACAAAATAAGGATTAGAATATTTCTCCACGACAAGCTACCACGCCTAGCTATAGATGGGAGTCCATTGCTATCGTCAATAGAGTTATGGGGTTCAAGTAGGCACCTGATGGTCAGGCTATGTCGTGTGTCACATGGACCCTTGTGTGTGCAAATCGTCCACATTGGTTTCCCGTCAGCTGCTTCCACAATAAGAGTACGTATTGCTGGTTGCACAAACCTATAATCGTCACTTATCTGCACGCACGAGTTCTTCATATATAATAGCACATAGTACTAATACGAGGAACTGGGTGGCACGTTCAGTACTTCAATCTTGAGAAGAATCCTCAACACAGAAGGTCTTACACGAGAGTTTGAATGCGCCAAAGCATGGAAACGATCTTCATCTGGCATGGGTACGTATATTTGTCTCTATGCTGTGTACACACTATATGGCAGAAATCTACTTACTGACAAATACTAGGTCTCAGGATATTTTTACCACATGCCTTTTACTGACAAAAACCTCTTCGTCGATGCTATTAAACAGCGAACACAGTTAGTGGATTTCATGCTTACATGTCTTTTAGTAACAAAAACCTCTTCATAGGCATCGATGCTATTACACTGCAAACATATTAGGAGGATTTCATGCTTACCAGTTCGAATTGGAAGGTGTATTCCCCTTTTCGTGTCAATCTGCTAAAATTTGTGCCTTTGGTACTGAAGCTGTACAATCCTTTGACCCCGCTTGGGTGAATAATACTTTGAGAAGTTGTTTCGTGTAGCAGTTCCGATTGTTCAGTTTTATCCTTTGCCTTAAAATTCCTTCTCGTCAGCAATCCACCATCCTGAGACTTGAACATTACCTTCAGTGAAACCTTCATAGGCTCAGAAATTATCCTCCCCTTCTTGAAGGAAGGACCATGGCCTTTCCGGGGACGAACAACCACCAGCACATCCTCTGGAAGGCCGTAACCCGCTCTTAGAGTTGTGCCGCTTCGTGGTAGCGCCTGCAGCCGAGCATACAGTCCTCATGATCAATAGAAAACGTTTGTTCTCCCAAATACTCATTTATCTTATACGGTTGAATCTAAAGAACGATATGGTATCGTGCTCAATCATCATACGAAACGTGATCAGAAAGCTAGAATGGGATTGTAATCATCACCAGAGTTCGTTTAATGAGGATCAAGCAGGAGCTGATTACTCCACATTGACAAATGGGGAGATTCCTATCATGTTAACATTCAAAACCCCCAATCCAAATAGTAAATCAACAAAAAATCTAGGCTGTGATTCTTGTAGCACATTGTCCACCACGCAAAATACTCATCACGGGTTTCTTTGCACTTAGTATTACTGGTGGCACGGTCAGATCGGCTGAGCCTCTAATTAGCATGAATGGAGGTGTTTTCAGCAATAAATAATCTGAGATGTAGAACTCTCTGATATTTTCCTCTTTTCAGCCGAGGGTGTGCGATGACAAGCAAATACTAATAACTACAGATGACTCAAGTGATAGGGACATGTAAACTTACGAACTGAAGACCAAAATGCTCAGAGTCTTCTTGATTGAGAACCTCAACAAAGGAAGGAGAGGTTTCTCCGTATTTCTTGACTTGTTTGCTCCATTCACTTTCATCAACTTTGTGGCACTGCGTCAGAAAATTAACAACAGAGATTTAAGGTGAACGATTCGATGGTCAGGTTGATCATTGATTCCAGCCAGCGCCTGACTGAGCATGAAGATTTCTCTATACCAATTTCATCATGACTAAAGATGCTGTTCTAAAGTTTTTGAGGGATCAGAAACATGGGCAGAACTTTTGGTTCCTCGAGTTATTTCTCTAGATCTATGGCGTCGACTTCAAATTGCACAGAAGTAGGCGATATACTCCATCCACTCATGAGTACGAGACGTTACAAACTTCCCTCAAACTTGAACATTGTGTCGCTTGCTCCTGCATTGCAAGGAGTGTCTCTGATACCTTTGGTGGTTGCACAGCAACTACATGCAGTAAAAAGGAAGATATTGTTTATGCACTACCTTTTCAGACAAGAGACTTAAGAATGGAAAGCACAAGGACTTGTTAAGACGAAAAGTTAACTGTCCTTCAGATTGTTCCAGCTTACTCCCATCTTCATCTGCTGCTTCAATGGGCACAAGAAATTAAGAGTGAATGACATCCATATAGGTTTATGATCAGAGTGTCACTGAGCATTTGGCATGTTAAAGAGATGACCACGTACGTGCACAAGACCTACCATGTAGATCAAGGAATCACATTTTCCGAATCTACTTTTCTGTTTTGAGGAGATAGATAATACGTGCTAGGTACCGTACTTGCGAAACTGAATGAAGGACAGCAGATGAAACCATTACCTACAAATCATGTTCACTTCGCCTGCAAAAGTTTCAACAGCAGGAGTGTGCCTTTAGGTAAATATCGTGTCGGACTTTGTAAACCAGTGCTAAGCTAGCACTACTGCAGTTAATACTATGCAAGATCCAAATGGTACAAGATCATGATAAAAATGACTTGACAAGGTAAACATCTACGAAATGAGAAGACAACCCCAGCGCCTGGTTTTTTATTGTTGTTGACTTATACCTCTTTCATCATCTGTGCCGCCACAGTAAAAGAACTCCAGTGTGACCCAAACTGCACCTTTGATTCCAGAACAGCCTCTACCAAACTTGAGCCTTATAGGAGTTTCGTCTCTAATTTCCCATGTGTATAGCTCGTTATACTTTATCTTCTTGTGGAGGATAGCCACTGCAATAAATCCATCGTGTCACTTGTTCTACATCTTATTCATAGAACGTGATACCTCATTAAGTTGTCCTCCCGGTCACTAAGTACCAGCGATTGTAAGGATTTGCAACAAATTGTTGAATCAATGAGCATAATTTTTTCTTTTGTACAGATTGGTGAAGAAGTATTTTGTCTTAAATTAATCACCTGGCTTATTTACTTTGAGCTCTTTCAGACTTTGTTGGTGGAAAACGAAGGTCGGAGGATCCAGAAATGCAACTTCTTCATCAAATTCTTCATGCATCTTTTGGAGCCACCTCATGTACACTCTTGATAATTCCTCCATTGGGAGAAGCTTGTCCATGTATCTGACTCGGATTTTTACTCCTACATCAGCGTAGAAAATGCGCAATTGAACAGTTGTACTTTGGAAACAACGCCATCGGAATGCCTTCAAATTGTAATAATTCGCAATAAACATACTGTTTAGGAATATAAGATTGCCTACCATACATGTAGATGTGTATCTAACGTACAGTAGTCTCCCGTTTAAGTACGCAACTTGAACCTCAGAGTTTTGTGCGTACTTTACCGGTAGGTGCGTACTTTAGACTCTCCATTCCCAAATCGCCATCGAAAGCAATGAATATGCCGCAGTAGTGTTGGAAGACGTCGAAGAGCTGTTGGAATCGATGAAGATTAATGAAGTAGGGCTAGATGAAGATAGAGATGTTAATCAACCAGAACAGATTGTCGAGTCACAAGATAGAGTTGAATTTCATGGATTTGAGTCTTTGTATAAGCGGATTCTCGATATTGAGTATCAGCTGCTCTAACGTTCAAACAGAAGCCAAAGAAGCATTCAACGATCTCAAAAAATTGTTTGAAGAGTTCCAGGCCAAGGTTCGAGCAGTCATCCTCAAAGCCAGACGCAAGAAAAACCACAACCTGTGCCAGATGACGATTCATGATATGTTCCACTGAAAAATGTTGATCCCTAAAAATTTTGTAATAAAATGCGTACTTAACCGGTATGCGTACTTGAACGGGTGCGTACTTAAGTGGGAGGCTACTGTAATACTATAATAACTTGAGATTATTACCTTCAGCTGATATCCCATCATGGGAGCCTCCTAATGTCCTGAGCGCAACTGTGAAGGGACGGTCTTTCTCTAAATCCGTCTTCACAGGCAGAAACATTGACATTACCGTTCAGTCTGTCACAACTTTTAGTGCATCAGCCTTTGAAACAGTTCGAGAAACTGAAAGCGGCATTTTGTTATTTATAATTAAAGGTTACATTATGACATTATTCTGGCCATAAGTTGTCTAACCTTGCTCTGTGTCGGATGGAAACCAGCATCTGTGTCTGGGAATAGAGGGCAAAATTTCCGTCAATAGGAATTATCTATGGATTAGAAGCTTAGGATTAAAAATTAAACAATCAAGACGAGAAAGTGCGGATAAAGTTTCATACCGAAAGAACACCACCAGGCAAGACCTAGAATACCGTCCCACACATATTCAATTTGACGAAGAAGAAACAAATAAAGTACTGCTAGATATAATGCAGGTCCTACTAAATTATACTTACCAACAAATGCCTTCACTCTCTTTGTCCAGATGCGACGAACTTCTCCCTGCTTCTTTTGGGCAAGTGCAACCACCATGAAGGGGAGATTTGGCTACAATATTACAAGTAGGTACCATCTTATGTACATGTATCATCACTTTCCTTTGAGATTTGAATTTCATAATGTTTGTTAACACACATGCTTATGTGGTCTTACGTCAGGAGGCGTTGGGAGTGTTGAATATCGTACCCATTTGGCATCAGCGAGCAACCTTCCAAGCCATCTCACACCGACTCTGGGCATGGTATCGAAGTTGTTATGATAATCCTTGTCAAGTTCCCTGAGCTTGTCAATTACTTCTTACAGCATCTCTTTTCCCTGCATTCACATCCAGGACAAAATTACATAAGACTCCGATATCGCCGAGCACAGAAGTCTGTGAGACCAGTTGTTCAGTTTGACCTTGGGTCCAGAAGAACGTAAGCAACTCTCACCCTAACATTTGGAAAATAGTCGCACTTGATTCGTAGATGAGCCCTTTCGACGTTGATATCCCGATTTTGAGAACCTGGTATCAAAGCCACTGTCACAATCCCAATCCTTTGTAAAGAGGGTGATGATAGAGAAACTTTTCATGATGCGTCAAACTCAGCCTTCTATGTCACATGGTGTACAGTGAGCTTTTACCCTCAACAGGCTTTGTGAATTCCATATCGCATACAAAAGGCTCCCCATTACAAGTGTGCATGTTGCTGATGCTGATCTCGCAGTCAGTTGCCTCGAGCAAATCTTGATTGTTGACCTGATGCCATTGAACTCATGGACAAGAAAGTAAATATCCCAGCAGATTCTTCCATTTTTTTTTTCCTTGACTAATTACAGGAAGTTTTCAAAGTTGATAGAGAGCCCTGATCCATCAGGGCACTTGATCAAAACACGTATTGGAAGTTCTATGGAAATTATGAGAGTCATGAAGTAGATTAATCTTGGTATTGCGTCTCTCGATATAGTTCATCGTAAGTAACATCTTACGGGGTGCACAGCATTCAGTTTGAATCATGGAAGATCCAGCTTACCCGAAAACTCATGGGACACGTTACTTTAGATGAGACACCATCAGCACTCTGCTTTCAATTACACAGACAGAACATTAGTTCATGAAACTGTGTCGAGTGAAATTTTTCAGAGTCCTCTGACGTTAGCAGAGTGTATGGTGTTTCAATTATTATTGAAACACCATACACTCTGCTAACGTCAGAGGACTCTGAATTCCAGATCTACAATATATCCCGATACATCAGGAACTCCGATACCAGACTCCCCACTACTTGCTTCTGATGGCATGTGCTTATTCTATTAAGCAAGATTGTTGTGCACATTTACTTACTCTTTAGAAATTGAGTTTTGTTATTTCAGTAACAGAATAGAACACACGTTAACTTTATTGAGGCCGTGAGCATTACCTGTATGTAAAGAAAGTATATGTCTTTTAGTTGACGCTTCAGCTGCGCAACTTTCCAGTAGTCTCTGCCATCCGCTTCCTTGCTTATGCAGTACTGCTCTTTCAAATGGGTTATCTCCACCTGTTACATTGAAGAATCTAATTCGTTCTTAAAGTAGCTCATGGAGATATATCATTACTAGAAGAATCGATGTTAGTAGCCAGCCCAGTAGAAATGATGTCTTGAAGTTGAAGTTCTTGCCTTTGTAAAAGATCCATGAGGAGATTTCTCACGTTCTTCTTGTGTCATTTCTCTCAAAGAACCCCGATTCTGCCAAAAGTAGATGCGATGCTCAAAAGTTCTGCGGACGGAGTCCATTCACTGTCGGACAAATTTCCAGCATAAATCAAGATAGAAGGTAATTTGTTCATTTCCGACAAATTGAATGACCTTGCTCTACGGGTGGATTTGACTTTAAAGGGATTAAGTATGTAGAATTGATGCTATGACTAGCAAGAAATGGAAGTTAGTGTTTTAGAACTAACCTTCCACAAATTTTCACTACTGTTACTTCTTTCTTCAAAGCCTTGCAGGTCTAAGACAAGCGTGACAACCCTCTTGGAAGCCACGGTCTTGGATGAGACTTTTACACATCTGAAGGCAATGTTAAGATCAAGTTAGTACTTGCCACGCCTCAAATGCAGATCTAGATGTAGTTATTGAGGTCTACGAGCACTCACCCTCCTAAGTGCAAAGCAGCTGCTACTCCTCCGGCACCATACTTTCCCAAATATTGCTGCAAGCTCATGAGAAACCTTGAAAGGTCAGTTCAGGTCAGTCTATCTAGTGGACGGAATTTGATTGAATAATGCTGTACTCAAAGTAGCCGTGAAGAATGAATTTAATTAGACAGAGGACAAGAGTCTGACTCTTTCCTCTAACAGAGCCTCATACTCTGTTTCAGAGATTACATCAACTTACTTTCAGAAAAGGAGGGCGTCCTCCTATTCCTTCTATATTTTTGCCCTGTGTTTGGTCCTTCCCAGAGTTCCCCTGTACATGAGATTTGTTCTTTAATGTTCAGGCTGCAAGCATTGACACGACACCACTAAGCCATTAGTGCTTCAATGGACTCGAATGAAGAGATTCGCTCACCAGAACTCTATTGAGTTATCCATAGTAGAATCCATTCCTGGTAGAGAGTCAAAGATGGTTATGCATCTGCATAACCATCAATCAAGCCCTGCATCTGTCAATGTGGTCGGACGGGTATTAGTGACACTAACAACTTTCAAATTCTAACTGAAAGAAGAAATTCTCTACTCAAAATGCTGTTTTCGTTTCCACAATCTCTAATTAGAATCCAAATGTGAGTACAGTGTTTTCTGAAGCAAAATTCTTGAGCTAGCATGTTGTGCAAATCTGTGACACAAAATTCTTGAGCTAAGAGTCAAAAACAAAAAGATGCAAAAGGGTTTGAGTGCATGGAGCAAATAGGTACGAAAGGGTTTGCTAACTTGAGAGTTGAAAGTTTAAAATCAAAGAAGAATAAAATAACAGATTTGAACATAATTTCAAAAAATTCAAACGATCAGATTTATTTTAGGAAAAAACTTAAGAGAAATCAAAAGTATACACAAATGTACATGAAGCTATCATGGACATACATATCTCATCACAACGGACATTGCTGTCACATCAAACATCACACTACATAGATCGTCATACACCAACACAAGTGTACCACAATCGATTCTTCAAATAATTGAATAATATTCAAAATTCCTTCAACATCCTAACACCCAAAGACATGAAATATTCTCTTAGATAACATTTAAAGTGAAGAAGTTCTCTTAGTTTATGAGTATCGAGTTTTTCTCTTCTACATTATTCTTGTAAAACATCCTTTCTAATTGGAATTAAATTCGAACTCACGTAGAAGTCATTTCTCGACAGAGTCTTTAATCCAATAATGAATTTAGCTCAATTGGACTCTTTGCTTTCTGCAGATGATATGTTATTGATTTTTTTACGTGAATCTTTTTTTCATTATCATTCGCAAACAATCTCCTTGCCATGTGATTCAAAATGCGTATGTGGATTGAATTTATACAAATTTCATGTTGGTGTTGGCATGGTGAACAACTTTCACCATTCTTCCTCTTCAAATCATTTTTTGGTGTAACAAGCTCCCTCTTTTTATTGTCTCCCTCACTAAGTATATGTTTTGTTTTCAAGACCATCCTCTCAAAATGATTGCAGATGTTGTGTCCATCATAAGCTAAGTATGCTGCAAGCGATGCATCACGTGCAGTATACTTAGCTTATGATGTTTACTTAGCTTACTTAGCTTAGCATATATGTTAAAAGATAACGAAGTTGTCCTAAGATGAGCTCAACGAGAACAGAAATCTCGTGTAGAAAAAAAGTGTAAAAGCTCATTTGATTTTGATTTTCAGTACGAATACAAACTATGAAAGCATAGCCTATAGATCCTTTAGTCTTTTGGAATTTGAAGCTAGAGGTGTCAGAAAAGTTACTACAGGGATAACTGGCTTGTGGCAGCCAAGCGTTCATAGCAACATTGCTTTTTGATCCTTCAATGTCGGCTCTTCCTATCATTGTGAAGTAGAATTCACCAAGTGTTGGATTGTTCATCCACCAATAGGGAACGTGAGCTGGGTTTAGACCGTCGTGAGACAGGTTAGTTTTACCCTATTGATGACTCGGCGCCGTAATGGTAACTCAACTTAGTACGAGAGGAACCGTTGATTCTCATAATTGGTAATTGCGTTTGGTTGAAAAGCCAGTGACGCGAAGCTACCATGCGTAGGTTTATGACTGAATGCCTCAAGTCGGAATCCATGCTAGAAGCGGTGCTTTCTACCTCCACGTTTTTCATCCGACTACCGGTAGGGGCGGCTCGTCCGTCCCCAGAAGCATGTGTCGAGAGTTTCCCCGGGCCGGCCGAAGAAGTCGGCTCGGTGCTTTGAATCGCAATTCCAAATGATCGGGGAGATGAATCCTTTTGCAGACGACTTAAATATGGGACGAGGTATTGTAAGCGGCAGAGTAGCTTTGCTGCTACAATCCGCTGAGATTCAGCCTCATGTCCCAAAGATTTGTTTCCTTCTTTCTTTCTCTCTTTTTTTCTTTGTCTCGCACGGGATCCAGGCACCGGTTCGAGACACTGACCTGAATGATCGTGTCTCGCTATGTTCTTCTGCCAAGACAGATTTGGAAAATGAATTTTTTTTCCCCGTTCAAGTGTCTTAGGTCAGTGTCATTTTAGCCGACCTGCGGTTCTACTTTTACCCTTTTTGTTCCGGAGATGATGAGTTGGAGTGTGTGTGTAACATTGCCACCTAGTGTTGGGATCGGTTTGATAGGTGAGTCACTCCCAGTCTTACCCGTTCGCTTGGGGTGCTTGGGAACTGTAACATTGCGCCCCTCCTTCAAGAGTTCAGACCGTCGAGGTAAGTCTTACCCCATTGTGTTGCTGGTCCCCTCCCTCCGAGTAAACTACCCAAGTGTTGGAGGTTTTGTAGTCACATGTGAACATTTTCTCTCCAATGCTAGTCGGTGTCACCTAGCACTTAGTCTTCCGGGTTACTGCGAGTGGAGACTCGCTCCGCTAGCTTATCTAGTGCTTATCTTTTCTCACTTCAGCCCATTGGCCGGCAGGCTGGGCTTGAGCGACCCTTAGCGCCCCTCCTCACTACCCAACACTTGGATTTTTCCCAAGTGTTGAAAGGCCATAAGTCAGTCCTGTCCGAGCTGCTGGCCAAGGCTGTTATTTACCCAAAGGTCAAATTACATTACTTTAAGAGGCATTATCTCTTCAACAAATTAAAAGTCATATATGTATGTCTATACATATATATATTGGTATATACTAGCAATGCACATTTCCTGCATCCTTCGATTCTCAGTTCAGTCCAATATTTTAGTTCAATTCAGTCCAATATTTTAGTTACAACGAAAAATCAAAACCTTGACTGTTTTAGACACGCATGCTCCAAGTCAGCATGTACAATGTTAAAATATCCAGACCACTCGCAACGATTATTCGATGAGTATACACATTGTCAGGGCTAACCACGTACAGAATCTGTATTCATCAAGTAAATACATGTAAATGGTGATTACAAGCTCTTCTATAAGACAGCCTGTCATATGTCGTCGTCTTCATCTTCTTCTGGTTTGACATACGCTTATTTGGCAGTGCATCCTAATTTGAGCAGCCTATGAATAAAAGTATTCGTTCAATTTTTTTTAATCGATTACTGGATGCGGAGGATAGACCACTGGACTGGACTCACTGACCAGTCATACTGCGGACAAAAGCTAAAAGCCACCGTGTTGTTGCAAGAGGTGACGGGCCGCTTGCCACTCTAGGATTTCATACACTTGAAGTAGCACGATGATTCAAAGTAAGAATCTTTGTAGGCAGACATCTCGTTCTTGGGACATTTCTTGAATATATGCTTCAGAAGTTCCTCAATTACTTTGCAGAAGTCCTTGTCGTAGTGCCCATTCGACTTGTGCTTGAACATTCCTTTGAGAAGAGCCTCCAACTTTTTGTTTCAGCTCTGCCTTGTCATGCGCTTGTTTGATCATCTCCTTGAGGAGGCATTCCACTGCCTTGGCATATTCTTCTTGGTCTTTGATGGCCTGTTGAATGATAGCGCCTATAGCCTTATAAAGGGCAATGTCCTCCTGTATAATCGTTCCGAAAATGCCACTCATGGCATTCTCCAAATCTGTCGTGCTGTTTCCTGTACTGTTGATCTTCATGTGGTACAACGTCTTTCTCACCATTTCCTCTACAGCTTTATCACTTTCATCATCTTTATCATCCTTGTCATCGTTATCACCAAATTCTGCCGTCAGGTCAGCGAATCGTGGTTGTTCGGATTTGCTAGTCTGTACCGGTACCGCAACCTGGTTGATCATTCTTCCACGAGGAGGCTCCAGCACGAGATTCGAAGCAGAAATCTCCACATGGCTGACCAAGTTATCTGCAGACAGATTGGAGGATATAAAAACAATGAACTTCAGGAGCACTATTCTAGTTTTTAAGAGTCACGTACTACTGACGGTGATCTGAAGTAGGGAAAACTGTTTGTAGTAACTAGAAACAACCTGTGAGCGTTTGAGAAATTGTCGAATTAAACCGCACAGAAAATGTTGTGGATGCTGCAACTGTCTAGCTTTTCAATGCATGTTGCAAAACTAGCAATTCAATCTGCAAATGAAGACTTTCGTTTCAAATTTCGTCGCAGTTCTGGTACAGTTGATGTCTTCGGAGAGAGAAACATCACATTCAAAGTTTGGACTACAACAACGGCACTGATTCTGACGCTCTTACCCTTCGTGTCAATCTTCCGAGCAGCTGCAAGTGGAAGCAAAGTCAAACCTATCACCAGTGAGGCGATGACAAGTTGTGACATCTTCTTCACTGCCATGCTTCTGAACTTGAAGGACCTGTTGGAAGTAAGATAGATGTCTTTTGCGGTGGGTAAGGACCACTGATTAGTGCTGGAAACCAAAAGCTCGAGTTGTGAAAGATGAGAGCTTCAAGCTGCTTTTATATGCTGAGGATGAAATTGAAGGATCTGCCCAAGTGTACATGGTTCCTTTGATGTGAAAGCACCAATGTGTGGTATTTGTCTCAACATTTGAAAGGGCCTCCATACTCATAACGTTTTCTGGTGTTTTCTGCCAAGGTCCGTATACTCCTATAATTCTCACAGCTGGTTTGCTCTAGAAAGCTTGGACTGTGTGTTCCGTTCCAGTTTTGCTTCTCTGTTAAGCTCTTCGTCTGCAATGCACAGAGACAGACGTTCTATTGGAATCTTATCTTGAACATATAGGAATACAGTACGATCTTAAGTGAAGTTTTCCCCATGATTGTCAACTCCGATGTATACTAAGACTGGAAACTTGGAAAATTCCTTGGACGGACAGATATTCTTGGATCTACGCAGGTCAATTGATGCAATGCCCGGATGGAACTTTGTTGGTCCGAATGCAACTTTATGGCAGTTTTGATCAGTTGAGCAAGGCACACACAATTAGAAGTCACCATTTTGAAAACCTTATCCACGTCGCAGCGATGAATGTTTTGTACTTTCCTCTTAAACTGCATTTCCACCAGGACTGGACCTGGTTTATAGTTTTGAAGGAATGGCCTGCATTGAGGTGATGGGTTGAGAAGAGAAGACTATCTGGTATTTGATGTTTGAATCAGATTAGAGCAGTCTTAACTGGACTCCAAAATCGGTCCAAAACAATTACAAATTTCAGGCCCATGAGTCATGATCGCGGATGATGAATTTGTTGTAAAAGTCTACAAGTGACTTTTACAACAAATTCGGCAAGAAGGTTCTCCTGGCATAATTGTTTCGATTTTTGGAATGTGGAAATTACATTTGCTTTTCATTACCAGGAAGCCTACATATTAATGCATGACTCTGAGTCAGCTGTTTTTGGCCACAAGTCACAACAACTTGAAATAGAATGCTAAGGGGAACTGTTCTGCCTTCAACTTGGCTCTAGCTTCTCAATGACATCCTATTCGTCCGAATGATTTAAATACGAATGATCTGGCAAACAAATCATGCAAGATTGTCCAGGTGGCTCCAAGTCTATAAGCAGCTTCCTCTTGATCATGTTTCTAGTAGTACATGTCCTGATTAACTCATATATTACTTCTAGGATATATACTTCTTCATGTCCTCATCACAGAATCTGTCGTTAACGATTCGACAGATCAGGACGTTGATACTAACGAGAAATATTGGAGTTATACGACCATTGTACTAAGTCAACCTAAGTTTCGTCTTGTCTGCCCAATATGTGTAACCCCAGGTTGTCAGTCAGTGAACAATGTCTACAACATCAGAAACGACAAAGCTTTCTGTTTCTGATTTGAGATGTGAGAGAAAGTAAAGCGTTTGTAAAAGCGACAGCACTAAGTCTTACGAGTTTGTACGCTTTGCGACCAAAAACACTAAATCAATTTGACAGCAGGTTGGATAGTGGTCGTTCTAGGAACCATGGGGGAACTGGTCTGCAGAGGAGTTCAAGCCCAAACTAATTTGTCGTGGTTCTTCCCTCTCATCGAGTTACAGCAGATAAGTATGAGAAGATGGAGCTTCTTGGACGCTTTAGGTCGATGCTTAATTCAAAGATTGAATCTCCTTATGATGTAACGTGAAACGTTATTAACGAAATAACGTTACTCTTTTTTGACCTGTTTTCCTTTTAAAGTTGATCAGCTTTTAAGGAAATTAAAAATTAACAAATTATCAGAGAGAAGAGACATGAGAGGAATCATCGATATCCATCAGATTTCGACTTTGCATCAATTAGAGCCTGTGCATACGGATACTAAAGGTGACGTGTCAGTCTTTCCCACCTTGAGCATTGATGCCATTCTGACAGCTGGAGCTCTAAAATGGACTTGAGAATTGCCATTGAAATACATCGTGTTGTTGAACTCCTGAAGCATGTCCTGATAATCTCCAATAAATGGTTTTAATTTAGTCGTCTAGGCTGCTCACCAAGCAAAAATGCTCGTCCAATTTCAAAGTGCATCTCCACAACAGTTACTTGAACTTGAGTAATCTTTCTTCTCTGCCTGTAAAATTTAATGACATCTCTCATCATACATTCCCATCTCGCCCTTCACGATCAGAATGTGGTCATGAGCATATTCATGTGTGGGTAGAATCCAGGCTTCAACAAAGCAGCTGCAAGTATTTTTTTGTTTTGAAACCGATACTTCATATAGCATGCCAGAAACCAGTTTAGAGGATGTGATTGCGGGATGCAAGCAGGTGAGCAATATCGAAGACATCATATTTTTGCAAACAAGATACATCCGGTAACCTCAGTTTTAACAGTCTACAATGATCATGACTACATGAACATAAGCATAAGTCCGGAATTTCCATGTCCCACAAAGCATGTCAAGTGCCAGTATCCAGAACTGTTACAACAGTGATGCAAGCAATACAAATTTTTGTACATCTAATTGAAACCCCATGCGCATTTTTCCAAGAGTAACAGGAAGCACAATGTCATCAAGGACGACCGAGGATGAGCACAGCACTACTACCGAGGTCACTGCAGGCTATGGGACTCAGTATACGCAAACATTCGTCCGTAGAAGTTTATTTCTGATAAATCATTTCTGCAGTTCGTAATTAGATACTTTGAAACATTTGATGGTACAAACGTATCTGGACAAAGTGACATTTATTTTGCTAATTGTCTATCATGTGAAAGTGATTGTTTAGTGATTTTAAACGTGTATTACTGACTATTACTGTATGGCGATTAATTTCGAATAGTGTGTCGAACTGGTTCCAGCTCCGAACTAATTCGAGGCTTGAATGTTTTCATATATGAAAACAATCCATATACGGAGGCACATGAAGCTCGAGTTGACCGGTCAATGAACCAAGTTACGAAGCCGGAATGCTTGAGAAATCCAACATTATCATCCGGAGCTGTCCAGGGAACACCTTTGAAATCCGATCCAACAATGTTGGTGGTGGTGAAAGGAACCAATCCTGTATGTATCATCGCTAAGCTAGCATCAGAAGCTCGTCGACTAAATGCAAATGAATATGTCAAAATATGCCACAGTTCCACAGGCTAATATGGTTACTGTATCTGGTCCTGAGAAATTTTAACCTAGATTTCCATTCCTTAGCATCAGTTACTCTAGTTTACCTACTTTATCTTACACTGGGAAGGGGAACCAGCGATAATATTGCAACTGGACGAAGATGTGCCATATCTATATGTAGTATTCAACAATTTTGCATGATTCGAAGCTGTCAATATCTATGATCTAACGAAATGCAACTTCATTAACTTAATATCAATGCACGCCGGTCCCATTTGAATCAGACGTGGAGGAACATTTATGGTGCACAACATTGTGCATTCAACATGGAACCTGCTTCCTAGCTAATTCACTCTGATTTCCAGATCACAAGACCTGAATGTGACTCGAATATTATAACTGGAAGCTTATATCTTAGTGAATTGTTGCCCAGAGTGGAATCGCGGAACCTCGCATATTCTTGTATATCTAGATAAGTAAACTGAACTGGCTGACCAGAAGTTTGTCACGCCCGGCCCGATGAAATATAGCTTATTTTTTATGCCGAAGAAGACTGTGCAATATAATACTATTGATGTGCAGTGCATGATATCTAGGGTCCGAACATTGTTGCTCAAATCTATTTCCATCGACCTTCTGGCTTTGCCATATGGCGATTCAGAACCAGGCTTTGGACAAGTTGACCGCAGGACAGAAGCCCATGGGTACCGGTTAATGTATTTAATTACAATATGACAGACAAGTCTACGTATCAATTGGTGCTGGTACACTGCGAGAAACAATCTGAGGAGCCACTTGCAATTGCCACATGTCATAGATGTTATGCTTGCATGCCAAGCTGCCAAAAATTGATTCACCTTAAACTCTTGTATCATCTGAAGCATGTGTCTGATTAAGTCACGTTCTTCACCTTCCCTCAGGCTCAAAGTATGCCCAGCCTGCCTTTGCAATCAAAACATGTTGACCGCTAGTAACTTGAAGCTCAAATCTCATAGCCCTTTCAAATCAGGGAACAGGGTTGTCAATTTCGAGAGGCTACAAATCTCTGCCTTGCATGGATAGCCTTTGACCGCTGTCCTTTAGCCTCTAACTCAATTTGCTATGACACCAACTCTTTCAGGAAAGTCGGTAGACTAAAGCCAACTTGGGAGACAAACTTCCCTTCTTCATGCAACCACCGGTGGCCGTGGTTTATCTCTCTCTTGAATTCAAATTTGAAGAACGAAACCTTAAGGGACCCACTTGGCACGGGAAGTTCTGTACAAATACTTTTAGCTCACGACCAGTGATAATAAAGATTTAAAGTTTGTTTGAGCTATTAGCCACGATGCTTAACTTGCGCCTTTGGTGCGAAGAATGATGAGGATTGATGGAACCAGGACAGTTTCAGCGGTGCCGAACCGCCCTAAGACACGAAACAATGATGATATCGTGCATGTCTTAAGCTGGATCTCACTTATGAAACTACTGTGGACACTGGAGCATCGCTTGGACGTAGATTCATGCCTGCATTCTATCATGCTTTCGGGACTATATTCCTGCAAGACTCTGGACTTAGAAGGTCTCATCTGCTGGCGGGATGTCATCATGTGCTGCAGGATGATCACGCGCTGCCTCTCCAATTAAACTCTGGAGTCCAGTGTTGTACATATACTTCAAGCTTTGGCCTTTATTCTCAGTACTACGAGCTTTCTATCCTAAGCTCCAGTCTTTCGCAGTGCCTCGCGCGCAGCACCGGTGGTCAGATTGCACTCCAAGCCCTCTGTACCATTCGGCTACCGCTAGCTTGCTCCGAAGACTGAATTAGGAACAGTTTGCGTTCACAATAGATTCAAGGACTCAGAATTCGGTCACACAGTTCAGGCTCTCATCATTACCCATCTCACTTTGCACATCTTCGATCGGTCGCCGTCAGTGCTACCAATGAGACTGAATTCTGTACATACCAAGGTACAAAACGACCGGTGGGAGTGATGCAGCCCTGACATCGATTAAGCTCGAGGCTTGGAGCCTGAGCTTCCTGTCCTAGATTTGAGGGAGATGTTGTAGTTTACAAGGTAAGTCTCTTCAGGAGCCTATTGCTCTCGTACCTTTCTCAGCTCACTCGAGAGTTTGAGGGAGAAGGTTGAGATGGCCAGCCTGCAAGAGCAAGGTGTTATCGTCGCCCTGGGGAACAAAGGTCAGGAGTACGGTCCAGCAGCTTCCAGTTACAATGTGAGAATTGGTGGATCCGCAGCTCAGACCGAGGAAATGGGCAAGGAGTATGTGGAACCGGTCCCTCATCCCACTTGGGCTGTGGAAGAGTTCTACAAGTGGTCACTCTGGCGAGCAGCCATCGCTGAGTTTGTTGCCACCCTTCTGTTCGTCTACGTCGGTGTTTCTGCTGCCATCGGAAACGCTCGTGACAGCCCTGACGGTGTAGGTGCACTGGGAGTTGCATGGTCCTTCGGCGCAACTATATTTGTGCTCGTTTACTGCACCGCCGGAGTTTCAGGTGAATCTTCACCTCGATAACCGCGTGACGCCCATGCATGCACGCGTTTCACTTTCAAACATTCCACTCCACTCTCATGGAAGATTCATCCCAACTAGTTCATGCTTTGTGCACCATTGAAAGTTGTGTGAAGATGTTAAACTGGAAAATATTTACATTATACTACCATGTTGTGATTATAGTGTGCATTTTGAGGTATGTCTCGGTATATTGAAGATCAATATATACTCCATAATAAAAATAATAATTAAAACCCCACTCTAAGTGGAATACTTATACAGCATGATGGGAACTGGGTGATTCAAATTCTTAGCACAGATACTCTTGATCATGAAATATCTGGCAGCCTCAGCATTGAATTTCTCTTACTAGCAAAGATGTATGATATGAACAGGAGGGCACATCAACCCTGCGGTGACATTAGGCCTTCTTCTCGGTAGAAGGCTCTCTATCCCTCGTGCGTTGCTTTACATGGTTGCACAGGTACTGGGCGGCATATCTGGAGCAGGACTCGTGAAAGCTCTGCAGAAGAGACCTTTCCAGCGCTACAACGGTGGAACCAACTTTGTGGCTCAAGACTTGTCGACCTCCACGGGTCTGGCAGCAGAGATCATTGGCACCTTCTTACTGGTATATGTGGTCTACTCGGCCACAGATGGCAAGCGCAGAGCTCGTGACTCTCACGTACCGGTACTCTCACTTTCATATAAATTTCTCATTCCAATACGATCATGAAATGAAGATTATGACGAACAATATGTACATGAATGGCGATATCCAAGGTGGAGTAAATTTTAACCTGATTCTTTCTAAACCAGGGCCTCTGATGCTGATGAATTCCTGAAATATTATAGTGTCTAAACTTACGAAACTTTTTTCTCAGGTTCTCGCACCTCTGCCAATCGGCTTGGCGGTGTTTGTGGTACATTTGGCTACTATCCCAATCACAGGGACGGGAATCAACCCTCCACGAAGCTTTGGTCCTGCTGTTCTGTGGGGTAACAAGCTCGCCTGGAACGACCAGGTACACCCTCACACAAAGTTATGAAACCTGTTGTAATCGAAAAGAGAGATTCGACCATAGCTGCTCACTTTACTTGCAGAAAATATTATCAACTATCTGTGTTGTTCACAAGCACTCAGGCATTGATTGGATTCGTAATTGTCCGCAGCTCATGAATCTGATTTGTTTATGTGCAGTGGATCTTCTGGGTAGGTCCTTTCATCGGCGCTTCTTTGGCAGCAGCTTACCACCAGTTCATTATCCGGTCTCTTCCACTGGGATCTCATTTCCTCTTCCCCACCATTCCCTTGACCTTAGTCCCGTTCCGAATGCCCTCTGGCGTTCCTAAGGCGATCGAGCACAAGACATCTAGTTAGGGGAGAACTGTAAACAGAAAAATCTGCTGACAAAACTGAAGCTTACCAGTCGCTTGTAAATACTTCGCTTGATGAACCTACTTCGCTTCTAGTACTTGACTCTTTTTTGAGATCCCTAATCTTGCTTCAAAGCTAGATATGTAGACTTGATATTCACGAACAGAATAAGATCGATAACCTCTGTATCCATGAGAAAGTAATGTCTAGGTATGAATCTCCTTAATTATATGCCTTTGAACCTGAGGCTTGGTGGATGAACCTACGCTGTGCTCAAGCAGCTGCAGAGGGAGATTATCCTATCACCTTAGCAGACAATATCCTCTGGAATTCAATTTACCGAACGGGGCATTAGACAAGCACCCAAGAGATCAAGTTTCTATTGCAAGTTTAACTTTCATAGTTTTCATCGTAGAATTAATCTCTAAAAAGTGTCATTCGATACATTATCAATAAACTTTGCCGAGTTGATTCTTCCTCAATTCCTCAACGATTCTGATGGCATTTGGTTGAGTAGTTGTAGATGGATGATGCTATCTCATGACATTGCTGTACGTATATTTTTCAAATCGTCTGATTGTCTTAGATTGAACCGACCCACTATCATAGTTTATACATGCTTGTTGACTTGGTGAGATTGCTTCTTTTATTGACATGAGTAACCTTATAGTTTTCATGGTTCACTCTTCCTACGCAACTTCGTAGGATAATTTGTAGATAGTGGGCCTAGCTGCTTTTAGAAAGCTGAAGTATAATCACCAGTGACAAATAAGTGAAGAAATACCTTCAATGTAAGTCAAGGAGTATGGTTCTTCACTATTCCCAAAAGGGAAGTAGTCGTAAATCTGGTAATTTTGGACTAGTGTTATATTGTTATGTGGCCACTATGAGAAGATGATGACATGTGTCATCTTTAGATACGTTGTTATAATGATGATACTTTAGATCAGGAGGACCGTCGGCTCATCGTAAGGCCGTTAAGAGCACACGGTTGGATCGAATTTGTAGTATGATAATGTTGATAAGGATCCAAGATATTATTTTAAAGCTTATCGAATATAAAGAGTAGTCATGGAAGAAATGATAAGGAAGAGATTAAGTATATCGCTTTGCTAACTAAGGAGCTTATATGATCAAAGTGTAGTCAATGTGGGACATGGATATAGTACATCATGATGCTCCACATATACAAATGTCCAATCCATTTGTGATCAACATCCAATGTTTTTATCGCGATCACTTTTGGGCATGGTTAGTATATTACTTTAGAGATAATTTTATGCAACAAATGATGAACTCTCTAAATCCAATTATTCTTCTAGTTGTTTCCTTGGGCGCGATTTACAACATGTAAGAATACATTTTGATTTAGTTGAGCGTTATGGATCTTGACTTGCTATTAGTGGTGACATTCAACATATGGGTTACAATGTATCACTATTGTTTATCAAAAGTAAAATTTATGGAGTTGATTGTTATGAATTTTGATGAGTAGTATTATTCTCAAATTATAAACTCATTGGTTCTGTATGTAACTTCGTTCATACTGAGTTGATTTTGAGTTGTTATTTTGATTTTTTATAAATTAGATTTCGTATTGTTTATATGATACCTAAGTAGTGTGTTAAGGTTAGTTGTAAAGCTTTTCTCAGAAACCAAGCTTTCCAAAACAATTACTCTCCCAAAGCTCACTTCTCAAAATTAACTTCTGAGGTGTTTCCCAATCTTTATATTTATATTACTTAGAATTTTATCCTAATAACTACAAATAATCATCATATAACTTGCTCTTATCAATTTAATCTACATAGAGATCACAAATCCTAATGATTAGTGTACATGGCAACATGAAAAGAGTTGTTGGATCTTCAAGCAGTCCAACAACCCTTCAATTAACTTTGGTGTATCCATGTCAATCTTGCCCCTAATCAAACCAATGAAAATCTTATCCAAATCAAGGAAAGTCAAGATATCCATGTGAAAGAATATGTTACTTGATTCCTACTTAACAACAAAATAGTTGTTCTCCTCTATTATATCAAGAGCTATTTCATATTTTCCTCCAACTGAATCATAACTAGTTAAATATAGTCATGACTAATATAAATTTAGTATAAACTTTAGATATATTTATATTTTATTCTATATGTACAACTATGGATCTTACATTTATCACTGACCAAGATTTCACTCCACTCTTAGAGTGAAAGAATATGATTGTCAATGAAATGGCTTCAACTTGTCATGATTCACTTAGTCAAAATGACATACTCCCAATTTTTTCAAATCAAAAGTATCATTTTTCCACACTTTGTGAAATATGAAAGGACCAAAACACTTTTGAAGAACCTTTTTTCTAGCTCTCTTATATCTAATGGAGTCGTAAAACATTATCCAATCAATTTTTTTGAGAATCTTTATCTTTTTTTACCATGGCCGCAGCTCAGGCCTCTTGCAACTCCAGTAGTTGTTGACATCTTGATTTGATAATTTTGCTCCATTCGTACTCTTTAACTTCCGTTGGATACTTAAAAAGGTTGTCAAATCAAATTCAATTGGAGTTTTGACTCTACATCATAAACAATAAGGAAAGGTGAGATGTTTTTCAAGTTGTTTGATACTCCCACAAGGTTGGCAGAACAAACCACTTACACACTTTGCATGATGTTGATCAAGGATATAGACATGGATGAGAGCAAACTAAATTGGGACAAGAAACTACATGCATTTGGTTTGTAGGAAGTAGTCACTCATGGCTTGATGGAGAATTGATCTAACATGGCTTGTATAATGATTCCAACAAACTTAGAACCTCTATCCGATATAATTTCTAAAGTGCATCCAAAACTAGTAATCATTCTTTTGTAGAGAAATCTATCCATTTCTTTCTCACTCTTAGATTTTAGAGGTCTAGCTTCTAGCCACTTGGTTAGATAATTTGTAGCTACCATAATGAACTTGTTACCTCAAGGAGTAATATTCAAGGGTCCTATAAAATCTATTCCCCATTTTTCAAAAGGATCTAAAATATGAACTTATGTCAAAGGAGGGGTATTCATGGACTTTTCAGCAAAAGCTTGACACCCATCACAACACTTGCAAAATTCCACACAATCTTTGAAAATGTCCTTCCAATGAAAGCATGCATCTAGGATCTTAGATGCAAGTACCTTTCCTGCAAAGTGTCCTCCACATACCAAGCCTTCGTGAAACTCTTTCATGAGTTGAATTGACTCCTCCCTCCCAATAGCTATTTTAAGTAATTTATGTGCTTGTTGATGAAACAACACATTCTCTATGATGGTATAAGGTTCACATCTCTTCACCAATGCATTTCTGTCCCGTGAATGCATGAATTGGGGAAACTCTCCTTCTGAGATGAAATCCCATATCTCCTTGTATTTCATTGGTACATTCGTTAAGGTATCCATCATCAACAAATCCTCATCTAGAAATGTATCATCCATCGGTAGATCTTCTTCATCATCCTATGCCCTAGAGATTAAATTGGCATTACCATACTTTTTACGGGATCCATCCTCAATGATGTAATCAAACTCCTCCAATAACAATTTCCATCTTGTTACACTACCCTCAACATTAGGCTTGTTGAAAATGTATTTCAAAGCCTTGTGATCTATAACAATAGTAAATTTCCCTCCAAATAGATAGTGTCAAAACTTCTTGAGTGAGAAGATCAAAGCCAAAGCTTTTTTTTTCTGTTACTGAATAGTTTACTTGCACCATGTGTTTACTAGCATAAGCAATGAGATAATCATGATTATCATCATCCAACTAACTTAGAGTGCATCATATAGCAATGTTTGATGCATTTGTATAGAGAATGAATGGTTAACCCCAATTTGGTTTGGCTAAAATAGGAGCCGTTACCAACGCATTCTTAAGAAGTTTGAACGCCACCACCGCCTCTCCATCCTTGAAGATTAAATCATTATCCATCTCCTTCTTCATGTAAATTGTTAAGGCGTATGCTTTGTTGGAGAAGGAAAAGACAAACCTTCGATAGTAAGCCACCATACCAAGGAACTGTCTCAACTTGATCAACGTTAGCATAAGAATCAAGTCAAGGATGTGTTTTTTTTTTCTGGATCCACGGCTATACCATCCTTGGAAATTATGTGCCCTTACAACAAACCTTACTCACATCCAAAAATGTTTTTTTCTGGATTGGACGAAACCTTGATTTTCTTCAAACGTTGTATAATTTGATCAAATGATCAAAATGATCCTCATTCTTCCTGTACACAAAAAAATCATATATGAAATCTCAAACAAACTTCTCAATAAAAGGTTCAAACACCTTGTTCATGAACCTCTGAAAAGTTGTTGGAGCATTACATAGACCAAAAGGCATTACCCTTAAGGCAAAAGTTACCCATGACGTGGTAAAAGTGATTTTGAGCTGATGTTCAGAGGCAATTTGAATTTGGTTATAATCACGATAATCATTTCCAAAACTATACCACTCATGATCTGCCACCTTCTCTAAAATCTCATATATGAAAGTTAAATGATAAGAATCATTCTTTGTGACAACATTCAACTTCTTGTAATCTACACATACACATAGCTTAGCATTCTTCTTCTTGATAATCATAATAGTAAAAATCCATTCAGAATTCTGTACCTCATAGATGAAACTGAGCTCCTTTAGCTTATCAATCTACTCTTTCAAAACCACAACTGTAGTTGGTCTTATCCGACGTTGCTTATGATGTATTGGACAAGCTTTCTCCTCCAACTCAATGCGATGAGTATCTAAGGTTACTTGATTCAAATCCTTGAGGCTAAAGACAAAGACATAGATATATTTGCAAAATATATCCAAGAACCTTGCCTTCTACTCCGTAGTAACCTTGGGACCAAACTTAAGAGTGGAGAGCCTTTGAGTATTCTCCTCTTTGTTCATCTCCGTCTTGTCAAGATACTTCATCATCCCTAGCATATGAAGTAAATCCATTGCAGCAAGAACTTGGACTTGAACATCATCATATGATGTTTCTTTAGATGATGTCTCTTCATTGGTTGACATGTCGGTGTCAAACTCTAAAAAGATGTCATTTTCCTCATTTTTATACTCCCAGTAATCATTGGTAGGCTTGTCTAATTTTGTTATTTCTCCTCTGCAACTTGTGAGAGGAACCTTCACTTGAAGGTTCTTTGGCCCTATACAAAGGCAACCCTTGTGCCATCGATCAATAGTCATGACCGTCCTCAATCAAATTCTTCCTAACAACAAGTCGTAGCTAGCCTTCTCAAGCACTTGAAAAGACAACAAGAATTGAATGCCCATTACAATGAGTACCACCTTGTCCATCACTCCAATGGATTGCACCTTTTGCTTGTTGGCCATCCCAACAATGATGCATGAAGGCCTTGAAGACTTCATCCCCAACTTCTTCAATAAGCGTTCCGACATGGCATTCACAACATATCGTCCATCCACCAGCATATTCAAAATATCATGTCCATTTATGTGTACTTCAATATTTGAAGCTTGACTACATACCTCCGAGGTAATGACATCCACCACTCCTATTGCAACATTTGTCATGGAAGCTTCCCCCTTGGATCCTCGTTTCTTGGTCCTTTTCGAGCTTAAGCCTCTCCTTAACTCCTTTCTTATCGTAAGATTTAGAATAATCAATTCACCAACAATTATATTGGCTTTTTTATTCCCCACATCCTCCACCATGTTGTTTTTGAGTTGGGTAGACAAAATGGAGAAATCATCAATTCTCAATTGCCCCATAGCAAATACCACATCTCTAATGGCTTCATGGGTAGCTATCCTCTGCCCTCTAAATGGACAACAAGTCATATGAACACTTGCTGCATATAAAATGATACCGCACTTATATATATGTAAGTAATGAAGATGTAGATGGATGGATCAAGCCAAGACGGAACCTCATCGATGTAAAGAAAGTAGCTGGTGCCAGTCAGAAAGTCCTTATGCATTATCACCAAGATCCAAGAGCATGCACCCTTGCCAGAGCAAGATCCATCAAGGTAGATTGTAGACCCCTAGTCCAATCGGTGGCCAAAGAGGAAAAAAATGGGAGCGCATGTCGTACCTCCAATGGTAAAACATCTCTCGTATGTCACAATAATATCTGTAAGGTATTTTGATCGTGTATCTACGTCTCTCGCATATATCTCAAGGATAGACCTATCTACGATCACAAATCGAGAAGATAAAAAAGGTGCAACGAGTGCCCAACTAGACAAGAATGTTGTAGGTGTGTCTCTTCTACCGATAATAAGCCTACCACTCCACACAAAATCGGCAAAAATGTATATCTTCATGCCAAATCTCATGTCACACATTCAAATATCCCTGGTCCGATGATGTCACCAAAGACACCCATGATACTTCTATCAAAAGCTACCCGTGATATGAATGGAAGAATAACTATCAATAACTCAAACACACTCTCTTTCAATGACTAACAAGGGAGCACTACTATTCGCCGAATCTAGGGGTTACATGGAGTGCACATTCTGTTGAGGTTAGACTATTTTGACTCGGTCTGCGGTGCAGACGAACGTAGTGGATGCTATGGAACCTTATTGGCCAGAGTCCAACCATGTAAGAGCAATGAGAGCAGCCTCTTCCAACAGCGTTTTTTTGGCAAGTCTAGCAAGAAGCCCGACGTTATTCGTGGTAGGAGGTTTCACGTTGTTACAACACGCTTTACCCTGGGCCAGAATTGTTGAGTTGATCTCATGAGTGATAGCCGCCTCATTCCTCTCTGATGAAGTTTCCTGCCTACGATGCTGCAAAAGAATAAATCCGATGATGATTTCCACAGGAGAATGTTCTACGTCTCACTCCGTTCTTTCCAATCTGCACCATGTGTGCGAGCAATGAGCCACAGGTGGGCTCATATACAAGTACTTCTACAAAAATGTAGGGATTGCACCTCTTATACACTTCCAATCGTAACCTGGTGGAGAACAAGACATTCCCGTGGTTTCCGAGGTACACAATACGGGGAGAGATCTGGAGCAACTATGTAAATCCGCATATCTCCATTCAAGATTCAGTACTTACCAGAAGTGGCACTGACTTCTGTACTTCAACCTCTCCCCTGAATCCTGAGGGTTTTCAGACTTGCCTGTGTAAAAATGACACTTTACGTAGATTCTGGAAAGATATTGGTCAAGGGTCATATTCGTGATGCCGCCATACGATCCCGGCTTCGAACGGACCGTTTCTAAATTCTTCGTTCGGAGGGCGACTCGATCGCCTTAACCATCCCTTTCAGAGATTGTAAATATCGAATGAACTTTGAGGTCTCGACTGGAATTAGCTGCTCTATCAACTGACTACCATTCACAATCTATTCCGAACAGGCTCCAAAAGACCAGCTTTCGTTCGTTCTTCCTGCTACTATTGCAGTGTTAGTGACACCGGAAATAGAAAGCGAATATGGTACTGTAATAGAACATCTCTACAACTGAGAAAAAAAATACAAAATCCTAGCCAGATCTAAACAACTTTCTGAAATGCAGAGTTTCACAACGCGTGTTCCATAGATGCTTGCAGATCAAACACATTGCTTTCTTGACTTTGTCATTTTGTATCTCCCTCGGTTACTCTTGGATTAAAAGAAGTTGGTGAGAAAAGGAAATGGGACCCAATGTTACTCAATTCATCTACTGCAAATGACGTTCTATTGTTACAAGTTGCTTAAAGTCTAACCTGCATGTTCTAGGAAGGTGAATAGACATGAAACTTTGGCACCAGAGTCCTACCTCTGTGATTTTTGTCAATTGCGCGTCTGACAAAAATCACAGAGGTAGGACTGTCGTTTCTGACGCTTTCTAATTTGGAGTCTTGAAAAGAGAGAAAGGGGACTACAGTACTCTTTTGTGTGCGACTGAATACAGGTCAGGCCAGGCCCCTGGAGCAAATTGTAGCATAAAGTTTACCTGCAGAAAGTCGTCAATCGGGTAAGAAAGTAGTTGGTGATGCCCAGCATTACTCAGTCCATTTGAATTAATGATATTTTAAACTATTGGTCTATCGCGCAATCACTCCAAAATCACCTTTTTTATTCCCCTGCCAGCATTTGCTTCGTGAACGGTCTGACAAAAAGGCAATGTGCTGTCATGTATAAAGTTTTGTTCCACATTGCCCAGATCCACTCTATGGACTGCAAGTTAGGCCACTAGAATATGACGTCCGTCAGTTTGATTATTCGGAGCCTTCGTGGAAAGTAGATAGTAAACAGATCTTTATTTGATCGGCCCATAAGGCCACCTAGACTACATAAGGCCACCTACGACTTAAGGCCATGTTCACACCTAGGCCTTAAATATGACTTTAGAGGATTTTATGGAAATAAAAACTTTTGAAAAGTAACATTTGGTATGGATACATTCACACCACATCAACTCCAAGATGACATGGACTTGAGATATAAACCAAATTTCAAGTGCTTCTTTTGTAATGAGAGGACAAGAGTGAAATTTTAATAGAGATAGATGGAAGTAAATTATAATACTCAGCACTCATCCTTAAATCGTTCAAACATCAAGGAAATTATAACACTGAGTAGTTTGCAGATTTGTCTAGTCGGAAAAGTTGCCCTATACAGACATATGAATTTTTCAAAGCCAAGCAACTCTCAGCCCTTTTCCTTATGAGGAACCAGAAGTAACTGCTGAAAAACTACCCCCTGAAACAAGTGAGGAAGTATTTCCTCAGAAAATGATCGAGGGTTCATTCCTTTATCCCAAGTTAAAATTCTATTCCCATGCAGAATTTGACATAATCACTGTAGATCTTCAAGCTTTACTATGAAAAAATCATGGCTGGATTATTCATTTGTCAAACGGTTTTGCGCACTTGAATATGCTTACCATAAGGATCAAGGAGATTTTTGAAGGAGTTAACTAATTACGAGATGCAAAAGAGCTATCCTCTTCCAGGGCCAAGGTGCACCTAAATTCGAAGAGAGCCAATGGACTTGATGCACAACCACTCAGAATTTATGCAAACACTTTCGTATGTAAACAGAGTCCATCTCCAGTGCTGAAGATGCAGAACTAGAATCATCATGGATTATCTGCCTGTGTGGACTGAGGTTGTGTGCGTCTGGATATTAGGAGGGAAGATATTCGATAGCCGGCTGTAACCTGAGCAGTTACGGGGACAGAAAGGAGCCTTAAGATCTGGAATTCGATCGTGTAGGTCATAGAGAGCTGAAATCGAATCATGAAGCTAAGTTCTGATTAATACTGTTTACCACACGAAACGAAGCGACTGCTACACAAATACATGCAAGTCCGGAGAGCTTCGAGACTATTTCCCGAGCTTCTGTTTTTTACGAAGATGATTCTTACAGATGTTACTTGACTGAAAAATATACTGCGATTACATTATGAAGAGATATCATCTAGTTGAGTCACGGGGTGTCAGATAGCGAAGTCGAAGTGGACCTACCCTTGAGGAAGAGAGCCATACACTTGTGGAGAAGCGGGTCTCGGAGACTTTGGATGCATGAGACGAAACTGCGCAGAGGAAACTGCTGTGATGGAGACGCCCAGCTCAGCAAGAATGCACAGTTCTCATCAACCCCAGTCCACCAGCTCAGAGACAGTCGCTGCAACCGATTCCTCAGTCCCAGTTGTACTTGTTCACTATAATCAATGATAGATCTCAATAATTTAGTATGTGCCTCATGGTCTGGAAAGTTTTAAGCAAAGCCTCAGGGGGTTGTGCAGGTGCGAAATGCATTGTCCCATTCCGCTGGTACAAACGCCTGGTGGCTCAGCTCAGAAGAACGAAAACAATGGACCCAGAAAACCAGATGTTTCCAGTGGATCCCATTCCCTCTTACATTGTGAATTCTACCGGTTCTGAGGCTGCCCTTTGGAAATGTACTTAGCGCGGGGTCATCTGTATTCATCCGGTACAATTGAAAGATCTCTTACGAGCGGATATTTGGGTAAACCACGCAGCCAGAACCATTATCTTCAACCGTCCTGTCTGATGGTCTCACTCATATACATCCTCCAACTGCTCTGGCTCGTGCAGCAACGGCTTTTGATGAAATAAACAGGTTAACATACGGTACGCGTGCATATCGTGCGTAGATTGAGCTCAATGTGGAGGAAGAGTTCAAAGACGAATTTCTCTACTGGTTGAGGTTCATCGCGTCCAACTCTGAGATGACCGGATTCAATCTGCCGACAGTGATGGTGATCCTCATCCACAAGAACAAGACGGAGAAGAAGACCGGGCTGAGAGAACAGACGCGGGTTTCCAGCAACATTCAGATGGGTTTTTGAGCCAATTTCAATTCAACATGTTTGTGGTTGATCACCTTCTTCAGCGTCCACAAACGGATCAATATACTGGTTTCGATCACGTGACATCCGAAAGGCTGTATACTTGCGGTGCTGATCCTACTTGAACTCGAACATCAGGATGGACGTAAATCTCTCCTTCAACGGTTAGACTAACCCATGATGATTCGTGCGGACACGGAGTGTTTTTATCAGATGGGGGGACTCGGCCTGTGTATTTACGGTGGGAATCGTGGAAGGAGCAACGCTTGATCTACGCTAGGACTGAACTGATTGGAGTGTGCTGGTCGCTTAGATTATCCAGGATGTCTTTTTTTATTTGTTTAAAAGAAATTATATAGCAATGATAGCTTAAAATTGCTTGACACTAACATCGAAATGACTCATCATCTCTAGACCCACCAGTTTTCATAGTTGAGTTTACGGCAGATAGCGCCATAAATCCCAGACCATCTCATCTTCAAGTATCTTCGCTTTCACCTACAGCCTTTTAACGCTTGTATTTGTTCTCAAAGATCTGAGAAGATGACTCCTTTCTCCTCCAGTTTTAATATCCAACGTCAGATCTTTTAGAAATGTGGTCTGTAACCAACCTGTCATTGCCCACCGTACAGGATCAGAAATGGCAAAAGAGCAGGACTCTGTCATTTTAAGATGAAGAATTCTGAGGGTTGAGTTGGATCCCAGAGCTCCGAAGAACGCAGGGCAATTGAGCTCCACGCATTCCCATCTCTTTCCGTTGTCAAACGTTAAATGTAGCTCCTCCAAAATCTAGCAGATTTGATAAACTCCACAAGCTGATTGAAGGCACCCAAATCCAGACCTTTTCCTGTGGGACTTGTGGCTCGATCTACCTGGAGAGTCAAGCGCGACACGTAGCGCTTCGAACAAATCTTGACTTTCGCAGCCCAGAAGATAAGTCTGTTCGATGCACATGACTTCAAGAGTGAAGTGAGATAAGAAGGTAGTGGTTCGGAGAAACTCCGAGAGTACTCCTAATCTCAACACCTGGCAACCCTTCCTCCCTCCAAATGCCGATATGCAAGCTGCGAACTGATTGGTTGGGGTGATCAGTTAGGAACGCGATGCAATAAAACGACCCCAATGGACATTCCTTTGGTCCGCCAGTTATAGAGCCCCTCTACGACTGGTGTTTTCCCACTGTTTTGAATCCCATCGTCCTCCCGCTCTTCCAACTCTGGCCTCAAGAATAACTATTCCGACTCTTGATGCAAGGTCACAAGTTTAACCATTGGCACTCGATAAATATTCAGAATTTTCAATTTGCTACCGATTCGTATAACTTCGTGTTTCTCGAGTGTTTTACGAGTCGCTAGCAAATTGAAAATTCTGCAAATCACTAGCAAAGAATAGTGAACAATTCTTTTAGTACCAATGGCATCTCCCCCGTGAGATTGTGCACACCCGTCCACGTCAATGCCTTCGCTACTTGAGCCCAATGGGTCATCGCCATTCCTGTTCCCAAGGCGTGAAAATGCCTCCAGATTCTGCATTGTTCGAATGATGTCTCCGAGTGGCCTTGCTGCAACTTCTTCCAATTCTGGACATCGTTCGACAATGCGAATTGCTAGCAAACAATAGTGAACCATTCTTTCGTACCAATGGCATCCTTCCCGGTCAGATAAAGCTCTGTGAGATTGTGCACACCCCTCCACGTCAATGCCTTCGCTACTTGAGCCCAATGGGTCATCGACATTCCTCTTCCCAAGGCATGAAATGCCTCCAGATTCTGCATTGTTCGAATGATGTCTCCGAGTGGCCTTGCTGCAACTTCTTCCAATTCTGGACATCGTTCCACAATGCGAATTGCTAGCAAAGAATAGTGAACCATTCTTTCGTACCAATGGCATCCTTCCCGGTCAGATAAAGCTCTGTGAGATTGTGCACACCCCTCCACGTCAATTGAGCCCAATGGATCATCGACATCCCTGTTCCCAAGGCATGAAATGCCTCCAGATTCTCCATTGTGCGAATGATGTCTCCGAGTGGCCTTGCTGCAACTTCTTCCAATTCTGGACATCGTTCGACAATGCGGCGAAAATAGCTAGGCCCCAGGTCTAACTGTCTCAAGACTTTGCTGAACTGTAGCGGCATGTGCAGTGCCTCGTACTCCCGCAAAGAAATCTGGCCAAGAATAGAAATACAATCATCCCAAAGATGAACACGAGTGCAGTTGCTCCAGCACAGACCGAAGACGCCAAGAATCTTCAGCCGAGAGTCCTCCCAACAACCAGCGCCCAGTTGTCTCCCATAGTCCGCGGAGAAGACTAATTCTATTTGCCGTTCTATGTCTTCTAGCCGCTTTCGAGGGGCATCCTCGCGAGCAATTGCATCCAGTTCCTGCAGTAACGGCTCCACCTCGGGAGACATTTGGAAGTGTCTTCCACTGCATGATTGGAGTTGTGATAACCTGGATCTCAACAGCATCCATTCCTTTGCGATGGCTTCACGCAAGCCGATCTTTGCCCTCACAGCCTATCCTTCGGTCCTGAAAGGATCATGCGCATCCAAGGTTGTAAAAGAAAACTCCATTTCTGAGGCTCTTATAGATTCGAGGATGCCCTAGAGAGCAAAGTTCAAATTTGAACAAGGCTCAAACCTAACGCTACGCCCCAAAAATGGAGTAGCTGATCATTAAGAGCCGAAATCTTCACGAATTTGAACCAAGTGAAGCTGGAAGAGCCACTTCCCAACAACCGCGATGGTGGACATGCTGAACCAATAATGACCAAACCCTCACTTTTGGCTTCCTTGTCAGGAACATTTTTTTTTTAACTAGACATGTTCAGACCAGAAGCTGGCAAACTCACAACAGCATTCTTTGAACTTACGTTAACGCGTTTTCGCCTGCTTTTAATAACGTGAAACTTCCAAATGAATATGAATCTTACCTGGCTAGATGGATGCTGACATTGCAAACTCAGATCGTATTCCTCCTATCACTGAGGCAGCAGAGATCTGCTCCGTTAGAAATCACATCAGGGCACACGTGTTGATGTTGAGCTACTGTGGATGGATGACATATGAGATTATTATACAGAGGGATAATAATCTCAGATGCTTTCAAACTACCTTATCATGATTCTGAAAGCACAATTTTCTGGATAATAATCTCAGATGCTCTTAACCTACCTCAGTAATATCCTAAAATCAAAATCTAATCTCGCAGCATGTGACTGTGTCGTGGGTCAATGTATCTATGGATGTGGTAGCTAAGAGCTTCTGGTTTCAAATTCACAGCTTTTTATCACATCTACACAAAAAGTTGAGATCTCTTAAGGATGAAGCAGGATCTTACAAGGAAAGGTAAACCGGAATTGAACAAGGAGGTTGTTTCATTTCCTAGTAAATATTTTGCATGTTGATATGTACAGTTCAGTGGTTCATAATGCCTCAGCACGTCAGACGAGATACAACCTCCATTTCAACTCTTTAAGTAAACTAATGCTCTCATAAAATGGATGTGATTCCTTCTTTAATCCATGACTGATGCTGCAGATCCTGTGGATCGACTTGATTCAAGTGATGAAATCAAGGTTAAAGTCAAGAGATGTCTAATACCCAATAGACATTCAAAAATACACCTGGAATTCAAATGCCTGAATTGATGCAGATCAATCCAGCACAATTCATTTCAAGCTCGCCATCTCACCAGCTTCATCCGCCTGCTAAACGTCAAAGACTGAAAAGTTATTATTTAAGAGATGCACCTATGAATTAGGAACTAACGCTTCCAGGATTTCATTCCACAAGTAATGCTATTAGTCACATGTAGAATGATTGAGTTTGAGTCGTATTGAACAGTGAATTTATGAAGTATACCCTGGTTCTAAATATAAGCATGTGCATTGTCAAAGCCCATGAATAAAGTATTTTCATCCTCTTGAATCTACTTCCGTAAAGAAATGCTGTGAAATAGCTGTCACTAGTGTCATCGCTTTATTCAATCTGCCGAGTCAGAAAAGCTTAAATATGCATACAAAACATTTGACATCTTGATGCTATGGAATGAACCTTAGCAAAATTAAATGTTTTTTTATTCTTGAAGCTTAGTAGGCAATGTCAAGAAGATGTTTTTACCACATCTAAGTTTCATCAACAATTTATCTAAATTCTCCTTCATTGCTACTAACAAAAAAATCAATTTACAAACAGATAACCAGGTTTAGCCACATAGACAGGTCATTAATTAAATTCTTCATGTTTCAGACGTGCCAATATATGCACTTAGAAAGATATACGTGGTGACCTTGGGAGTAACGGATGAGTTGCAGTTATGAAAAATCTGACATTTGCACGTTGCCTCAATGTTTTTTACGATAATCTCTCAGGGTTGCACTTTTAATTAATAAACGGCATATTGGCCTTATACAGGTTGCAGCTAGAAATAGTAGACTGTACTTAGAAGAATCCTAATTCACCGTAAAATCATGCTTGAGTTCATCCAGGTGCGTATATGGCCTCTATATTATTCTATAATTATGTAATATAATACATAATTAGAGAATAATATAACCCTAATAAAATTAAGTCGAATATTTTCAGCTGATACCTTGTAATGACTCAAAGCTTAAAAGTTTGAACATATGACAATACTTCATAGAATCTTCTAGAAAAACTATTAAGTCTTCCTTGTAAACTTTATTGATGTAAGTCTCAATGCTTCAACTATCCCATTCGAAAATTTAAAGGAAACCAGTTACTTGATGGTTCCATAAGTATCCTGCCATTATATCCTAACGTGACAAACACTTTACACGTAAGTATTGCTTCAAGTCTCAACTAAACTCTCCTTGGACTTTCTCCTATTCATGCATGATTCATCATCCTACTAATCTCAATAGTAGGATGGAGCTTACTGTAAACATTTGAATAAGCTCCTCGTTGAGTGAAACCGGCAATGAAAATCACACTGGTTGAGTTATTTATGTCTCATGTGAACTTACCTGTTGGATTTTGTTCTAAGACAGGTAGGATGAAAAGTCTCTCGCTTAAGCATCTTGAGCACATAATCATTTCAATCATAATCTTTATATCATACTTTACAATAATACATCATATGCATTAATTTTATTGAAAAATAAGTTATTCTTTAAACATTGTAAAAAATTCACCATTTTTTTTATATTATTTAAATTATTTGGTAACAAAATCAAAATACTTGAAAAAAAATTATTATTAAAAATGCAAGCATAATTTATTATGATAATTAATTCATATATATATATATATATACCAAAATTTATTTGTAAGGGTTTAAACGTTGATTATTTTATAATCTGAAACCAATCTAAATTGAGTTTGTTAACAAATTAAATATTGCAGATTTGATTATTGTGACATGTTCTTGTTTTTGATTTACTTCAAAATTTCAAATATATAAAATTTTAAATAGTAGCTGTTAAATTATTCATTAAATAAATTTATTTATTTTAAATCATGTGTTAATATATGTCCAAAATTATGATATATGTTGTATGTTGTCATATGGACAGAGCTTTACTCTGAAAACACCTTAGCATCTAGCTATAAAAGAACTCTCCTCGCTTTTGTGCGAATTGGCAATCACTCTCTCTCATCTCCTCATCTCATCTCCTCATCATTCCATGTTCAAACCCACTGCACCGGGTAAATTGCAGCAGAAGAAGATCGTTGTAATCAACAATTGGACCGTTAACTCTTAATCAAACTTCACAAATAAGTGATTTGCAACCATTTTGTACTTTCGGAAAATTATCATTTGTTTTTTTTTCCTAGATCTTTTTTGTCACAGATAATGTCGATTATACCTTATATCACAAGGTGATATGTACATCCTTGTATACTAAAACCACTTCAAATCCCAGTCCTTCAACCCATTCGCACTTAAATTTCACAAGAAAGTCATTTATCATCCAAGCTTTAACTTTGTAAAGTTTTATTGATGAAGCTTGCTAATAACATGAGTTATGATTGTCAAACTAACAGGACGGTCAAGGCAATTTTACAACTCACATTGTGCACACAAACTTCTAACTATTACTCTGTACTCAAAACTCATCCAATCGAGCTGAAATTTTGATTAATTCACAAATTCGAGTTGTAAGCTATATGTTTATTGAACTTGATGTGTCAAAACCTCACAAAACACTCAGAATCAACCCAAACTCTCAAAGCGGTCCGAATTTCACTTTCCAACTTCAGATCACCACAATTGAGTGATAATTTGCTCAATCTCCTTCATTCTTGAGCCTAAAACGTAGCTCTTCCTGTCAGCTCCCCAACCATATCTTTCAATCTCGAAAAAATCTCTTCAAAAAATATTACCGTCATCTCAACACCTCTGAAGATGACACATGTCATCATCTTCTCATAGTAGACATATCACAACACGACAACATTGTATTATATCAATTTATACTTTTTGGTTCGAAACCTAAAATGTAAAATTATTTTTATGAAAAAAAATTAATAAGTCTTCTCACAAACAATCTAACGATTAAATTTTAATGATTTTTAATATTTAATTCAATATATAGTATATTTTAACATATTTATTAGAGAATATAAAATAATAAATAATCATTTGATGAATGTATATGAATGATTGAGATACAATGTTATATAAGATTTTTGAGATGAAAAATGATGTTCAACCGGTGAAAGTTTGTTTCCAACAAAAATAAATGTGCATAGAACACTATTTTGAAATTTATTTATAAAGGTGATATGTCATAAAATATTATAATCTTCTAAGTGTGTAACGTTGCTAGATATTTATCAAGTGATATGTAGTCAAAAACTTAAAGCTTGGAAATGTTAAAAAATTTATTAGGAAAAATGCAACACATTATGATTTTTTAGAAAATATTGAAAGCTTCTAATATTATTCATCAACAGATTTTGATAATATATATTTTTTGGTTCAAAATATATTAATTTATAATCAAATTATTTTAAAATTGATTAAATTATATCTTGTTTTTAATTTTAAGTAGGTAGAAATTGAAATGAATTTTTAGTGTGATGAAAAATTCAGTTTGTTGAAAGAATTTTATTTCAAACATTTCTTATGATGAATTCTTTTTTGCTTAAATTAGTTCAGCCACTAAAAAATACATATTTTTTTATAAGAAATTAGAAAATTAAATTAAATTAAAGATAAAAAAATACTCTCAAAAAAAATTTAAATGAATAAATTTTTTATGTATTCTTATCATATAAATTAAAAATAAATTAATATATTCAATGTTCCAAAATATTTTTAATTCATTTGTGTTATATTCGATAATTCATAAAAATATATATAAATAAAAAATTTTCAAATACTTAAAATTATCTTTTCTTCTCTGATAAATTTTTTTTGTTTTTATTTGATTCAAATAAACTACAAAATAAAATAGAAATTTTGTTGCAATCATGATTTTTTGAATGAGTTTATTTCAATTCAAAGTTTCATGGAAATTTTTTTAATGTAGAAATAATATTACTCTCAAGTAATAAATTTTATTTTTGAAAATAAATATGTAAGAAATTCTAAAATTTTTTACAATAATTTTTTTTCAATATTTCTTTTGAATCAATTCTTGCTGCATTTTTTTAAATGATTTATGTTAAATTTTTAAATAACTTTAAAAAATAAACTTAAAATTTAGATTGAAATATATTTTTGATGAGTTAATATAATTTTATCTATTTATGAATTTTTTTCTTTATAAATTTAACTTTAATACTAATTTCATAAATAAAGTTTTTTAATTTTTTTCTCAATAGTTATTATCTTTTTAAAATTAAAAATTAAAAAAAATTAGATTAAAAAAAATCAAAATTTTAGTTTAATTTGTAAGAAAATATATAATTTCATTTATAATAATAAAATTAATTTTTAATTATTAATTTTTTATATTTTAATGAAAATTTATTTTTTTTATGCAGATAATATGGTAAAATTAATTAAATAGATACAAAAAAAAATTATAAAAATGATTAAATTATGTTATAATATATCTTGTATGTTATTTTTATAATTTTTTGTTTTTTATCAAACTAAAAATTAATATACACAATTAACATATGAATTTAAAAATATGATTTGAAATTTTAAATAAGAACATTAAAATATTAGATGAATTTAAAATATTCAAAATATAATCTTAGAATTTGACAATTGTTCCAACAACAAGTTCATAGGAATCATCAGTTAGACCCAAGGTGAAGAAGTGACAGATCATGTCACTTGTCGGACGTTCATTCAATTCTGGGCGGAGCAAAAGCTGAAAGTGGAATCCCACAAATTAAAATGTTCTACAGTATCCAGTCAGCCGAACAAGCGAATCAGAAGCTTAGAAGATCCACAGAAGCCATCCACAAGAAAGTACCCAAAACCTGGCAACTTACAACAGACGCTGATCAATACCGACCACATCGACAAGGAAATCAGCATGATAACTCAGAACCTGGAGGAGAAACGGTTGATTTAACAGACTTCTGTGTTCCAGTTTCCTTTTTGTCATTCCTGCAGCTACCTCCATGGCTACAAAGTACATGTTGACGGTCTCCACTCCCATCACAGGCAACCAGTTGATTTCTAAGGCACTGGGACGGTAGCTCAACTTTCTTCAGCCTCCCCGTAAACTCGGAGAACTAGTGCGTCTCTGAATATCACCGGCCCACAAAACAACTCTTTTTCCCTGCAGAACCCTCTGAAACAAACGGCCAGTTCACATTCCCTTTCCTTCCGTTCTCGTCCTTCAGTACGTGAGGATTAGCGCTTCCAAGTTCGATCTCAAAGCATTCCTTGTCTGGAGTAAAGACTTAATTTGGATTTTGTTCCCTTGAGATCCTGTACGGATGTGGAAGCGGAAGCAGATTTTACGTTGGATGCAGAACTGAACACTCGGAAATGATCACGGGTACCGAATTACATGGAACATTTCGAACATCTCTCGACTGAAATTTGCCAAGGACAAAAACGCAAGTGGTTGCCAATGTTTTTATGTACCAAGAGAACGGCGGAGTCTCGTGGCTGAAGACGCTGGCCCACAAGACCCTCTATTCATTCCATATTGAAGTCTAGTTTGAAAATCAATGTAACTCTCCTTACTCTGCTGAGATTACGGGGCGAGCCCCAAAATACTCCAACATCAACCAATCGAAGAGTGAAAGTCCAAGAGACAAGAGTGATTAGCCAAAGGCCAAAATGGGTCCAGAATGAGTTCATATGAAGACATTGGAGATTTTACATGTGGAGGCAGAAGGCCTCTATATGTGCATAGACAGCATTGATTACGACGTACTAGCATCTTACTGATCCTCCACAAAGGCAATATGATCACCAAGGGTTTAGGCTTCTCTAACACCAGTCCATTTGTCAAGGGGCAGACTGCTGACAAATTGCCAAGTAGCTTGCAAGTTGTCAGCACTATATCTATCGCCTTGAATCTGCTCGTGGGGAACAGCAGCCTCTATAGTCAGAATGTCCTCCGGACTCAGCTTAACACTCACAGCCCCAATGTTCTGCTCAAGGTTTTCAATTTCGTCGTTCCTGGAATGGGAACCATTCCCTTGTGCTGCACCCATGCCAGGGCCAGTTGGCCTGGAGTACACTTCTTCTGAGCTCCAATTTCACATAACCGCTCATAAAACAACTTATTCTGCTGGAATGCTTCTGTACTGAACCTCGGGTACTCGAGCCTGGCATCATCTTCTGTGAAATCTGCCACATTTTTGCCCGAGAAGAATCCTCGACCCAGAGGGCTGTAAGCCACAACGCCGATTCCCAGCTCTCGGCACACTGGGAGGACTTTCTCATCAACGTCACGAGTCCATAGCGAGTACTCGAGCTGAACTGCAGTGATGGGGTGCACGGCATGGGCTCGACGGATGTCCTGGGGGGATGCCTCCGACAGGCCCAAGTATTTGATCTTCCCCTCGTGGACAAGCTTCTTCATCTCTCCCACGGTGATTTCGATCGGGACCTTGGAGTCCACTCGGTGCTGGTAGTACAGGTCGATGCAGTCCACGCCCAGTCTCTGGAGGCTGGCCTCGCATGCAGCTCGCACGTACTCGGGGTCTCCTCTGGCGGGCATGAAGTGCCCGTCCACGATGGTGTTGCTGAATTTGGTGGCCAGCTCGACCTTGTGTCTGATCCCTTTGATGGCTTTGCCGATCAGGATCTCGTTCGTGTGAGGCCCATAGACGTCAGAAGTGTCGAGGAATGTGATTCCCCGGTTCACTGCCTGGCGAATGAGCTCGATCATCTCCTCGTCCGGTCGCAGAGGCCCGTAGAAGGCCGACATTCCCATGCACCCCAGCCCCTGAGCTGAAACCTGAAGTCCCTGGCTTCCCAACGCCACCTTGGGCACAGCAGCCATCGCTTCTCTTCTTTTCTCTTCTGGCAAATTCAATCAGCTCAGAGAGTTCTTCTCCTCTCCTGCTCTGGAGAATTTGCAACGTTCAGTGATGAGCTCGACTGGTGGATTTTCGATGGTGATGCTAGATCTGAGATTCTGAGCACTTGAAAACGAGCTGGCAGCGGGAATGGAGATGAGTGTTGGGAGGGACTGGGAACTTCAGGATGAGCTGATTTAGATGTGTGCCTGCACTCTCCACGGGGAGGTGTGAATGAGTAGGTGCCCTGACTGAGGCATCGTGTCGGGAGAATTACATATACCTCGCAGAATTGAGGAGCACAGTGGCAGTGGTTCGGTGTTGCGTGGCTGGCCATTAGAAACCTGAAGTAGAATCTAAGTTTTCACGGACTAAGTCCGGTGTTTGAAATTTGCACTACCATTCTGTGTCTGATGAAGATATCAAGGACTTCATGTGTCGTTGGACTGGGTGGGTCTTCGATTCCTGTATCGTGGATTTGATTCGATCGTTGGGAGCCTTTATACCATGAACTCGATTCCAGGTCATCCCCGACATGCAGACACGCTGCGGTAGGTGTTCTGAGGTGCAATGAGAACGTCGTTGTGCAGACACGTACTTTCTAATTGTCAATGACCGGGCATTGACAGATGAGCAACATTTTGTTTAATTAGGCAGCAGAAAGTTGCATCAGATAAGCTCGGATCGAGCACCTTTCGAGTTGAACTGAATTAGAGCCGAGAGGTGAATCTTTTGTTTAAGAAAGTTCCAGTTGAGGCGGAGCACGAAGCGTTGGTCCATGGCCCCACGAGCCCGAGTCTTCCGCTCTCCACAACAGAGATTACAGTGCCTCTGTTGACTGAGAACACTCTTCCACAGAAATGCACACTTAATGACAAACTCTTGTCTTTCCTTTCCTCCATTGTTTGTGAGAAACTTCATACAAATTTCTCTGTGCTCCCGCTGTCGTGGCGTTCAGTTCACTGTTTTAGAAGAGGGAGTAGCCTGGACGTTAAAGAATATTTATGGACACTTTCTTAACCCCACAGATCTGAGAAACTTCCTCGCTGATTTTCCTCTCTGCTTCGCTCACGCGCAAGAGCTAGGTCACTCCTACTACTTGACGTCATATCTAAATGTTCTCCGTGCGCAACTACCAAGTTCCATTCAACTTGGAAGGCCGCTGTGTGGTGAATGAAATTTACCAGTACTTGCATTACTCTCCACCGAAGATAGACTTCAGTGGTAAAATGTTATGATATATTAAATTGATATAACTTCATTTTTTCAGATTTTCACATGTTATAAATTATAAGTTGATAAATGAAACTAGAGAAATTTTGTATATATGTTTATACTGTTAAACTTTCAAACTTAAAATGAAGACAACGCTGTGAAGAGTGAAGACAATTATGTTTTGCCATCATAAACTATTATCATCTTTCAACTTATGTAATTTTTATTTTTTTAGTTACATTTCATTTATCATAAACAATGATGTTTGAATACAAATAATAGAAATTTATATTCACAAATTTTAAATATATATAATAATTTTTTTATAAAATTATTTCTTTGAAAAATGATGATAAAATGAAAATATATGGGGCACATATTGATGAAATATATTTTAGCATTTGAAACCTAAAAACTTGAAATATTTTTCAAAGATATGTTTGAAATTTTTTTAAATAAAATTTTAAATCAATTTGACAATAAATTAAGATATTTTGATTTTTTTTAAAAATTTAAATTTTTTAATATCAATATTTTATTAAAAATTTCTAGATTATTTTTTAATCACTTATTCTTATAAATTAATCCTAATTTTACTACTAAAAACTAAAATATTATAATCAATTTATCTTCATTTATTTTACAATCATTTCAGCACAATCTAATTTACAAAAAAGCATTGAATAAATTTTAGATTTTTTTTAAGGAAAAATATATTTTTAAACCTATATTAAGGTTAAAATATTTTACATTTTGTTGCTTTTGCAATCCTTTTTTTTTTTAAATTCATGTTGATTATGCACCTAATTTAAATCATACAAACAACTATGTTACTGACAACAACAAACTTTCCAATAAAAATCTTTGCGCAGGTCCTGAAGTGCCTTACTGGTGCAATTTTATAAGTTTTTTGAAAAAATTTAAGTTAACTTTCAATTTTAAAATTATATATTATAAAAGTAAACTAATTTTTTTAAAATTATGTCAAATCAATTAAATTTTTTTTAAAATATCTAGATTAAAATGTAATTAGTATTTATTTAAAAGGTTTCAATTTTTTAGTTTTTTGTTTAAATTTTTTTACATTTTTTTATTATATTTGTTTATTACATTCTTTTAAGATTTAATAAAATCTAAGTATAAAATGTAAGGTGTATTATTATTGAAGAATTCAATATGGTCTTGAAAAACATATTTTTCTTCTGTTGTCAACACAAATGCTATTGCCATCCCATTTACGAGCTAAACAACTCTTACATGGATAAAATTGAATTCTGATATTAAAAAAATAATTATCACTTTTGAAAATTTGACATGTCTCGCTTCATGAGTTATTTTTATATTTCAAAATAACATTAAAATATACACAAATGTGAAATATATGCAAAGCTATGAACATGTGACTCTAGTCACATGTAGGTGTCTCCGCTAAACGCAAACGCCCGGCCCGTGTTAACCTAGTGATGCGCTGAGATTCTGACACACTATAACCTCAAGATACAAAATAAAAGACTAGCTACAAGATACGGATTGAGTGCTAACTTTTTTATGTTACAGAGATTTTAGGAGAGTAGCCAGTGTTATAATTGCCTTAATGTTTGAAAGATTTTAGGATGAGAACTGAGTATTATAATTTACTTCCACCTATCTCCCGGGAGAATTCCATTTTTTTCCTCTCATTGCACAAAAAGCACTTGAAATTTGGTTTGACGCCTAAGTCCATTTCATCTTGGAGTTGATGTGGTGTGAATGGATCTATACCAAATGTCAGTTTTCGAAGAGTTTGTATCCTCATAAAATCCTCTTAAACCCTGCATTAGGCCTAGGTGCGAACATGGCCTACCACTGACCCCATTTTGCAAATGGGGTTAGTGGTAATCTAGGTGGCCGCATGGGCCAATTAAGTAAACAACTCTCTGCTATTCAAACTCACGGATATCATGTTTAGTGGCCTGACTTGCCAGTCCATGGAGTGGAACTGGGTATGGTGAAACAGAACTTTCTTTTCATGACATCACGTTGCGTTGACGATTCACGAAACATATGCAGGCACATGAATAGAAAAAGAAGAAGAGGATTTTCGAGAGTAATTCGAGCATAGACCTATATTGTCAAATATCATTCATTCAAATGGACCGAGTAATGTGGGGCATCATCATCTCCTTTCTTACCCGATCGACACTTTCTGCGGGTGGACTTTTTGGTACAATGTGCTCCATTGGCGTGGACTGACCTGAATTCAATGGTAGATAGAAGAGTATTGTGGACCCCTTTCTGTCTTTTCAAGACTCCTAATCATAAAGCGTGAGAAAGTTAGGGTGTTTCCATTTTCAATTGAGATTATAATATTACTCACATAGTTAGAAATATATTGCCAAAATTATTCGTTGCACTAGGTCATGGAGGTTAGACTTTTAGCAACTTCTAACACTTGAACACTAGATGAATTGAGTAATGTCTAGTTTCACTCTCCCAACCAGCAAATATACCACCTTTATATGGAATTTTATTTATATCTTTTTAATTATATCTTTATGTTCGTCCTTGTTGGAAGAGCAGTTTCACCTACAGGTGAAGGTTACTTGGGAGAAATGCTTTGTTGACTTGATGACGGCAAGAGTTTATCTAGTAGTTAATCCTCTAGGATAAGAAGATCATTAAAGAGGATTTGTGGGAAATCTTGTTTTAGTATTTTATCTTGCATCATCTCTTGTCTTAAAACAAGAGTAGGTTGAAATCAAGCTCACATGAAACACAAATAACTTAACATGTGTGATTTTTATTGCATGCTTCTATCCACCATGAGCTTATGTCTTGTAGTGGACTCAAGTTAGTACAAACCTATACTTAGTTGGGGAGGATCAGATTACTATTGCATACGTTGTGGTTACATATACTATATGTGATACTGTTGCTGCGGATGGGTTGATTAACTATACTCATGGATGGGTGGCAAGTGCAACAGCCAAAGTTTCCAAGTATAGAGGTATGAAAAATGTCATTTATTTGTTACTTTGTCTTTGGAATTATATGAAACTATGGACTAGGACTTAGACATATACATGAGAAAGTGCTCAAGGGCATACCCTACTATGCAACATGTGTATCAATTTTTCAATTATATTGTATAGGTTATTTTATGCAACGTGTATATACTGCACTACATAGAACACTAGTTCATATGTTCATTTAGTATATAGACCGTTTGGATATTTAAGGTGAAATAATACATATTTCCTATTGTGAAGCCAATGGGCCTAGCCCCGTTTTACACCATGTGGATTATTCCTTGTAAGACTTTTTGTTATATCACTTGGTGATGCCAGAGTTTTTTATTATTTCAAATGGACCGAGTACTGTTGAGCATCTTCAACTACTTTCTGCAGGTGGACTTTTTGGTACAATTTGCTCCAGTGGCCTCCCATGAATTCAGTGGCAAGTAAAGGAGTACCGTTTAATATTCTATTACACGTATGACATTAATCACAGAGGTTGGACTTTCGTGACAAAGTTTCAAATGTGTCATATATCTTTCTAGAACATCCAATACAAAGTATAATAACAAAAGTGATGGGAAGACCCCATCAAAGCGTACAAGGATGGAACGTGGGGCTAGACCCCAATAGTATCATGGGAAATATGTCTACATTAGTTGATGTTTCTTAGGATACTATGGTAGAACTTTTGACCTAAATAGTTTAAATATGTACCAACTAGTGCTCTCTTAGAACAATAAAAATACGTTGCTTAAAATAGACTATACATTAATCTAAAGAGAGTGAATATGTAAATTAGACTTTTAGCAACTTTTAATACTAGAACGGGATTTGCATTAGATGAATTGAGTAATGCAGGGTCCCACTTTCTTTTACCACAGTCAACTTTTCTTTCATCATGGTTAATATATGTTGGAGTAGCAACCGAGCAAGGTACAAAATGACAAATGCAAATCATGGAACACGCGTTGTGAAACTCTGCATTTCAGAAAGTTGTTTAGATGTGGCTAGATCTAAACAAATTTCTTTTGAGATAAAAAGATGTTCTGTTACAGTAGCTTTCGCTTTCTATTTCCGGTGTCACGGACACTACAATGGTAGTAGGAAGAGCAAACGAAAGCTGGTGTTCAAATTTTCAGTGGCCAGTTTGAAGACCCTCAGGACAGAAGTTGATGCAGTTCTGGTAAGTACTGTATTTTGAATGGAGATCTGCGGAGTTCAACACCTCCTATAGATCTCTACGGGTATTTGTGTTCTGGAGATGATTACATTTGCGGGAACCGTGGAAATTGCTTGCTCTCCAACCGGTTATTATTTGGAAGTGGATGAGAGGTGCAGTCTTTAAATTTGGGTACATAGACTTGCGTCTGAGCGCACCTTTGAATTATTGCTCGGACACAAGGCGCAGATTGAAAAGCACGGAGTGAGACGCACAATACCTTCCGTGGGATATCATAATCTGAACTAATATCGTGCAGCATGCTCGGCAGAGGACGTCGTCAGAGCGGAATGGGGAGGGTATGATCACGAGCCTGACAGATCTGGCGTCAGAGTTCAACAAGGGCGCCCGACGAGAAAGCATAACAACTGTGGTAAGCAACTGATAACTCTGACCACCGATAAGAGTTGGGATTATTGCTTGTTTTTCCGATATGGAACGCTTTTGAAATGGCTGCTCGTAGCAGTGAGAGTTGCTGGTGCATGGTAGGATTTGGCCAATAAGGTCCAATAGCGTCCATGGCGTCGGGTGCACCGCATACCGAGTCCAGACAGTCTACCCTCTGCAGAGTGTGGACTCCATAGAACCCCCAGATTGAAGGTCAGCAGATAGCAGTCCTCCCTCGCCAGTGACAACAATCAGACTCTGTAAGTTAGAATACCTCTCTGCCCACCGCTCGGGGCTGATGATAATAAATTTGATGCAATGGAACCTGACATCGATACAAATAATCTTTGTACTGAATCTTCTGATTTGAGTAGGAGGTGTAGCGAGATTGACGTGAGAATGCACTGAACATAACCAATCTCCTGCATATTCGAAACTTCCATTCCCGATTTGCAGCGTCCCTGTAGAAATTGCCCATCCTGCAAAAGTCAGGTTGTTGCAAGTTATACCACGAAACAGGGGAAGCGCGTAGCGAGCCACCAGAGGAAAGCTTGTCCGTACCACTGGAGTTCATTGAGACATTGACATCAAAGTAGATTCAAGCTACCGCTCCTGTAGTAGTACAGCCTTCCAGCTTACAGTGAACTCCGTAATTAGTCTTACCAACACTACAAGGTAAAGTTTATGGAATTAGCTGGTGGAATTAACAGGTACCTGATTACTGGACACCACATTAGTGAACACTTAATAATAAGGCGTGGAAAACGTTCCGTCCTCAAGTCTTCCTCGTCGCGCTTGTGAATTATAACCCTTCTGCTGAGTCAAGCTGATACCGGCTTCTGCATAAGGAGAATGGCATTAGACAACACTTGACTCTAACGTGTGCAGGTTTCGAACTGATTCCACTGGTCTTGTGTTTCTGATGTGACAGGAAGTGTACAGATCCTTTGCAGCGATAGATCTGGATCCAAAATGCCTGTCTTGCTGTGTTTGCATCAAAGTTGAAGGTTAGTGAACTTAGTTTATTAGAATAACCAAAAATAGATACTGATTGTGAATTAAATTACAAAGTTGTGCACTTCATCAGTGCTATGTGAGTTTAAAGATGGAAATAAGATGTGGTTAATACATCTTCTCGACATTGCCCGCTAAACTTCGAGAATATAAAAACATTTAATTATGCTGAGGCTCATTGCAAGCATCAACGTGTCAATGTTTGGTATGTATATTTTAGATGTGCTGCCTCGGCGAGTTTCAATAATGGGATGGCACTAGTGAATAATCTTCTGCCGCATTTGTTTCAAGGAAGTAGATTCAAGAGGAAGAAAATACTTTATCCATGGGCTTTGACAATGCACATGCATATATTTAGAACCAGGGTATACTTCATGTATTCAATGTTCCAATACGCCTCCAACTCAGTCATTCTACACGTGACTGAAATCATTACTTGTGGAATGAAATTCTGAAAGCCTTTGATCCTAATAGGTGCATCTCGCAATAATAACTTTTAAGTCTTTGACATTTAGCAGGCGGATGTAGCTGGTGAGATGGCGAGCCTGAAACAAAATGTACGGGAGTGATCTGCATCAATTCAGGCATTTGAATTCCATGTATCTTTTTGAATGTCTCTTAGTGATTGGACAGCTCTTGACTCTAACCATGATCGCATCACTGGAATTAAGTCGATCCAGAGGATCGAAAACATTAATCATGGATTAAAGAATATTCGTACTTCCGCTATATTAGTAAGAATACACTTGCATTCCCCGAATATATGGACTTTATTTCTCAAAACAAAATTTTTTATTCAAATTACTAAGTACTATAACCTTACAAGTATCACAACACAAACGGTGTCATCTTCTCCAACTAGAAGAAGATGTTTACCTTTCTATATAAACCGCCAAGTTCCATGTAGAACTCTATATCGCTCTTTGGCACTCTCACCAAATAGCCTTTACAAAGATATTCCAACATCACCATGTCATTTGGGACGATTCGGGTTACCACCAAACCGTCTTTAGTCTCAACGATCAAGGATAACATATCCACTCTCTTACCAAGAAAGATATCACATAGCTCTCAAGCGCCAACATACTCAAAAAGGCAAATGCATGCCAATCTAGCATCATCTCCTCATCAATATCACCGTGCTATCGACCTCTAGTTTTGTCAACTTGACATGCACATGGGTTTATACTTAACCCATCCGGTTCAGGGTTCATCACCGTAAGTCTATGTACAACCTTGAAATCATACTCTTGTAGGATAAGAGTACATTGTGTAAACTTTCCTATAAGCTTGTATAATTCTATCAATTATTTCAATGGTTGATGATAAGTGATGACAGTGAATGAATTTCCAAACAAATAACATTTGAAATGTGCCCCGTCCAAATAGCTATCAAACATTTTTTTTCATAAGAACTATACTTTGACTCCGCTCCAATGTTGGAGCGACTTGCATAAGCTACAATAAACTCCTTCCCCTCATCATACTATTAGGTAAGGATTGATCCCAAACCCAACATTCTCCAATCAATACGCACTTGAAAGGGAATATTTATCACTAATCTCCTCAAAATAGTGGCACATGTCAACCTTTCCTTGAGCTCAATAAAAGCTCTCTCGTGTTCATGTCCATAGAACCACTCTTGATATAGCTTTGTCACCGCTTTGGCAATAGTGCTAAATCCTCAAACATATCAACTATAAAAGTTTGCAAGTCCAAGGAAATCTCGCACCCTACTCATATCATGTAGTGAATTAGGCAAGATGAAATTGTAATTAATAGGGAGCACATTTTAAAACTCAAGTGGGAAAGTTTGTTCAGCTTTTGGCTGATCCATTTACCAAATAGAGAACTCAGTATGGCGCTTTTCAAAAGTTTCTAGCTTTGTGAGAGTATCGAGATGAAAACAAGGTATGCTGAAAACCGAACCAGAGTCAAATTAAAAGACATGAATGACATGAAAACTGAATGTTTCCACTACATGATTAGATATCCTCAACTCAGATCAGTAGATTCCTCACAGGACGATTTGCTGAGCTCGTTGAATTCAATGATGCTAAGAGATTCGGATGAAGAGTATACAGGTTGTGATGAAGCAGACAGAATCTGGTATGAGCTGTAGATAAATCTTCGAATTTGTTGCATCTGAATTTCGATGTCCTCCTAACAATGCATTTCTGTATACTTTCCTGCCATCCAACGACCAACAAAAGCTTATGCCTGCCTTTTTAATGCTCTCCAATATTAATTTCTCTTCATAAATTTCTTGCAGAGCTCCATTGTATAGAAGCCGAGAACATGTTTCCCTGCACCTGTAGACTAAGGTATCGTAACACCTACAGCTATCGTAGAGCTCCAGTTTCTCTTCCAGGCCCAGTATGATTGTTCGACTCTGCCAATTCCTTTCCAAATGCTCTCAATCGTTCAAGTCTTTGGAGCTCTTGTTCTGCTGCCACTCTACTCCTGATTTCGTTCACGACCTCGATGATGTTAGTACCAAGATTAGTCATGCTATTGGAATACATAGCCTTCGGTTGACACACTTGATAATGATTGGCTTGTACAGTGTAATACTGGTCGATATCCAATCTTGCTGTTCCCTCTGGACAGACTTCCTCCTTGTCGAAAATGCCCTGTGATTGCGTGGATTCACGAAGTTAACAACCGCAAGACACATGGAGCAGTTACAGGTAAAAGCAAACAAATTGTATTGTCCTCTTCTCTATAATATGATTGCACAATTTTAACGAATGCATCAATCCTTTTCAGGAGAACAAGAGCAAAAAGATCGGGCAGCAATGATTGCATCCGGATGATCATTAAGGACACAGTTTCATGAACTGTACGGTGATAAGTGAATGAGTATCAACACGTAAAAAAGAGGGCAGTAGTCAATCCAACGGTGCATGATCACAGAATCGTGTCTTGCAGCATACACACGTACGTCAAGAGTCGTGCAAAAAGCTGCATTAATTGCAAACGTCTTGAACCGTGGTCTCTCGTTAAACCTCGGTCTTCGATACTCGGTGAAGCGTGCATTCACTCTGGCCATTTCCTTACCCAGCACTGTCATGAATCTAAGCAAAGGACTCCTGTTGTCAGCCGGTATCTTGTTCATCAGTTTTTTGATGTCAGCTGACCCATTGTGAGGTGTGGAGTAAAAAAACACTGACGTCAAATTCATTAGAAACTTGGTGAGTTTCTCTTTCTCCTCGCCCTCATCCAAGGCATGGAGTTTATTTTCCACGTAAAGTATCAACTGCTTTATCAAAATTCCCCCCAGATCGTGACCAACCAAAATCACCGGAACATCGTACCCTTGACCTACACCAGCTACACGAGCTTTGGGGTTCAAAATCAAATTTTTGACGAGATTTTCGGACAAAAGATAATCATCAGTCCCTGCAACTCCGATGTCTGACGGTATATTTGACCTGCTGTCATACGTAACGGCGAGCACACGAATGTCGAAACCCGGACCCTGGTTTCCTTCTTTTAGATATTCCGGAAGCATAGTGTTGGGCCAGAACTTGAGGAGACTCTACAGCTTGAATTTCGTACACATGATCATTTAGTCTTTCCTCCTGCGCAACAAAACAGAAAAATGCAGTGAAAAACACAAAGAATACTTCAATTCTGATCACAGATCAAGAACTTTTTGAGGAAAAATACGCCGAGCTGCAAATTTTGAAGAGATTAACTCTACCTCATATTTGTTGTCGGAACTTGTTCTCGGGGACGAGGAAGGCCAAAATTGTCTAAAAGCTCTCATTTCTACGCTTGCTTACCCGACCAGCCGTTAGCAAATCCACCTATCTGAAGTATTTATCTCGAACGATGTCGAGCGGTACGGCTTACAAATTCTTCGTCGTCGGATAAAAGGATGAGTGAATGCGCAAAGGGTAAACAAATCCTGATTGTGGAAGACTCCAATCTCAGAAAAATTACACGAGTGATCGACCGCTCTGCAGACAATGGATGGTACAGGTGGTGGATTGTGTTGAACATCTCAATTCAAGGGTTCTAATTATGTCGAGGGTGTGATCAGATCGGTCAACAGAAGAGCTGAGCTCCCTTTCCACTGCATGTTGTCTGCAATCTCTGAGAAACAATCAGCACTTTCACCTCACAGAGCCTTGAAGAGAATCCATCCAAGCTTCGAGCACACTCAAGACCAACTCCAAGCTTCGTGCACACTGAAGACCATTGGCACTCGAAGTAGACAGCCGTGTTGTAGAGCCCCCAACAAGTGGCGGGGCTCTACTACACTGGCAGCTGTCTTGGTTGATGTTCGCTCCACTCATCACCCATCCATGATATCATGTGTAGGATATGTAATCACAAAATATCCATGAGTATGGATAATCATCCATCCAAAATGATATCGTGTGTAGGATATGTAATCACAAAATCTGTAATATATTGGTGTCATATTTACTGATAATCTTTTTATTTACATGCATTATGCAAATAAAGTGACTATTAAAACTATGCTCATACATCGCGTAGGTGATTTTAGATTAGCTCTCCTGATTATGGGTTATTTTACTATTTTTCAAATATTTGACTTTTTCACTATTTTTGCTTGTGCTAGTGCTTAGAATGATAATTTTTTCCTGCTACTTAGCAAGTTCGATGAAATAGGTTTTAACTTGATGGACAGAGAGAATGGAGACACATGGAATAAAAATCTACATACAACCACAGAGATCAAGATACAAAGCAAAAGCCAAAGCTGGTAAAAAAGCCAACCCATGGACCAAAAGAAAAGAACATAGCTAATCTCTCTTGATAAATCCCTACTTTTCCTATGGCGCATGTGATGTCTATGTCTCCAAAACGTCTTCGATGTCTCCTACATGCAAATTCTGGGTATGGATGATAATAGAAAGTCGGGAACAAGCATCACCGATCAAAGGTATCTTTCTCTCCGTGTCAAAGGCTAAAACAAACTCCAATGCTATGTATGTATGGTGTCTAAAATACTCGATGCAATAATAAATATGCATCACTACATCTATCATGATAAGACGGAACACACTCTCTAACAAAATTATCCATATCTTGTCTAGGCGTTCCATGCATCTTCAAGGCAAGTGGAATTAAGATATGTTCCTCATGCAATCCTTAATATTTATGGTTCTTAGCAGCAACCTTAATCTTCCCATCTTCTCTAGCGCGAGGTCTGATGACATATGTGGTAATGATGTGTCGAGTTTGATTAGTAACCATAACATCATCCACCATAACTCGGTGCTCCTTAGATATATAGAGGTCACTACATACTGTCGTCTGGGATGTGAGGGATGAACCTATGCGGCCTCACTCCGTTGTCGCATGGACATTTCTTTGCTCTGAGAACGCCCGAGCGCCTGGCTGTAGAAGAACCTTCTAAAACCTCGTGTGAGTTGACAATCTCTTCTTCTTCTCCTTAGCACTCCACATTATAACCGGTAAAACTTCAGCGGAAGAAGACTATGATATCTAATGATTTGACCAATAACTTTCGCTCAAACTTTACAGAAAATTGCTCCACGACCCTTACTATCACTCAAAAAAGTTTCAGATGTTTTTCGTTTCTAGATCTCTCAAAACAATTGATGATTTACCCACTGTAACACAAGGCAATATGCAGACCCCTGTGTACAAAACCCGTCACACATCCCAATCCTTGACTTCAATTGCTCCCAGATTTTATGAGAAGGTCACTCATCATCAGAACTTGAACTCTACAAAGTTTTATTGACAGAAATTTCTGATATCAAAAGATATGATCTTCGTACTAACCGTGGATGATCGGTGCGATCCTGCAATTCTGACTGTATACACAAACTTCAAGCTATCACTCTGTACTCAAAACTCGTCTAATCGAGTCAAAACTTCAATCAAAACACAAGCCTGAGTCGGAAACCTTATCTCTGTTGACTCAGATCTCCCAAAACCCTTGTAAGGGTCTCAGAAACTCCCCAAATACACTCAAAGGTCTAAATTTCTCACTCTAACTTTGAATCATCACTTCAGAGTGACAAATCCTTCAAATCCATCCATTCTTGAGCCCACGTCGTAGCTCGTCCCGTCAGCTCTCCAACCCAATCCTCAGATCTCCGAATGTCCCCTGGAAGGTCTCCAAAACTCCTCAAAACCTCGAAGAAGTTGCCCAAGAGCCCTCATTGGCCCAAACTCCAAGACCAATGAGAATGAAGAGTGTTATTTTGACCTCTAGTGTGGCCAAATTAGCTCCATTTTAACTTAGAGCTTTACAACTATCCTAAACACACTACTTAGCCATCCTATACACAATACGAGTTGCCACTAATAAAGAGTCAAAATGACAACTCGAAACCGACTAAGTATGAACGGAACTACAAACGGAACCGGGGAGTTTATAACTTGAGAATAATACTCCTCGCCAAAGTTCCTAACAATCAACTCCCTATGGCTTGTTTTCGGTAAGCAATAGTGATGGATTGGAACCCATGTGTTGAAAGCCACCACTACCGGTAAGTTCAAATCCATAGCGCCCAAACTAAATCAAAAGCATTAAGCATTACGTCCCAAATCGCGCCGTAGGAAACAATTTGGAAGAATAATCGGATGCGGAGAGTTTATCACTTGTTGCAGAAAGTTATCTCCAAAATGATACACTAATCACGCCGAAAATGATCACGATGAAGACTTTGGATGTTGATCACAAATGGATTAGGCATCGGTACATACGGAGGATCATGTTGTCTCTCATCCATGTCCTCGTCGGCTCCACTTCGATCGAGATGCTCCTTAGTCGGACAAAGTGATGTGTCTAGTACTCTCCCATACCCTTTCCATCCCGATTGCGCTTTATATCGATAAGGTCCAAGATAATATCTCTTGGAGACTTTTCAACATCGACCCTACAAAGTAGATCCAACGGTGGGCTCTTACAACCTTTTTAAAGGCGCCCGTCGGTTATCCTAACCTAAACTATCGCCGTCATGACAATAATGCTCTGAGAAGATGACACATGTCATCATCTTCTTATAAGTAGCGTCACAACACGACATCGTCCTCCCACATGAGCTAAAATAAATACAGTTTAAAATTTTAATATTTTTTAAAGATAAAAATATAAATATTATAATTATTTTTAATTTAAGTTTATTAATAACATATAAAATAATAAAATATTTGTATATAATCAATGTATACATTTAAACTCATGTCTATTAAGCTAAAATAACCTTTCATATCAAATTTATAACAATATCATATTTTACCAATAATTTATTCAAAAGAAATAAACATGATCCAACTATAATTCAAAAAATAAACTTTAAAATTCATAATAAAAAAATTATCAGTCAAATTTAACAAATTAAATAATTATTTTTTTGAAGATTAAATTAAAAATATTAATTAATTGAAATTTATTGAAAATTAAATTTTTGTAATTATAATATTATTCTATTTCAAACATGAATTCAAAACAAAATTATTTAATAAAATATTGATCATTGCAAGTTTATGTTAAAATCATATCTATCAAAATAAATCTTATAGACTTAATTTCCAACTAGACTTGAAAAATGTATGATAACTTTGAAAGATGTTGTTACATTTGTCATCATGAAAAATTTTGTTGTGGGTTTGACTAGTGTAATTTAAAAAAAAAAAAAAAAATATGTTCATTAATAGCTATATCTCTTTATTGTTTCTGTATAATTAATCTATCAAAAACCATGAAGCCTATTGAAACACCATACAACTACTTTCAGAGTGAAAAGCCAAAAATTTAATATCTTGCTATACAAGATGCTTATAACTAAACCTTTGTTACATTTATGAAATGATGTCTTAGACATTGTAATTCAATCATGAATAATGATATAAATCTTGTATCAAAGATGATTAAATAATGGGTAATCCTGGTCTAGACTAAACTTCCTAACAATTGACAATCCACAAACGATTTTTCACCATATACTCATCATTTGGTTGGACAATAAAAATTCTTTGTTCTTGTATGTACATGTGAAAATTAAATCAACTTTTTTCTTGCTCTAAGATTTATGGATTATCAATAATTATTTACTCTCATAGCTAATTTTTTTGCAAGTTTGTGAGCAAGAGTATCTTCTTCATCACTAATTGTTGGACAAAGCCAAAATTAGTGATGAAGAAGATCCTCTTGTTAATGACATGTCATAATCAAAAAATTGCTTGCATACTCTATCATTATGAAAAAAAATCATGAAACTTTTCCCTACTTGACAAGAAAGACAATGTCATAGACCCTTTGTGGGAATTATAAAATCATAATCTCAATGAGCAAGATAGTTGAGGAGGTCAAGAAGTGTCTCAATTGATTTTGCATGCGTAGCGTTCATAAGAAGAAGTTTCATGTGATTATTAGAAAATAAATATCATAATTTATTGGCTACTTCTGGTCTACTCATTTCTCTAAGGACCAACCATTAAATTCCAAATTGAAGGTGATAATTTTGAAATACAATAAAACTCATGAATTGAATAAACAAAAAATATGATCTTTTGAATCTTCTACGTTGTTTATTATCAAATTGGGACATCTTTAAAAATTTATAAAATAATAAATTTCACACATATTTATCCTTATTAATAAAAAATAATATTAATTGAATTTTATTTATATATATAATTATTATCTGAAATTAAATATCATCCAAAATTATAGAAAATTTTTGATTTGTTGTTCATAAGTATAGTCTTATATCCTCAATGGATTAGTAACAAAAAATATAAATTCACTATGTTGAAGTTACACTAAAAAAAAATATCAAGTTTTTTTTGTGATAAAAAATAAAATAAATATATAATAAAAATATAATATTTTTTAAAAATGATAAAAAAATAACAATAAGTTTAAATTATTAGAATTAAATTTATAAAAAATTTCTATCATGATGATGCAAAAATATTGTTAGATTATAATCTGGTAATGTAAATTATTATCAATAAATAAATAAATAAAATAAAATAAAATATTTGCATGAATATTGAGAAATGTTTAAGAAGGATGAAATTTGATAACAAATAAAAAAATACTAGTTTGATGTGAATGATCATTCAATCTATGAGAGTGAATCTTTTATAGTTTGTCATTCTCGGTTCCATCATTCTTTATTCCTTCCTTTTTCTTCATCTCCTCTATGGTATCTTCGCTTTAATTTTAATTAAATTTTTTTTCTTCATAGTGATCATTTTTTTAGCCTTTTTTGTGCTCCATGATCTGTATTTTTAGCATTGGGAGACAAAAGGGGCAAACTGATAATCTTTCTTGCTTACTATGCTAGTACATTCTTCAAAAGGAAAATCAGAAGGAGCATGGTGATCTATGAGTCTTGATTTTTAGCAAGATATTGTGTGCATAGAGTTTGTTATCTACAACTTCTTGTAAGTGAAAACAAAATAGATGATGTAGTTAGCTTTAACCAACTGCATCAATGTATGATCATTCCTTTACTTCAAGGCAAGATAAACTCCAGAAAAAAATGCATCAATATTTTAGCGTGTATGCTCAACCATCAATAAATGACATCTTTATGCTCATAAACACCCCCTTGCTACAAATTCATTCGAGAATTCCATGACCATCCAATTCTTGGTGTACTAGAGGGAGCTGTCCAACTCAAGTATAAGATGTTCAGAAAATGGTTAGAATTTTCTCTTCTCTTTCAACACATAATCCTTCTTATTAGCGCACCATGAAACTTCATAGAACTCCTCGGATGTCTTATTAGTAGGTTTCAAGAAGGTTATCCTACAAACATCCTCTTTAACAAATGACTAAACATTTTATGAAGCGTTCTCTAACCTTGTAACTTTAAATCCCTGTGTTTGTCTCTAGTGAATTTTTAAAAATATTTCAAGGACTTGATAAGATAGGTGAGCGTGAAGTTTGGATCCCTAGGCCATAACCTTGAAGAAAGATGTATGATATGTACTCTAGATCATGTCTAGAAGTCAACATCCCTTCAACAACTATGAAACGTGCAAGATAAATTACAAGGGCCATCAAGTGGAGCAAGTGTCTTCAGTTTGCTACATTAAGGAATCCAAGTTTAGTTGTGATCCAATCGTTATGAATGATAGACAAGTATTTGAATGATGAACTCCAAGATACATTACAAGAAAATAATACTTGCTCCTTAATGATTGCTGCTAGGACAGGTTTAATAATCCCTCGTGCTCAAATTCTGCTTGCTGTTCTATTTTACTCTTGTTCATCAATTGCTCTTTGAGCACATAACAAACATTATATGTTGCACATGCGTTTGTCCATCAATTTGATAGTTTACAAAATAATGAGCCCATAACTTGTAGATTTTTGTCTTTGGAGCAAGGATTCATGTCGTTAGTTTCCATCTTGAGCTGAATCTCTTTCAAAATGTCATTTTTTGTATAAATAGATGGCATCGGGGATGTTCACACATCCATAACGTAACCTCCAAAATTGTCAAACAGCAAGTGGAGCATAACTTTACTGAACAGCAGTAAGAATTGATGCAAAAGTGCCTTTCCTGTCATCGCTGACCAGCTTTTTCAAACCCCTATTGCCTTGAAACATTGTGGCTCCTTCATTATACAGGTTCTTGTCAAGGAACAAAGTAAAATAACAAAAGGGATGGGAAGACCCCATCAAAGCGTACAAGGATGGAACCAAACCGGTAACATGGGGCTAGGCCCCAATAGTACAGGTTCTTGTAGGCTAGAAGATTGCTATAAGAAATAGTAAGATGGTGAGAGAAGACTTTGGGCACATGGAATCTTAATCAAAACCATCAAACCAATCCTAACCTCCTCTGCACTCAAAGCATCAAACTTGGAGACTATATATGTTATTCTATTGTATGTAGATTGGCATTGTCACGTTGTCATGTGGACATCAGTCCACATGACAACGTGCAGGTATAAAGTATTGTTGATTTTCTCATATGGGACATATTTGGCCATCTTCTTCTCCTAGCAACTTGCCACGCTTTCCGGTGTCAGTCCAAGTGTAAATGATCACAAAATGGTATCTTCCATATTATACATGTACATACATAGTGGGAAGGTGTGCTGTAAATACTGCATTGCCGCACACATAGGCTCAGTTGGTTTCCCGTCGATCCGTTGTCGGTACTCATTGAACTTTCCATTCACTTCGGCCATTTCCCTACCCAGCATAATTTCAATCATCAGACTCCTGTTCTCGGGTCTGCAACCGGGTCCCGAGCCCATACAATATTCCTAACCAGTAGCTAGAGTAAGAATGCTGCTCTGCAAAGTTACATGAGGTAGGTATTAGTTGGATGAACGAGCTACGCAGCCTCACTCCTTCACATGTTATGAGCCAGCTTGAATTGGAAGCCTGGCAGTAGCGAGCGGATAAGAATGGCGTAAAAAGAAAAGCTGGAATCTGAAAGAATTTCTCAGGCATAGTTATTAGTAATATCAAATAAGTAACTACAATAACTCATCTTATCTTTCGTTGGTTTAGAGCCTGTTGAATCCTGTCAGTGAGGACATTTGAGCACTTACAGTTATTCCATCCCCTGCAATGCACTGCTTTATGGAACAACGATATACCTCATCTTTACGGAGGAGTCACTGAAACAAACTCACCTTCCTCAAATCCTCTGATTCCCGCCAGCTGCAATTCTCTGGCTACGGTCGCTTGTTAAGATCTATGTCATGTGATGCCGAAATGCTGCCAATTCTTAGTCCTCAGATTCCTTACAAGATATTGACCTATTCTCTACATCTATCCACATTCGCCCGGTTCTTTTCACGCCATTTCGTTCATGTGGATCATGCTGTCGGTCGATCCCTCCCTTTTTCTGCTGCATTGAGCTCCCGGTCTCCCGATTTCCTCTCCTGAGTTCGGATTACCGGTCGTCTCTGCTGCAGGACTTTGTACCCACGCTGGGCCCAGCGTGGGTACAAAGTCTTTGCAATCAGTGTATTCTACTATTTCTAATCGTGTTACAGTAGTGCATGCGCAGAAGCGGATAGAAGATTCTACCTTTTACTGGTTTTAAGTGTAAACTAAATTAATTCGGATTATTTTAAGAGTCATTGAAGTGGCGTATGCATTATGATACACACTACGTATAATTGCAGAGAACTCTTTTTTGACATTTTATCTTCATAATAGAAATCTCATAATCTCACATTCATATTTCCATTGAATGAATATTTACTCTTTTCAATTAGTGATATTTGCCGGCCAAATTGATTCAGTGTGTAGCTAAAACGGTCAACAATTATAAATGATCTACTATAGTTTGGCACCAATGTTAAGGATGTAGAAGGATTCGTATACTAGTCAAAAGAGGAGAATAATTCCCTCCTTCCGGATATTAAGACGATACAAATTCCTCAGCTGGATTAGTCTTTCAGAAGACAAACAAATTCCTCACGAAGCTAGAAAGGTGTGGAGCAAGAAGACAGTTACATCAGGTTTTCACTTCAAGAAGAATTTGGTCACTGTAAAGCATTATAGCAACGTTTAAATTTTTGTGTACAGTCCTCGGGGTCACCTCGGGCTATGTGAGGGCCAATTCTCTATCTGACGCTGACGCTGTGCCCTACAGCAGCTGCATGTAAGGCCTCAGTTCTACTTGGCACCAAAAAAGGAAGTAATATAAGTGCAATCTCCCTCTCACGTCAATTTCGTTCTCTCTGGGCTCCTCGATCTCCTCGTCTTTGGCGACGGAGTTGCTGCTGGCCTTCAACGCTGGCCCTTGTCCCTTCCTCCAACTCTCCTCCCCTTCCCTTCGTTCTATTCTCTCGTCGTCGTCCGCCTGTTTCTATCAATCAACACCAGTGCTCGGACCTTCTGAAATTTAGAGTAATCGTTTCCCGGATGAAAGTTGACAATTCTCGGGATAGTCCCGTCCACGAGCACTAGATCCAGTACATGGCCAACATACATGAGCACTACACTCGCGACAATTACAAATCGGCCATCAGCATTGTTGAACACAAAGTGTTTGTCACCATCTTCTAATAGAAAGATATGACTCAAGAATGATTAGCATATCATTAGGTCTTATGATTTATCACCATTTACATTCTCGATGGTTCTGCTAAGTCATGATCAGTTGGCCACTTAAGGGAAACTGCACTGGGCGGTCTGTACACGTACAACGACGGAGAGGGTTTTTCAATGTAAGTGGCTTGAACTGAAACAGGTCAGCTCTAGGTTTACAACGATTCAAGTCTTCTAATCTGCTGTAGATGGATGACAGCTGAACCCGAGGACAATAAGTCAAAGAGAACTCAACGTCCAAACAGGTACGAACTCTGCAATTGTAGAATCTCTGTTTTCAGAGAAACATTTTTTACAACTGAGGCTACAGCAGCACCACAAAGGCCGACTGAATATTTTGTTGTTGAGTCGATCGTGCAGCTTGACGATAACATTCCACTACTCTACTCGCACAGCTTTACAAACAGGCATTATCGGTGACGGTGGTCAGAGAAAACAAGTAGGGTTCTAGAGGACGCGGTACAGGGAGACGAGTTTGTCGTTGGCGTCCATATCAGACTCTGAAAGTCTAGATAATTGAATGTATGCGACGAAGGTCGTTCCCTGCGGCCTCGGTCATTTCGTTATTACACGGCCGGCAAAGCAGATCCATACTTGGAGGAATAGTAGGCGTTGTCAACACCTCGTTGCCAACAGAGATTTCGTCAACTGAAGGAGCATGCTTTGCGGTTGTGGTAGTTGTTCGCGTACTAATCATGAATAATGACAATTTATCGGTTGCACATCATTTGGAACACAGCGTTGTCAACACCATCTTGTCTATATGAGGTGGTGGTGCAGTTTCTAATCATCACAAATGGCATGCGACGGCATGTAACCTTATCTTCCACCTTTAGTATATTTTGGGATGCTGGGACTTTTCCGGTAATTTTGAGTAAACCAAAGTGCTCTCTCCCTTGAAGCCCAATATCTTATCCGGGCCTAATACGTTCCTCTCTTTCAGCTAAACATGCGGCATTCGACAGGTCAATGGAACTCGAACTCGAATTCCCCTGATTCTTAGAATAAGACTTCGGTTCGCCTAATCAACAACTGACATCTTGCATTCAGATAATATCGACTACTGAGTTGAGATATGGACTCCGTACAGAAGTCGTAAAGAAGCAGGAGGAAAGTAATCGTACTTTTACCAGTATTAGGGGTCGAGTATGCATGGTATACGCCAGGAGCCAGTCAGGTCAACCCTTATGAACCGTGTTGTACGTAATGCTCTTCAGTCCAAAGGAGAGGAGAATGCTCTTCTCTCCTTTGGACTGAAAGTGTGATGATTCTTTGGCAGCTATGAAATGTGCATGAGAACGCGAGTCTGCATGGAACAATGTGTAGATTTGGCTAGGTGAGTTTGAACTTAAGCTTGGAGCTTCTTTCTCAACTTTCACAAATCTCCTTCGACCATGATCACGACTGTTTGTCTCGTTCTAGCTCGACAGCTATAATATACTGAATCAGAAACCGTAAAAACAGTCAAACATGAAGTTCAGAAACAATGTAATCGAGCTGCCTGTGCTCTTGTGCTTTACGAGCTGTGGTTGTTACTAGAAGCTCTGATTGAATAATATTTCTACATTTCTATCGAGAGGTAAACATACACGTCTCGAGTCTACCATCGTCCTTTGGGCTTAACGACGAAATCTGATTTGTAAAGTTTAGTTGTCAATCAGCAGATTATTCCAAAGAAATCAGGGTAGATACATGCTACTTAAAGCTTAAGAAAAGAAATTGACGAATTTTGCAATTTTGAAAACCAAACTCCTGATCCTCCTAGTCACTTAGAGTCACCAGGATGTAGTTGGTATTGTATCTAGCTGTATTTAGATGAGGAAAGTGACTCCTAAGACACCTTGCTGGACAATTTGCTCACGAAACTACCAAGACGTGATTGTAGGAAAATAGGAAGGTAGTGGTTAGATTCTAGTGATCCTCGTAATGATCATTCATGTATATATGCTGTGAACTTGCAATGATTCATTAGCTCAATGCATTTGAGAACTTGAAGTAGTTTCCATACAGTGTTACTTCGTGACAGCTAGAGCAAACGAGGCACAAGTGAATGAACGAACCGTAAAGTATCAGTCCGTAACACAGGTTTACGTCCACGATTTCAAAATTTGATCTCAGGAATGAGGAATTAATTATTTTTACAGCCTAACATTTGCACGATTCATTGAGGAATAATGAACTTGTCACAGGAAGCTTCGTATATTTGTTGAATGAGAGTGGCAACGGTCAGCGGAGAGGGCAACCGTGACAGACAGTAAATATTTTGAGCATTAGTGATAAAATCCTCGTATCACACAAAGAGCTTCCACTGAGTGTAAAGCAGATATATGAACCTCAGGTCATTGTATCAGTTGTTTTTCAAGCTTCGAACGTGAAACTATCATATGGATATGGCTTCCAAAGTATAAAATAACTGGTTAGGAAAAACTCTAAAAGAACTTGACGACAAATGCATATTTTCTTGATGTTCTTCATCGAGGGACTGGATGTCCTCCCTCGCGGCTATGAAACTGACTCTAACTGGTTGATGGCCAAGGAATTGATATAAAGTAGTAAAGAAACATAAAATTCTGGACAGAAGCTTCATAAGACAAGGATTTCAAAATGTTTCTGTAGACGACATGTACAAAATTCTGACGATCCGTCAATTTCGTGAACTATAAGGTGTGACAGCGCCATACCTGGTTGGTAAGATACTTAGGAACGATGCCGTACGTTTTGAATCTGGGATGGATAAGATCGTCGCCACTGCCCGACCGATATGAGCTGAAATCCTCGTTTATTCTCGACATGGCTGAACCAAGAACACTCATCATTGTGAGCATCTGATTTCGTGAGTCTTCGGGGATTTTCTCGGCCAAGTCCACGATGGCTTGTGATCCATTGTGAGGTGTGGCATAAAAGAACACAGCTTTTAGATTGCCGAGAAAATTCTCTTTTTTTACTTTCACGGCCTCTTCGTTTTCGCCTGGTATTCTCCTCTCCACTGCCATGACAAAGTTTTTAATTATGATCCCACCAAGGTCGTGTCCAACCACCGCTTTCGATCCTCGAAGAAAGTTCATCAGTATGAATTCGGAGATTAAATTCTCGGCAAGAAGGTAATTGTCAGTCCCTTCTGATCCATTATCTCGGACACTCGTTCTGCCCATTCATACGAATTCTGAAAGGGTCACAAGGATGTTTCTTGGCGAAGAATTGTGGAAGCATTGTCACGGGCCAGCATCATTCGAGAATCCCACGCTTTGTCCACATGCTCGAGTAAGCATGGTCCTTATCCGACTCATCAACCAAAAGTCCGTGGAAAAAGGGTCCTCCTCATGCTATGATTAAGAGTCGTTGTGAATGTTTTGAGAGTACAAAATATTACTATGAAAACTTCAAAAATTCTAACTTGGTTCTCACTTCAAAGATTCTAATTTGGTGTTAAATAGTGACTCACTTAACGTTGGTGATATCTTGGAGTGTGTCTCCACACACACCTTTGTTGTGGAACATACTATAGGATACTTAGTGGCCCTTTGAGTACATGTGGTATTATGGAGTTGGATAACTTCATACATGATTTTGATTCATGATGTGATTTACAAAGTATGTTTAGTTCATTTATGGTTTGGAATGGATTATTACAATATTGGGAGTGTTATGTGATGGATGATTATCATGAATCCTAGTATCAACACCTTGAGGAGATTGAGTTCTCGAGACAATATTGATCTCCAAACTATATCTCTATTACTTTGGATACAATGTTTGGTGGTACAAGTTTATACTCTGTACTTGGCACTTATGATATGGTTGGAGCTAGTCGAGTTAGGAATAGTTTATAGGTCCCAACCTTTAACCCTATTGTGGAGTTCTTTGCATGATTGAGGAGAAACTACTAGGGGTGAAGACTAACAAGCTACGAGGTTTGCAAAAGTTCCAACAAAAGACTAAGAGAGTCTTCGAGGCGTATACTCGAATGCATTGGTTGATTAGTGTTACCCATGGGGTGAGAGAGTCACAAGCTAGCCAATATTGGTATGGGATATTGCACATAGAGTTGAGACGTAGAGTGAGAGATGCCACCAGATGGGATGCTCTCATATTCATATTCTTTGGCATCTAGTGAACACTTCTGAAAAGTAAGAAATTTTTTTTAAGTGCGAAAAGAATGAGTCCTTTGAGGAAAATAAAATTTGACCAGTTTTATTATCCTAAAAAATGATAAATAACATTATATATAATTTTGAAATTCCATTTAACGATTTATTGTATTTCTATGAGGTCAGTGAATGAAGGGAATTTTTTTTAATATTGACATTTTGAGTTGTACAACTCAAAATGTTGAAAGAATTAATTTCAAAAAAATCATAATTTTTTTGTTAGTATAGTTAAATTATATACAATCATCTCGGTGATGATCCAAGTTCACTTGTCACCAAAAAATATAATCATATACAAATAAAGAACACTCAATTTGAGTATTCTTCTGAATCGTCATTTAACATGTTTAATCACTATTTTTAATACTTTTATTTTAATGATCTAAAACTGAAAACATTATTTAAAAAATTTATGCAAGGTTCATAAAAATATCTGACTTGTGTTTTGAATCAATTATGTGTATGCTTTCTTGACTTACTCCAGATTGGAATAATCCATTTAGTAACAATCATCATCATCATCTTCTGTGAATTGTATAAAAACACCAAGGATAAGATAGATTTTGTGGCTTAGGCAAAGTATATGTACTGAACTATCCCATGAATGTAGAGTAGAGTGGAGTAAATTGATGTTGAGTTTGTTACAAACGACACATTATATTTTTGAAGTTTTTATCTAAATATTTATAAACAATATTTTTTAACATTTGATTCACTTTGTAATTCTTCAAGCTAGAAAAAGCCCTATAAGCAAATGCCTAATGGCTTGATTAAAGCCAATGATCCTAAACTAGGTATTCTGTCATGATCTCAAATGAAACAATCCTTGAAATCTTTAATTCACCATTTTAAACTTTCTAAATAAAATGATGCGGCCGTGAATATTTATAAATATATATAAAAAATATATTATTTTTGAATTAACATAGACTACCTTCACTTGTTGAAGCATTTCAGTTATAAAAATATGAATTTCCAGATATACACTCAACCGATGAGAAATTAAACAAAATATGCAAGGCATCCGAGCCAACCATGAACTCGTGAAGATGCGTTGAGCCTTTTTTTTGCTTAATCCATCATTCACAAGTATAAATGCTTCAAGTGATGACAAAGTAATTTCGTCTGACCTTTATAGCCCCACATTCACATCAAGATATTTGTGCTTGTAAGACTGTTATAAGTCAATCAGTATATTTTTCAAGTTTTTGTGTAAATGTTTATAAATAATATTTTTTTACATATGATTCACTTTGTGATTTTTCAACTATTTGATAGAAGACCTAGAAGCAAATGACTAGTGTCATGATTTAAGCTGATTTTTGCCCTTGATTCATGATTCACAAGTGTGAATACTTTAGGTGATGAAGATGAAGTGTAGAATCTCTAGGCCCGCACCCTAATAAACAAATTAATTATTTTTTATACAAATCATTAGTAATATAATGACAAACTAAACACATGATGTGATAGATCTCCCATTTCTCACATGAATGAGTGATAAAAGTGAGGATGTTTTAGGGTAATGAAGTAATTTATATAAAGTATAATTTTGGATTTATCCACATGATCCAGTTTCTGAAAAATATGTGTTTCAATCATCACCGCTGAACCTGCATGTAAACATTGACATACAATCTGAAAAATGATAGATGCTTGCTTCAAAATTTTATGTTTATTATTTTTTAAATGACATTTGTCACCTTTATATATTTTACCAATGCATGTTAGTCAATTAGTTTTCATGTCCATGCAAGGAAAGATGAATTTCTTATTTTTGAATATGTGCACTAGTATTTTGTCAATTTAAATGACTTATTTACTGACATGATGCATGTAAAAATGGTATCACCCATCATGAATATAGAGTTTGTTATCAAGTTTTAAAAGACATCTAACACATTGAGATATTCTAAGAATGCATGATAGACAACCTCTTTTGTATTTATGCAAACTAAAAGCCAACTTTATCTTGCACAATACTATCTTTTTAGCAATTTAAAGATAAATCTATAACTCTGGCTTATCAAAATTGGTTGGACATACCATCCATTTTCAACCGGCAATTGTAACACTAATGAGAATGACGATGTAATGGCTTCCCAATATGAGATGCATTCTCATGACCTTTCCTTTCTTTATATACTTCAGGATTGGAAAGAGTTCAGAATCTGATCTATGTCATATGGGTGTCATTTGTGGGCCATATGCATCATTATCTTATAATAGCTAATTGCTAAAGACATCTAACAAATTAATATGTTTCACCAATGCATGGTTACTAACTTGTCTTGTATCCATGCAGTCAAAGTTATTTTTTTCTTGTTGGATCATATGCATCACTATTTTATCATTTAATGATTTAGTGACAAACACATGATTTGGCTTAACTAACTATGGCTAACCAAGATTGGTTACAATAATTTATAATATGCATGTAACAAAGCCAACGTAAACCATGAACTTGTAAAGATAATGTAGAAGACAACATTTTTTGCACAAATGCACAACTAAACAAGATGAATCATTCTCAAAGAGGAAGATTTTATTGATTTTCAAATATGCAGGAAGGATAGTGCTTCCCATGGGTAACATTAATCAACTAACATATTCGAGTATACGCCTCGAAGACTCTGCCTAGTCTTTTGTTGGAACTCTTGCAAACCTCGTAGCAGATCAGTCTTCACCCCTACTAGTCTCTTCTCAACTATGCAAAGAACTCCAGAATAGAATTAAAAGTTGGGATCTCTAAACTCTTCCTAACTCAACTAGCTCCAATCATATCATCAGTGCCAAGTACAAAAGATGAACTCGCACCACCAAACATTGTATTCAAAGTAATAGAGATGTAGTTTGTAGACCAATATTGTCTCCACAACTCAATCTCCTCAAGATGTTCACGCTAGAACTCATCATAATCATCCATCAGTGAACCTTTCCAATGTTGGAATAATCACTTCCAAGCTATAAATGGATTAAAAAATGTAGAGTTGCGCATCCGTCGTAAATCACACCATGAGTCAAAATCATGTATGAAATTATCCAACTCCATGATACCAACTATACTTAAATATCATATGGGATCCTTAGTGGTCAAAGTTACACAACAACGGTGTGGAGAAACACTCCAAGATATCACCAAGTTTAGCTCTGTCACTCTTTGACACTAAATTAGAATCTTTTGTGAACCTTAAAGATCAAGGTTGATACAACACTCCGCTACGGGTGCACACACTGCTACTCCAAGCAATCTCTCCTTTGAAAGCTAAAAAAACTCCATTATGACACTAGTGTATCATCTCCATAACCGTACAGCAACATGTTCCCAAGTGGAACCAGAAACCACAACAGAAGTTAACTTTTAGCTTGCATAAATACAAAAGAAATGAAGAAAATCAATTTTTGGTTGCCTATTTTTTATCTCATGATCACTTGTAGTGCACTTGATTAAGATTTCAAGTTTCATAATTATTGCAATTATATATATAGATAATATATTTAATATAAATGTTAAAAATAAAATTTATTTTGATTTATTATGTATAATTCATGTGTTTAAGTGTATAATTTATTTTTATGCAAATCATATCCTCATATTTTAGATCCAGTCACAAAATTTTTACATAAAAAAAGCCAAAACTATATCTCGAAATTATGTTTATTATATAAATATCATATTTTGATTTTTTTCAAATTGCTTTATGCTTCATTTTTTTTAATTAAATATCAAAATCTTGCAATTTTAAGACTCCTCTATTTTCACATATATGTATATATTTTAAGACATTAACATTTCATATTTTTTGATTTTTGAAATTTAATACAATAAATGATTTCAAAATAATATCATAAATTCCAAAGATTGTCAAAATATTTTGAAATATGTCTGAAATATTTTAAAACGTTTTAAGCTCATAAAAAAAGATAAAAAATTTACAATTGAAATCGCTTAATTATTCAATTGTAATATTTTTCAAACCATCTCACTTTTAAATATTTATATTTCATATACATTCTTGTTCATTTTCTCTTTTTCTTAATTTATTCTTTTCTAAGTAAAATCTGACTGATGGATTTTTTGTATTTTAAGTCAACGTAACAAAAAATAATATAGAGGTCAAATATCAAATATTATGTAAATCTCAATTCATTTTTATTGATTATTAATAATTAAGATTTTTTTTTGAGAATTAAATTTGTTTGAATTTTATTTTTCTTGTTGATTTTAATTTAATGCTTCTTTTAAACAACTAAAACTTCGAGATATTTGAAAACTTTTAATTATTTAAAATGAATTAAATTTTTCATAATTTTATGGAATTTTTTGTGATCATTAACTAGTGCTTGATAATTTTTCAAACAATTCTTGTACAACCTAAAATTTTCCCAAATCTCAATTTTTTTTCCAAAATATGTTGTAGATTTTGCAATTGTATCTCTTTGCTTATGATGTTAATGAGTTCTCATTAACATCATAAGCAAAGAAATACAATTGCAAAATCATTGGGTGGTTATACATGAGATAACTAACGATTATTTCGTTCTGGGAAGTCAATAGACTTTGCATTGAATATTTTTGGCTCCAATGTCTCACGTGTGCATGTAAGCGGTGCTCTAGCATAGTTTTAACACTCTTTCTTGTAGTTAGTTCATACAGTCACATGATTTTACAAGATTTGTCATAGGATCACCCAAGAGTCCAAACATTAGTCTAACTCAATATTCTTCCAAAGTCTCCCAAGAACTTACATATGATGCAATTTCACATGCAAGAATCTACTTGATTTGCGCCTCTATTCAAAAAATTTTATTTGTCCCAATACTCACCTCTCATATTTTTTATATTTTGCGCTTTCAAATCTCTCCGCATACCTTCGCAAATTTAATAGGGTTCAAAATTGATAAAAAATCAAAGTACAATCTTCAGTTCTTCATTTTGAAAATTCTCCACTCCTTGTAGATTGAAAATAGGTTTTTTACAAAAAAATATAGGCGTCACTCTCACTTAAAAATTTCTTAGAACTTTGTAAGAGTTTGTTCTTGGTGACTCTTTTTTGATTGTTTGTCTTTTTAAACATCTAATTTTGTGAGAATTAAGCACACCATCACATTATGAATCATACAAAGCTAAAAAAAAACCTAGAGGAGAATTGTGCGTAGTCACATTAAAGATGTCCAAGGTCCAAACTTATAAATAGCTACAATCCGTTCGGAAAATTTTGTAACACATTAACCGTTATAATTTTATAAAAATCTTCGAAGTTGTCAACAATCGACATTGTGGCCAAGAAGAGAACCTTAGATCATTAAAATTCACAAATTTTAGCGCAATTTCATTTCCTAGTTAGAATGTCTTTTTTTGAAACATTTTGTTATCTTTTAATTATTCTAGCTTGTTGTTTTTTTTGTTCATCACTCCACTAATTGCACATTAACATAACCATTTGATTACGTTTTGCTTCCTCTTACTTGGATATTTCTTCTTGGATATTT